>JAPSGF010000020.1:8924633-9115188 GCA_035772895.1 Perdix hodgsoniae | reverse complement strand
CCTCCCTCCCTCCCTCCCTCCCTCCCTTCCCTCTTTCCTTCCTTCCCAGCCAGCCAGCCATCTCATAGCATCTGATTCCAGAAACTGCTGCTTCATAAAGAGGAGAATGCAGGAGGTCCCAAGCATCACCTGCTGCAATCAGTGATGTGATTTCAGAGCAGCCCAAGCTCAGAGTCTGGTCTGCTTAGAAAAAGGGCAGCCTGAGATTCAGATCTGTCCCCTTGAACTTGCAATTTGAGGACTGTGGTTCTTGTCACACGGATAGTTTGGCCTTAGCTGTGGACAGCACTGGCAATCTTCCATTCCCATGCTGAACATAACTGATGAGGGCTGTCCCAGTGGGCAGTAACAGGGCTCAGAGCCACGCAGGCTCCCCTGCATCAGACTGACTGCTGCCCCAGAGCTAGTGTCACACTCTGCCCAGTGATGGATCAGCCATGCCAAACCCATTCATTACAGCTCCTATCTTATGATAGGAGGAATAGATGCTATACACCATCACCTGGAGGAAAACTCCATCTTTTATCAGCCAGTGCATCCCTCGTAGCCATAAGCTATTGAGTAACATCAACACTGTATGTGGATGGGGAAAAGGTCCATGAAAGAAGCCTGTGTAATGGATTACATATCATCCCACAAAGCAGAGGCACTCCTGGGGCATTCATCTCCTGCTGTTCATTTGCAGATGCCTGCAGGAGCTTCTTTTTGCATGAGCAGTCTGAAATTTACTTCTGGAGGTACGCTGCCTATCTGCACACAAATATCAAGAAGATCTGCTTTGTCTGGGCACATTTCCCAAACAGGAACAGAACAAGGGGCAAGCAGGACTCTAGACAAGAGCATTTAGATCCACGCTGTGCATTGGCAATGCCCTTTTTTACAAGGAGTTTCTTGAAGCGACCAGGCAGAGTGTGAGTGACAGAGGTTTGGTAGTTTTTAAGCAGGGATCACTTCTGTGAAGACGTTTGCAGCATAACCCCCAGATAAATGTACAGGTGAGGGGTTGAAGAGCTGCAATCAGAGGGCAGCCAGAGGCAAAAATTTTTTAATTAGCTTTTACACAGGAGAAAGTGTTTGTGTGGCCACACTTTTGGCTCAGGGGAATCCTTAACCCAGCTTTGCACAGCCCGAGCCTGCTTACTGCTAAAAAGGAAAGGAGGGGAATAGACACTGGGTCACAGCTAAAAGAACATAATTTTCTACCAAACTCTGTCTGTGTTTACCATATTAAATGATCAACAGATTTGCACTGCATCAAACTGCACAGATGTAGCATTAAAAGGTCAGCTGTTAACCTGTGGGAGCGGAGGGATTCCACAACACTCTCTTAAAGATGATACTGTGATCTGAATGGGTCCCCCTGGTATTCCAATAACAACATTTAGGCTCCGAGTGGCCATATAGTGGCTCTCATTTGCAGTGTGTGGAACCTCTTCATTAAGGCTCAGACTCCCACTGCGAAGATGGGAGATGATTTTCAGACGGCACTTGAATAGTTGGGGAAACTGAGACGCATGGAGACTGAATTCCTTCTGTAAGAGAAATCCATCTCATATTCCTTATCCTCAGCCTCTTGTTTAAATTTCAGTCAGGTTTCCCCACGGTGGATTTTGTGGGATTAAACCTTAAAAAAAACCAAACAAACAAACAAAAAGAAAAAACACAGAATTGGGAAAATTTAAAGAACTTGGATCTCTTCCAACCAAATTGTTAATCTGTATGGGCAATAATTCTAGAACAAATAAAATAATATCTTTTGATGCAATGATATTTGGAGGTGCAGGAGAATCAGAGGCAATGAAAGAGCAAGGCATTGCTCATGTCTTGAATTCATGTAATATCGGCTGGCCTACCCTTGGGAGCAGCTTATAATATAAGAGCTGTATTATTACTTAGACCATTCGGGACAGATAAGAACTAATCTCCCTCGAACCTCTCTGCCAGACCTGATCCTTAGAGCCTGGAGGTCCAGGCATTTGTTTATGTTTTAGTTCAGGAAAGGATTTAAGGCCCTGTTTATCTTTAAGGCTCCTGGTAGATGTGCTAACTTTCAGGTATTTTTCATTGGAGAATGAGCCCTTCAGTGAATCAAAGCCTTGTTACGTCCCTGTAGCAGATGGGAGAGGGTGAAAGCCTGGCCCCACCTGCCCAACTTGCTAATGGAAGCAGCTGAGCCAGAATACAGATGTTGCCATGCTTACCTTTATTTCACAGAGGAAACCTGGAAGAGAAGGAGGTTTGAGATTTAGAGCAGATCTACACTCACAAGACTATGCAAATTACTTATTACTCTGGCTCCAAGCCTGTGCTTAGAGGTACAATATAGGTTAATTAAAGACACAAGAGAGTAGGTGGAAGATGCACAGATTGGATGAAGCAATAGTGGTGTGGCAAAAGCTGAGGAAAGATGTCCCAGGTGGATGTGGGGAGAGAAAACTGACACCACAAACCAGCTTGGCTGTTTTTTTCCAAGAGGAAAAGCACAGCATCCAAGTAGTGAACAGAATAAATTGATGTGGGGGAGCGTGTCCCTGCCCACAGTGCGTCCTCCTTCAAGGTCCCTTCCAGCCCAAACCTCTCTGTGATGCTATGATCCTGTGAAATTGGAATGGGCACTGCTGATTCTGGATGCTTCCACAACTTCTTCATCATGGGAAAACTGGTACAAATTTGACAAACTTTGTGTGTGTGCTTTCCCAAAAAGCGTGTCTTCCTATTTAGGGTGTTGAAGAGTCACAGAGGGCAAACAGCCTCATTCTCCACAAATGGTGTGGCAGATTTTCAAGTCTTTGGCCATAATGAAATCATGAATGCACAGGATGTGTTTCAGGAAGAGGGGTTTTGGTCACACACTTTCTGTTTCTAGGGTCAGAGCAGAGGGAGTCACAAGTAATTTGGCAATAATGTGTGCTCTGAAGTGGCTAAATGACCCAGTAACCTCTCCCTGCTTTGCATCCAGTAAGGGTCTCTGTGTGCCAGGGCTGTTATGCTTGTTTTATCTGCACATTAGGGGCTCGGTAAAGAAATTGATAAGAAACTGTCATTCCTGCAACTCCCAATGCACTCAATCTTCCTTCGCATTTCCTATTTTCTTCATGCTGTTTTTTGTTGTATTGTTTTTTAATAGATTTCCAAGCTTCTTTACTGGAGCCATAAAAATACAAGTTATGAAAAAACAAAGGAGAAGATTCTTTATAGGCAGAGGAATGTGTCTTTGTATATGCTTGTGTACCAAGTAGCACAAGAGGGGACCTTATCCTCAATATGTTTGTAGGATGTGACACACATTGGGGACCTGAATCTGATTGAGCCCTCCAGGCACAACCGTAATGTAAATATTAATTAACATTAATGGTCTGTGGCCTTGCCTGTCAACTGGAAGCCAGCAAGGAAGTGCACAGCAGAGTGGTATTCAATTGCTGTTGGAGTCCCAAAAGCTATGTGAGCAGTGGTATGGGAGCCCAGCAGTTTCACTCCCTCATGCTTACTCCTCTGTTCTCCAGTATCCTTCACAGGGAGGGGAATCACAGCAGGAAGGAGGTGCCAGGGCTGAGAACACAGGAGGAGATGGGCACATCGTGGATCTGCTGTGAGTTCTTCATGTTGCAAGCTCCAGGCATGGTGCCATATATATTCCACAGGCTGAGAGCACTGCAAGCTTTGGGTCACGCTTCCCCAAGCCTGTCTCGTTCTCCTGGCCTGGTCTTCGCTAACTGCTCTCCAGTTTTCTTGCAAGCAAGCTCACTGCAATCACTCTGGGAACTGCAACTAGAATATCTCCGCTTCTCACTTGCTCCCAGGCCCAACTCTCAGCAACAGCATCTCCCCCATTTTCCCTCCCTCCTTCCCTCTACAAGCACCTCCAATAAATTATTAATTGCAGCTCATCCAATTAAAGGGCTCCTGCATGTTAATAATTCATGGCTGCTCGTCAGAGCTGTTGGCGGGCAGGCGAGGCAGCACCAGGGTTGGGGCTTCGGTGAACTGAGAGGAGTGAAGTGCAATAAAGAAAAGAAGAAATCAATAGTGTAGCACAGGCTGTACACATCCAGGAGACTCTTTATTATATCTGAAAATTGCTTTCTGTGATTGCTACCATCATTACTTCTGTATTTATTTTTTAACGACTCGTCCATCATGGAGGCTGTATACATAACGAAAAAGGCCAATTGCACTAAAACAGTTAAATTCTTTTAATACCTGGCACTGGTGAACGCAGTAATGAGTTCATTTTGTCTCTGCTCCCTCTTACGGTGAAACCTGCCTCATCCAGAAGCCATTGCTACCTCTGTAAGTTAGAATAGACCTACTGCTTTTCCCTCTGGAAATGGACACATCAATGATGTCCGCAAGTGTAACTTGGAGCTTAGCAGGTTTCATATTAGTATATAAAGGCAGATTCCATAACATGAGAGCGCCAGCAGGGTATCCAGTGGAAGAGAGAATGTGGTGCTATTGCAGAACCAGGGAAGAAAGGAAATGGGCAACCTTTCTCAATGTTTGAGATGAGTTGGCATTAGAGGAAAGGTAGACAAATAGCCTGGGATGAGGGCCATGAAAGCTGTACACATTAGAGGGGATTTGGCCTCCTACAAGGATGATCTGAAACATGAAGGAAGTGGAACTGTAGATTTTAGTGTGTGAGCGTTATCATAGTGAGCAAATCCAGACTGGTAACTGGCCAACCTCCCTGTTGTCTCAGAAAAAGGTACACAGAGAACAAAGAGTTAGGAGACAGAACCAGATAAGCTCAAAGTAGAAATAAGATCCACTTTTTTTGCAGGTGATGTCAGCCCACTGAAAGGAAATACTCAGTGGCTTTCAATGAAGGGCTGTGTAGATGGAAATCACAGCAGGACTCAGAGCCTCGTGGAAGACAGGCGTCAAACCCTGGGTGATGGTTTATTGCCAGTAAATAACCCAGGAAAATGATGAGGATTGCACTGAACAGGAAGCAAGCTTAAATCAAATTGCCTTGTCCTCCAAAACCTTTTGTCTCTGGAATGATGTGTCTTTAATAGGGGTCATTCCCTCCTTTTATAAGCTTGGGGACTACAAGGAGGAGGTCAGATGTACTGGAAGCTATGGAACTCTTTTTGTGGCCTTGCACACCAGGAGCATTTTGCTTTGAACCAAATCTGATGGAAACCATGAAAAATAAAAAAGAAACACTGCTGATGCGTGGTGCAGTTGTTATATGTGTGGGCTGTGAGCTTATTTTGAAAGAAATGATGACTTCGTACAGCACCTACTTCACTGAGACTTCAGGCTGGGGCTTTCCACCACACTGCAAATGCATAATATTGATGAAACACCATTCCCTGCATGGGGGTGTGATATGACTGACTTGCAGATTTTAAAATATGTAAGAACTTGGAGAGAAGAGTTATTCTCTTTTTAATGTAAGTTATTTTAGTGCTGATTTGAGAGCCCTGAGGAGAATGTGGAGTACAGTCTTCATGCCCCATTCAGTCTTTGGTCTCTCAGCTGCAATTTACAATTAGTGCTAATTTGATTGTGGTTTCTGTGGTATGGATCATGATGATCTTTTATACCCCACTGATGCTGCACTGCAATTTGGTGGACCTTCCCCAATAGGCAGTGACACCACCAAATTCCCCCTATTTAAATGTTTTGTTTGGACCCAGCTCCTGGATAGCCTAGTTCTCACGATGCTCAGGTTGACATCTGTTCCCTCTTTGTTTCTGTTTCCAGACTCTGAAATCACATCTTTCTTCCTGGTTTTGTAAACTGACCAAGGCTACTGCCATGGGAACCAGCCCCTCTGCTCAGAGCCACAGAAGGAGAAGTCTTCAAGGAGCAAGAGATGGGAATTCCCCTAAACGTTTGTTATCATGGGAGATTATCTCCTAGCCCTCATGCCACCTTTGTTTGACACATAAGAAGCACTGGAGGGGTGGATGAGCCAGTAACATGGGCAGCCTAACACATGGCTGGTACTGTGTGATGCTGTCAGCTTTCCTGAGCCATGGCTGTACTTCCAAACTGCTTTCCTCTTCAAAAAGAGAAGAGCAGTGGATGGACATTTTCCCAAGGTTTTTGCAATATCTCAATTTGTCCACCGTGTAAGCACAGATCAATTCCAGAGAATGAAACCAACATGAACTTGTAACATTGCTGGGCTTTTAAACAACAACAAGACCACAATCAACAGCAAATCTGAGCAGAACACCAAATTTCTGATAGTTTTTTATTGACATTTTCATGAAAGAGGAATTGATCATATCTCAGCTCTGGAGCTGAGGTCTTTGAAAAATCTAGCCATTAGTTTGCAATAAAAAGGTGGGGATATGGGCACAGATGATGCCCCACTTGCAAACACCTCCCTGGAAGCTCCTGCACAAATGCAGTTCTCTTCCAGCATTGCTTTGTATAAAATGATTTTTCACTTGGTTCTCTCTCTGCTGTTTGCTTTATGTGTCTGTTAATACATAATCCTGCTCTTTTCATCTGGCTTGTATTTTTGGCTTTTTTTTCTTTCCCTGTTTAGTACTAAACTGAAGCACACAGATCGTGCTTTCAGCTGCCTGTGATCTGTCAGTGGGCCCAGGAGCTTAGCCTTAACAGTCTATGTAAATATTGTCTCAAAATTACAAATATTCAGAATGGCAGCAATATATGGGGCTTTTGTTAAAGCATCTTGTTTTATGGGTTTAACTACAAGCTGGGAAGCATGGAGATGTTGACGTGTTATTTGTACAAGGGACACAAACTCACGTGTACACAGAAGCTGACATTGTACAAATAGCAGTTCAGGCCATAAATATCACAGCAAAATTGCTCCCAGATCAAAACAACCCCCAAAAGAGACATGATCGAAATGAAGTCAGACTGTATTACTTTTGGGGCACACACCCTATTATTTTTTTCTCTGAAGGTGGGTGGAAAACTTCAGTGCTGAGGAGCCTATTTTCGATGAATGCATTTAGAAACAAAATGTACCTTATATCTAAAAATCTGAGTGCCATGAATATTTAACGCAGGGAGGAAAGAATGATTTTGTCAGTGTGTAAAGCAGTCCCAGAGAGGCTCGAATTCCGCCTGGTTTCTATTAGCTTTCCTGCTCTGTAAACAGACCGAGTCGCTTGCTGCAGGAGAGGAGTGCAGGAGCGGGGAGGAAAAGAGGCTCAGGTGAAAGGGGAAAAGCCCAGTGCCATGGGAATGAGTGGTGATGGATTTGCTGGCCAGAGCACTGCCTCCATCCCCACATGTCACGAGGCATTGCCTGCTGGGGTACATGGGCAGGAATATCAGACTGGGCAAAGGCTGCAGCCATCCCCTCCCCACTGCACCAGCATAGTTTTCAATAGCATTTTGTTCCTATCTTTCCATTACTCCAGTTTTCACGTGAGAAAGACCATAGGACTGATACAGCCTACCTGGACACAGTCGTGCTGTTCTGCAAATGGAGCTAGTTTAGCATCAGCAAGCAGCAAAGATTTCTATCTCTTCCTTTCTAAGTTGCTTTATCCCCTCCTGCCTTTACTAAGCAGGTGCTCAGCACAGCCATGAGTCAGAGCCTTTGCAATGGGCTGCTGGTACCAGGCTGCCATCCAGAGGGGAAAGATGAGGAGCTGGGAGCACCAGGCACTTGCTGGATGGGCAAGGCACACAGAAGGGATAGTTCAGGTCAGGAGACCAGAGCAGGAATTTGCAGCTAGGGTAAGAAGGGGTTCTGAGGGGAGTCAGATGTTTGCAGTTGTTTCTCAGATCCTACCAAACCCCTCCTTCCAGAATCTTCTCTGATCAAATTCTGGATCACAAGCAGCAGCAAAATTTGCAAATGAAAAGGAATAATCATAATTTCTGTACATGACATTCGTCATGAGAAGATTTCAAGCACCTCACCCTCTGAATCTCTGCAGCTCTGCTCTCCCTGCCTCTGGGTTCACAGCAGCCTCTGACTATGCACGAAAGCCTACCTTTCTGCAGGGCCACAGCAAGCCCACAATGAGCCACTCAGTCCTTCTGGGAGGCAGAGGTGGCTGAAACTGCAAAGAGGACAGAAAGCAGTAGTAACCTGTTGATTTCCAGGCTGTCTGGTGCCTGCAGGTACTTTCAATCCTCAGATTATCAGCCATGTTATCAGTTGCTGACAGTAAGATGAGTAAATCCCTATGGGACAGACACATCTATATAATTGATAGCTATTAGCTTTTTCCACCCATGGTATGTGTGTATATATGTGCATGCAGAGGTAGGTATATCTGTGCACACATTCAGGTCATTTCCAATGACTATGTATAAATACACACTGGTATACCTCTCATCTATATAGAGTATGCTTCTGTCTCTGTAATTTTTCACTAGGTCTTCCTTTTGCAGTGTGATCAATAACAGTTCTATTGCAGAAGGTGAGCAAAGTGCCTTGTTAAACTAATAATTGCAAAGGAACCAAATCCTTTCTAATAAAATCTTTTAAAACCTTTATGAAATTTCCACTCTCAGGCCAGTTTTCCTGGGAGACCTATAATTACTGACAGCTGAAAGAGAGGAGCATAACTAGCCTCTCTTACCAGCCGCCCGATTGAGACACTAAAATGGGGCTGCACCGAGAAGGTGGCCCCTGTGGAGTCTCTTGATTGAGACACAAACCTGTACACTTGTGCTGCCCATCTCCTGGCAGGGTTTATAATTAAAGTTGTATTGCTGTTGATATTCCAGCAGCACCTGTAAGACCCGCTGCACAAGGTGCTGTGCAAACAGAGAGACAGCAGGGCTGGCTGCAAAGGATTTACAGCCCTAATAGATAAGGTGTGCTGGGGGGGAGGGGGGTGGGCTGTGAGAGGGGTGAAGAGGAGGAGGAAGGACAGTGAGTCCTTCAAGGTCGGATGTTATCAGAAAACAGAAGTCAGGGGCCTGCTTGCCAAGCAGTTGCCACTCTGCCAAGCTGATCCTTCTCTCAGATTTGGTCCCCAAGAAATGCACACTCAGCTCAACTTAGGCAAATCCATGTTGCATTTGTGCACGTGATCGCATTGTATGGCAAAGTGATGCTTCTTACCTGCAGATGAGATTTTCATTATCCAATCAGGTCCCACATGGCTTTAGGAATCCCCAGACTGATGCATTTCTAGGATGAACTCCGCAACCAAAAACACACCATGCACAGTTCCAAGGAAAGTCTGTCTGCAGGGTGCTGGGGCTGCGAATGGCAGCTGCTCTGCTCGGTGGTTATATGCCAGGATGGACTTGTTCCTTGTTCCTTGCCAGTAGGCGAAAACAGAAGGACAGCACTGCAGGATGCTGATGGAAGCTGAGTGTGGTGGGGAGGAGGAATGCAGGCTTGAATTGAGGGATGGGCACCTTGTACAGCGATTCCCATCGCAGTGGGTGCAGAAAGGGATGCCACAAGCTGGAGCAGCCAGGAGTGTGTGCTGTGTCTTGTTCTCTGCAGCCTGGTACCTGCACTCTGGGGGAAAGGCTGATCACTTGTCCATGAGGAATATCTTCCCAGGAAAGGGTGCTATTTCTGTGAGCTTTTCACTAGCTTCATCCCCATCCATCTATGCAGCACTGGTAACACAGGGAAAAGAGGGAGGAAACAAGAAAGTTAGTAAGTCATGGGCTGTGTTTGGTTAAACATTGTCTCCAAGCTTCAAAACTAATGCATATAGAAGGGGGTGTTATATAGGGACACTCAGCTTCCTTTCTCTGAGTTAATTAACCTCCTTCACCTCTGTGCTGTTATAGACACAAGCAGTTCTGCTGCATATGTCAAGGGCGTAATTAGCACAGACTGAGCAAACCACACACTCGGCATGGAAGCGTGCCTGCAAGGTGCACTAAAGCAAATGCCAGGCATAGGCAAGGCTGGTGAGCCACAGCACTGATGGCTGAGTGTGGCAGAAGAGAATCTGAGCTCCTGCAGGGGGAGATAAGGGCTGCCCCTTTCCATTCCCCCATCTACTGTCCGTGGTTACAGGACACTGATGGGAGATGCAGCCACCTAAGAGTAAAATCACCACCTCTGTGGCCCTGCCCAGCACTGAGCACCCAGCACCTCTGCAACCTGCACACAGTAAACATGTTCCAAATTTCCGTCTCTCAGGATGATGCCATTACATCTCTGCTCTCCTAGGAGAATGAAAACCCTTGGCAGGGAAGGCTGAGGTGGAACCCAGCAGTGTTTCACTGGTAGAGGAAAACTTGAGGGCAAACCTGCATGGATGAGTTGTGTGTCCACCATTGTTGACCCAACTAATTTCATGGGACGTGATTGTTGATCAACTCCATTCATACTGGAGCTTCCTATTCTTCCTTCCAGTTCATCTGTTAAATTAGCCTGTTGTATTTCACCCTGTTCCTGGGCTCACCCTGTTCCACAGCCAAAGATTCCCAGTGCTACCGTAGTGAAGTTCACAGTGAATTGATCCTATGAGAGGAGCAAAACAATGAAGGCTAATGGCTTCCTGCAAGGCCTCACCTCTTCCGCAGCCCACAGCTTCAGACATCACCTCCTCCCTTCTCCACAGAATCACAAAACACACATGCAGAACATTCCCAATTTTTAAATGCTGCTGTTTTAGAGAAACATAGTGCTTGTTCCAGCTGCAGGCACTAAATCATCCCTCTCCCCTGGACATGTGCTGAGGAAGTAAGGCCAGTGATGAATGGGGCTGTCCATATTTACATTGGGAGCAAAACAGCTGTGTGCATCTCACTGTGCAATGAGTACTCTGTGCAAACTCGGCATCCCCCTTGCTTCCTCCCACACCGCTTGCTGACAGTGACGGATCGTCCACTTTTGCAGAGCACTGCCTGGCAGTGTGCGTGACTCCCAACACCTCTTGAAAGCGAGGAGGGGGGAGAAGCTAACCCTCAAGTCATCAGAGTTGCTGTATTTCTTTGGCAAGTCTTATTTCCTGTGGTGACTTTGCAAACAAGCAGGCCACAGAAATAAAAGAGATGAAATGGTAAATTGGAGGTAGGAAGGGGAGGAGAAAGAGCAGCCTGGCTGTTTCTTGCAAGGGATTGCATCATGATGTAAAGTGTCTGTAGCACTTTTCATCCTCCAGGTAAATATTGATATGTGTATATGCTCTGCATAATCAGATTACAATGCCCTGCATGGGGATCTTGGGCTTTGGAATTTAAGAAGAGCTTAAAACATTGGCAAGAGCTAAGAATGGACAACCAGTAGAGCATTCTTACCCTCGTAGCCACTGATCCATCCCCCCTTGATCTATGTTGTGTGCTGCTGCCTTCTCCTGCTGGCCCCATCTCAATGCTACCTGGAACTTCACACCTCCCTCACTTATGGGTCTGCATTTTCCTCATAACCAGTGTCTCTGTAACCCTGCAGGAAAGTTTCCTGAGATGACAATGATCTGTGAAAGGCTTCATCACAATTAATACGTCTCAGCAGAATGCTTTGCTTTCCCCAGATCAGCATATCTGAGAGGAAAAATGCATGCCCTAAATCTGGCCAAACATTTCAGCTCTCCATTATACTCCTCAGCTGATAGAGATGTGCTGGGTACAAGCAAGAGATTGTGGAGTAGAGAATAAGCTGCAGGGCTGTCAACATCCCATGTAACTGGGCACAAAACAAGAGGTTAAAGAAGAGATTTGAGTGTGATACCTTCATCCAGCACTCTACATGAGAAAGACAACCCACAGTGGTAGGGTGGATGGCTCTACTGCATAGAGACCCTGGCACTGGGCTGAAGAAAGGTACCTGACACTGTGATTTGGGGTGATGGTAACATGTGAGGCTCTTACCTGACCTAAGCAGCCTTAGGTGATAAGAATTGGCTCCTTCTGTGCAGTCTTCTACCACAGCAGGCCAACAGAAGGTCCACCTTGAGATCCAAAACATGGCTGAGGTTTCCCTGAGGCAGAATTTAGCCCCCAGCTTCCATCCACACCTGGAGCCAGTCCAGCCCCATACAAGCTGGAGGTAATGTGAGATTCTTCGTTCCTGAGCCCATGCTCTGTGGGCTGCAATGCATCTCCTCCCCACACCATGGAAGTGTTAATCTCTAAAGGGGAGAAAGAATGAACTGCAAATGGAAAAAGGCATTTTCAATCTGCTGGAGCATTAGGGGAGGGGGAACAAAGCTGGATTCAGGGAAAGGCAAAGAGAAGAATGGCAGGGAGCTGGAAAATGCTCCTTGCCTTATTCCTATGCTGCTCCACTCCACACTCAGATAAAGTGGTCCCTTTTCTCCAGCCTTCTCCTTTCTAGTCACACACTCTGTTGGTTAATTCTCTCCTCGTCGAGATCAGAGATTAGATAGAGCCTGGATTTATAGCAAGTGAAAATAAAAAGAGCTGCTCCTATCAAGGATTCAAATGATTAAATATCCCACCATAGAAATACTTTTAACTTCACTTACAGTACAATTTCACTTACACGCTGATGCAGTTGACAGCGCTAACAAAAGCTGCTTGAGTAATAAGGGACCTGAAGAGAGAGAGAAAGAAGCTGGAAGAGAGAAGGAGAACAAGGGATAGGGACAGAAATGGAGAGAGAAAGAGAAATGGGATTAGATCGTGTGATGCAAAGAGAGGAAAGGAAAATCACAAAAAGGGGAGGAAAAGAGGAGGTTGGCTCTTTCTGCCGGCAGCATTAAAAGTACAAGAGCTAAACCAATTAAACAATGACAGGAAAGCAAAGGATTAAATGAAGGGCTATGTAAAACAGCTCCTCTAATCCAGCTCATTTACTGCTCTTTATTCTCCATTTCCCTCTCATGTTGATCCTCAGATTCAACAATGCTAGAGCCCAGCGCTTCATGCACATGGGGCTTTGCTGGCACTGTGCTGTGCTGGCCCTCCCCTCCTGCCCTTGCCCTCGCCCTGATGCCATGGTGGGGACAGAAGCTTGAGATCCAGGCAGTGGATCCTCACCCAGGGATGCTCCAGAGCAGACCCAGCTCCAGTGAATGCAGGAGATAGGCACCTCTCCCCATGTGCCCATCATGCTGAGAGCTGACAGAGTGGGAAGGGGCATTTCCAGCCCCTATGTCCTGTCTCCTCAGGGGCCCACTGAAGCATCCCAAATCTTCTGCGTGGGTCAGGGACTCCTGCAGAAATCTCTTAGTTATGAGGACACAGAAGGAGACTGATGTGGACTAGTGTCACTTATCCACCTTCTCCTTTTCCTCTTTCTCCATTTGCCCAGTGTCCAAGAATCACTGTTTCCTTTCTGGTTCAATCATGCAGTTTTGATCTCAGCCCCAGGGACAGCAGAAGGAAAGCAAAGCAAGTCATCTGAGGAAAGACTTAGACACTGGGGGATGCGGTGCCCTGAAGGAGTTTATTTGTGCCTGGTCACTGTCTGCAGGGACACAGTGCTGTTTGGAAACGACTTTTTTTCCCCTTCAGCACTCCAGAGCTGAAGATCATTTGAATTCACCCTCTCCTTCTCTTGCAGGAGACAGAAAGGCCCCAGCCGTACTTGAAATGAGACAGATGCTTATGGAATTGTGGTTTTAAAAGCATTTTTCAGTTGAGTTCTTTCCATTTCTACACAGAACAGTCCAATGTGAGCTGACTAATAAATGCACTATCTTTTTTTTTCTTCCTTTCCTAGGAGGGTTTGATATGGCAGCTTCATAGATCAGCCTGGTCTCCAGGGATATTTCTGCCCTAAACAAAATGGAAATCATCTGCCCCCTCACAAGCCCTCAGTGACTCATACAATAAAGAGAACCCATAAATATTTGGGTAATTACAGTCCATTCACCTAAATTCCATAAGTGGCAGAGCACTTTCTCACTTCCTCTCCTTAAACAGCTGCTGTGTGTTGTTGTTTGCTGCTCATGCAGCTCCACATGCACCTGCTTCCCCCTTCAGGGTCAGGTAGCGTTGTTCCACTTCGAGTGTAGTTACACAGTTAGGGATGCTTCATAACAAAAGCAAGAGGTGTTGTGCAATGAATAGCAAGTTAAATATTGTATTTCCTTCTATATGGTCTGCATTGAGCAATTGCTTCTTGCCAGGGGGGGTTCCTTAATGTCCCAACCACCCCTCAGCCTGCTCCCCAGCCATCTCCTTCACATGAAGGCCAGCGGCTTGCTGAGGGCTGCTCTGGGCAGGCTCTCCAGCTCAATGACAGCCCCAGAGATGGATGCATTCTACAATGTTATTATTACCACGTTGTTGTTAATATTTTACTGCTTGTTGTCACCGCTCTGTGTGGCAGATCCAGTAATACATCCGTGTGATCAGGGTGGTCGGCAGCCCTTTGTACATGGCCTGGAATGGTTACAGCAGGCCCACATTACAGCTATTCAATGCTGCTTAAAATTGCCAGAAAGAATGAAGTGCAGAAAATATATTTTAAAAAGACTGTTTTGAGTGAAGGCTTGGTCTGCATTATTTGCTTCCTCGCTCGGGGTGTGCAAGAACAAAAAGCCCTCCTGGAAATGAACATGTCTGGAGCAGCACACCCAACCTGCAGCCTGCCTGCCCTCAGCTCGCTGCTCTCTGGTGGCCTCTTGCATGCAGCTGGTGGCCACAGCAGCAGGTGGGGCACAGGTTTCCTTCCACCCACCCTGAAGGCAGGTGGATTTGCACAAAGCACGTTTCTTTGAGGCTCTCCAACAGTACTTCTAAAGAGCACTGGGCAGTGGAGGCTCACTGGAGGCCCCAAGCACCCAGCAAGAGGAGAAGCCACATGGCTTCTAACAAAGGAGAGACAGACACATCTCCAGGAGCTTGGGTTGACAGAGGGCAGCTCTCCAAGGCGCTGCTGACAGGCAGCCCAACGCAGGGATGAAAAGCTGCTAACTTCAAGCAACCCACCAAGGGCAGCATGCAGCCTAAGGGAGGTCATAAGGCCTGGCTGCCTCCAGAGGCCACCAGGTCTACCTGCTTCCATGGGTCACCAAGCCTAGCTGCCTCCTGAGGGCCTGGAAGGCCTACAGTCTGACATCAGGCCTTGTCACTCACAAAAGTTTTTATTAGAACCTGCTGCTTTATCGAACATTCCATCTATTTTTCCACTTCCCCCCCTCCCCCCTCCATTTCCTCCTGCTACTTAAAATTTGTTTCTTGCCTTGCTATGGGTGACAGTGCTTCTAATCAGCACTTTCCTTGTCTAATTGCCTCATTGCAAGTTTCTCCCTGAACCTGTCAGACACAAACTCACACTTTTTGCCTTACTTGTCACAAGAAAAATTGTTCTTTTCAATATATCTGGGTAGAGGCACAAGGACACCGAATACTCTGGGGAGAGAGAGATGGAGGAGTGAACGGCTGCAGGTACTCATTACGTGGTGTTTCTAAAGGCTTCCCCAGCTTACCTGGGGACACACAAACATGGAAAAAAGAAAATTCTCCATCTCAAATACATCACAGTCCTAAATATGTTGACAATGAAAATTCCCTGTGGAAGTTATACCTGCTGTGACTGAAGCGGAGAATGAGTGAATTACTTAGGAAAACAGAGCACCCATGGCAGCAGAGATTATTTTGCATGTTAAAGGAAGATCTGGTGACTTGGAATACTAATGCCCAATTTTTATAAAAGTATCTGTTGCATAGGAACCTGCTTTGCTGACCTAGTCCCTCCCGGTTTCTACCACATCAGATGTGCTTATAGAGAAGCAGGTTGTATGCTTTTTCTGTCCTAGCACTGCATTCATGTAAGAAATTTGTCCTGTTCACACCTGAGCAGAGCGTTGGGTTTTCCTCCCACATTCAAATCCTGTTATTCACCTAAATTAGATTATTTGTGAATCACATTGATGCTCACCCCTAGTGATAGCGGAATATTTCAGGCCAAGGTATTTGCAGTTGTCATCTTATCTCCTGATAAGAAGATAACAGTGTTCTTCCACACCACTGACATGTTAGTTTTAGAGGTGGGAGATTTGCCTATCAAAGGCTGGCAGAAAGACAGAGTGAGGTTTGACAATTTTGCAGCTCAGCTTTGCGTTTCCTTGCTGAGATAAATGATGACCTTGGGCTTACCTCCACCTGCTTTGCCTTGGATTAAGCAGGGGACAAGATCGATGTCACAACTTCAGAACTTGCCTGAAGTAATTTGGAATATTGCAACTTCATGGCTGCTGTATTATGTTGATGACATACTAGTCTAGTCCTTCACCTTTTATCCACAAGAGCAGATCCCTTCTGTGGTCCAGGACAAGCCACTTCTGACCAGTGTCGCTTTCCTTTCAAGCATTATTCTGAGAGCAAAGTTTTATTTGCCTGCTGGATAGGAAGAGCAGAGAGATAACAGCAGGGCATAATTAGAAGGTGGAACTGGAAGAGATTGTCCATAGGCCACTGCAAAGTCAAAAAAAAAATTACTTTAACCTGCACATTTAGGTTATAAAAATATTTCTTCAATCAAAAAAAGATCTGCTGTTCACAAGGACAAATTGAAGGCAGCACCTTCTCCTTGCCTCAGAAAATTAATTTAAAATAAAAAGTGGGAATTCCATGGCAGGAGAAAAGGAGAGAGAACACATGTACCTGAGCACAGTCCTTAGCCCCTGCCCTACCTGCTACTGCACTGCAACGGAGATATGGTACAGTTCTTCTTGGTAGGACCAAAACATCAACTCTATACCCAAATCAAAGCAGAGAAGGTGTCTGCTGGTGAATGGAGTTTCTATGCTTCTTCTCATCCGGGTAACTCCAAGGTAATGATGTGGGATACTGGATGTTCGGTTGCCCAGCCACCACTGCCTTCAGCCACCTCCATCCCCATTGCTGCTTCACAGGGATCCTTATTGAGCTGCCTTGTTGTTTGTCCAGATTCATGCCAAGTAGCACAGAGTTCATCTTGGTCCTTCTTATTATTAGGCTAATAATTATTTTTCTACATTTTTCAAATCCCTTTCTGAATATAGGATAGAAATGACTAAACATATGCATTTCATGTCAATTGTGCATCATTAAGCCTCACTTACAAGTTTTGCATCACTCCATGCTCATCTTTACCACCCTCACCAAATTCTGGGCTTTGACCAAATAGCATTCAGGCTTCAATTCTTTTCCTTCACCTTCAGTTCTTGTGTTATTGAGTTATTTAGGTGCTTTTCTTTGGGATGATTTGGAAATACACAATGGAAAATGCCACTTTTCCCAGGGAAATTTTACATTTGTTAAAATTCACTTGTTTATTTTAAAAATCAATATGAAACACATCATATTTGCCAGAATAAGAATGATCAAAAAATGCAACACAGCTTAAATATTGTAATTTTCTAAATGAGTTGCTCGAAAACAGTGCAAGAAGCTATTAAACATATTTTACTTATGACGCAGTGAATTCCTTCTCCTTGAACAGCTAGGCTCTCTAGGGAAGAATTCTGCTTGCACTTTTGATTCATGATACATCAGACTCATTACAGGACAGCAAGACATTTTAGGATATGCTCCTTGGAATTCTGTTATTCGCGTTTTTGCAACATGCTGGCTCTACTAGAACTCCTGCAAGCAATGTAGCACTAAAGACAAACAGGTGTTTAACACCAGAAAAAAAAAAATATATCAGGGAAATTCAGTAAATACAAGCAAAATATTTAGACCTTTTCTTTTCTTCCCCCCCCCCTCCCCCCCATTTGAAATCATTGCAATGGTAATGCCCAGAATAAAGCTTTCTTTCACTTCGGAGCATTTTTACTTCACAAATGCCTGATTAAAGTTCTTGTTGCAAGCTGAAGTAAAGACCTGGGGTAGGAATTCCAATTTTAACTCTGCTTTTCCTTTTATGGTGTCAGAAAGTTAAAAGCTGACAAAACTCAGAATTAGATTGAGACTCTTTTCCCACATATTGATCTCAGTGGGCTCATAGTAGTGAGCAATTTTGGGCAGGTACATAGAAGGGATCATCACTGTTTTATTTGAAAACTAAGCACAGAGACACTTCCACTAATGAAAACCAGCAGGAAATTCTAGCTGTGCCCAGGCTCTGTCTTTGCAGAGCTTCTGGCATCTCCTCTCCAACAGAAGTTATGGATAAAGAATCTGACCCACTCTGATATTGCTATCAGCTGCAGAACTGCTCTGTTTTTTTGGATATGCCTACTATAATGCTTCTCATTCCCTTTGCCATTTTTTATTAATCCCATGTCATTAACATGAATCATTTGGCACCTTTTAAACAGATCTGGTAAAATCATTTTTGCAGGCCTGCATTTACTAACAATTTCAGTTTAGCAGCTGTCACTACAAAAAAGTAAAAAACAGACTAGACATGCCTAGATGGGCTGGCAAATACCTATCGAACCTGATGCTTCCAGCAGGAAATAAAATCCCTCCCCCCGCTCTGCTGATCCTACCTCTGAGAACAGATAGGCTTTGTGATAGGGCTAGCAGGGAAAAAACCCAGGCTCTGTGAGGGCAGATAACAGGTGCTGCCCAGCACACTTTGTGATGCCAGAGCCTGTGGTAATCACACCACATGGTTCTGGTGCCTCTGCTCTGCATCCTCACTGCTCTCATCACCTGAGCTGGGTTTCAAGGAGGCTGGGTGTGGTCCTGACAAAATGCAATGCAAGAAAAGGGGAGGCAGAGGAATTAAATACTAAAAAATTGAACAATGAAAATAATAAAAACAACCGAAAATGGTATAAAGTAATAGGATGTAAAATAAAGTAGTATAATGTAAAATGATATAAAGTGATATAAAATTATGTAAAGTGATATAAAATGATAAAAGCAAAAAGAATGACATGATACACATACATGACATGATATGATAAAATATAATATGATGTGAAATAAAGGAAACAGTGAAACCAGAAGAAGACAAGCTGTGGAAATCACAGAATGGCTTAGGTCAGAGTGGACTTTAAAGATCATACAGTTTCAAACCCCTTATCATGAGCTGGTCACCAACCACCAGACCAAGCTCCCCATCCAAGCTTACCCTGAACACCTCCAAAGATGGGGCATCCACAACCTCTCTGGGCAGCTGTGCCAGAGCCTCACCAGCTTCTAAGTAAAATATTTCTTCTAACCAAATTTCCTCTCTTTTCATTTAAAGACATTCCCCCTTGTCCTATCCCTATCTGATGGTGCAAAGAGTTGGTCCCCTGACTTTTTAACTACAGAAGAAATAAGGTGGTGGGCAAAAAGCAACACGAGAACAGTGGGGCTGCATTTAGTGCATACCTGAATGCATCCCCAGGTGACAGGACTGAGCTGGTCCCGATGCTTGTTTTGGTTCAAGGAGCTGCAGAGCAGCACCTGGGACACCTGAGCAGCTCTGTGAGGAGCCCAAGGTAGAGTACACCCAGCTGGATGCACCCAATCAGCACAATGCCATGACCCAGCACATGCTGCAAGGAATTTCATAGCCACTGCCCATTTCTTTAAGTCTTGAGATCACAGCTGGTGACCAATTACAGAAACAGAATTATAGAAATAATGAGCTGTTGGCTAGAGCCATCTGCTCTTTGTTTGGCAGTGCCTTTCTGCTCCAGGAGCTGAGCACACCTGCACCCTGGGATGGCTGAGTGCTGGCAGTCCCTGGAGGAGCTGCTCCTCCTCTTCACCCTCAGAGGAAAATAATTAATAACCTCCATTTAATTTCATTGGTTATTTGTGTTGAGAAGAAGCAGAGACAAGGAGTTACAGAAATAATAAATAGCTATTTGCCACCACGTTTTGAGCTGCATGATGGGCATGGGATGGCTCTGCAATGTCAGGGTGCCATGTGGCAAAGCCCATGTTTCTCTTTTCCCCTTGTTTCTTTCTCTCACAATCCCCTTGTTTTAATCTTTTGCACTGAGGTGTTCTGTACAGAAACGATCATGGGAATGAATTTTAAAAGGATTATTAATCTTACCTTTTTTTTTTTTTTTTTTTTTGAGTTTGACTTTTAGCTTAAGTCGAAAATATTTCAGGTCTTTAGAGCCATAATTAGACATATTGTCCTTAGCCAAATGCCAGATAATTTGTACACACTTGAGGTAAATCTTTTGCTGGAAAGGTAGGCAAATATTGAAACATGTAATGAAAACAGAAAAAGGCACGAATAAAATAACCACACAACTGTTTTAAATCTTTTAAATTACTTTCTCTTCTGCCTCTCATTAGTAAATATTTTAGTTATTCTTTCATTGAACAAATCTTCCTTCCAGGGTCTCTGTCATTCTCTCTCATTACTGTTCTTTTTTCTTTTATTTTTAACAAGTTATAAAAGTCTCGTTATTTCTTTAACTCACCTTCTTTCTAAGATCCAGATGCAGGACCAGAGAGAGAAATGCCAGCATGTTAATTCATTCTGGGCAGGCATATTTTTTTTTCCTACTTTCGGCTGAAAACATTCAAAGTAAGTGCAGCACTTTGGGAAATGGCACATGAAGAGACTTTTGTGGGAGAGGAGAATGAAAAAGGATGGAAAAGCCTAACAGTGACAGAGGTAATCAGAGAATTTACAAATTATGTTTTTTGACAACGTAGACAGCTCTAGAAGGCTGCCTTCCCTTTCAAGATAAAGTCACTTGTCATTCTGTTAGAAAAAGACAAGGGATGTGTCAAGAGTTATTTGAAATGTAAAGTATTGTTTTTAGCTTCTTTTTCTCTCATTATTGTAGTAGCAAAGTACTTGCTGTGCTGATGAAGAGACTGAAACTGCAGCAGGACGGAGGGGCTGGGAAATTCCCAAGGCTGGGAAAGACTGATGGGGGAAACAGCAATGTGGGGACCCACAGCATTGATGATATGGGGCAGAGGGATGTGTTTGCAGCAGACAGGAGGGGAAGGAGGAACAGTGACCTTTTCAGAGGAACCCCAAAGTCAGAAAACAAATCCAAAAACTCTTTCTTTGAAGACCTCAGATATCCAACCCACGCTCCCAGTGCAAAGTTTCACATCAGCTTTACGTTCAGTGCCAGCTGTTGCAAGCCCCAGCATTCTAGAGATGCACCCAAGTCCAATGGGATGCAGCACAAGGAATCCCAGTCCCTGGTGAAATTGGTTTCCTGTTCTCCCTGTGGAAAGCAGTCCCAGCCATTATGTTTTCCAGCAAGGGTTACCCAAGTAGGCAGCTCTAATGGGCACACACCCCATCCTTGTGCAACCCATGTTGGCTGCAGTTAGCAAAATTGCACCAGTAGCTGATAAGCATCCAGTAACCCGTGGCAACCCAGTTCCGTTCTAGACTGTTTTTCTGGTAATTTCATAAATGAGGGGGCATTTTTGTTTGTATTTTGGTTGCAAATAGGAGGAGAACAAAAAAAAGAGAACAAGATTAAAGAAAGGCACAGGTGTGGGGGTGCGTGGATGGGCACATGTCAGGAGTGTCTGCATCGGGCCAGGTGCCATGGGTACCCATGTGCTGCAGGGATGAACTCTCAGGTCAGGCAGCATGGGTGTACTCATCTCTCTTCTCCCCCTGCTCCTCCTCCCAGGATCTGGGGAGTGGGGTATCCAACAGCCATTTCTTCCAAATGTCACCCTAGCAATGCAGCTGGCTGCTAAATACCGCTTACAGCACGAGGCTGGCAGATGAGATTAGATAGACGTACAGACAGGCTGGCAGACAGGGAGACAGATATTTGTGCAAGTTGCTGTTACAAGATGAGGCTGATTATATTCCATTCTAGATTTGATTAGATTGCATAAGTAGACAGGCCAGCAGAAATGAGCTGCCTGGTAGAGCAGGACATTTAACTAAAGGTCAGACAAAATTGCCCTGGAAACTGGTACATACAGCAAAGTGTGGAGGTGGAGCTCTCAGGGTCTGTTTCTTTTAGAGAGACAGAAGAAATTTTAATTGCTAGAATTTGTGAGAGCTTTGCATGCCTGTAAGCACGTCCATACTGCAGCATGTGTACTGCCTTACAGCACATGCATCCCACGCCAGCACCCCGAATCCTCATTACCAACACCCCAAATCCTCCCTGCATGGGTTCAGCCATTCTCTGTTGTCCTCCAGCACTGGAATGAAGAACAGAGCATCAGGGAAGTGTTCTCTGTGGTTGTAACCGAAAGCCACAAAGCCAGAACTGCAGGAAGCTGCCACTCACAGCCTGTGTTGACGGCATCTGTATTATTTTTTCATATATATTTTTTCCTCTCTAAATTAACTTTTTCTTTAAATACATTTTTTTTTTCCAGCAGGCCAAATAATTGGATTTTTCATTTTTAAAAGAAGGGAACATAAATTACTCCTGTTGGGTGCAGATTAGGTTACGGGATTTCTTTTCTTCTGTCACCGTCAATGCCCCAGTGTCAGAGAGCTTTAATATTTAATGCATTCCTAATTAGTCTCCATTGGCCCAGGGCACTTAACAAAACCTGACACCAACCATAGAGTCAAGTTCATTTAGAGAACACAATTACCCAACCATCATCTCCATGCAGCGGCTGGATTACCCATAAAATTCCCTTCCCAACCCCCATCCCTACTCCCACCTTCCCACAGTCACAAGTTAATTACAAAAAGAAAAAAATAGCATTTGATTCCAGTGACAGAAGATACAAATTATCTCATTTGGTCAGGGCAATGACATTTCCAAGACTCCTTTAATCGCTCGGAAGCTCTGCTGCATTGAGCGGCATTTACCGAAGGATATTGCTGCTTGTGTCACTGCTGCCTTGATGCCTTGTTGCTTTGCATGCTCAGAAGATCTGAAGTTCATTCTTTCCTAAAGCACTGGCTGATCATCTGGGAAAGAAGGAATAAAAGGATCTGGAAAGGAAAGTAAAACACAACTTTATATAACAAGTGTTTGTTTAGGGGGCCTCCAATCAGCAGGCACGGTAGGGTACAGGGAATGGGCAGTAGTGCAGTGATGGGAGGGGATGTGCTGAGCAACTAAACCAGGGTAGGGAGAACGTGTGTTCTCTGGGCTGGAAGCTGAGCCCATGCATGGGGTGTCCTCATGCTCAGCTTTTGAGACCTAACTCCAGTGCTATCCAGGTGCACTTCTTGATAAATCCAAGAGAAGCAAGCTCTGAGCTGCTGTCTGGAAGCACTGACCTTTTGCTGTTGGCTCTAGGGACACTAGCAATGCAAAGCTCAGCCTCATGCGTTCCCATCTAGAGAAAGATTTTGGCTCTCTGCCCCAAAGAGCTCTGGGTATAGCTGAGCCTGACAAAAAACAAACAGACACAAAGCAGTGTGCTGGGACATCACTATTCGAGTTCTGCAACTCCAACTCAACAGCCAAACTCCAACATCTTCCCGTATCAGCTTTTGCTGTCACTACTAATGACTCTAAGTGATCTAATGATCATTTCAGTGCACAAACAACCAGAACATTGCAGCAAGACAAATCTCCTTTGATTTGAGGAACCCCCTCAGGGCTTGGTGCTGCTCTTGGCCATCCCCTCTGATAGCCTGCTGGGCACAAGGCAGACCAAAGCACTGTGAACTAAACCTTTTTTTGGATGGAATAATTCACTGGAACCAAGTAAACTGCTTTGAAGAAGTGCACTGGATTGACTTCCATTTTCAAAGAGTAACTACAGAGCCTTGTGATGGATGATATCAACAAGTACAGATAATAGAAAAGATAATAGCAGTAAAATCTCTTGCCCCATGCCTAATCTTAGTGATAACAACAAATGCAGAATGTACATAGCAAGCTGAGAAATAATTTAATTTGAAACCTGAAAAAATTGTTTGCTATAAAAGAAAGGAATGAATTAAAAATTGGAATCCACTGACTTCGGCAGAAGCTTCTTAATGATGCCATACAAATCTTTTGTTTTTGGAATAAAAGAATGGTCCAACTCCACGATCCAGCTGTGGCTGTTCAGTGTTCAGGGAATAACTTTCTCCTCAGCTCCAAAAACTTCTCAAACCGAGCACCGGGAAAGCCCATTCCAAGGATTGATGGTGTTTCAGTGAGTGAAACTTTCCTCATTATTAGTGCTGTGCATGCAGCTTCATCCTCTGCGTGTTAGGAGGCAGCAGCTGAAGGGTTAATGGGGAATATTAACTTGTTAAGACTGTTGATCTGCCCCGGGGCCATCGGGAGCTTAAATAGGCAACAGTTAATTAAAAATAAACTGACACTTTACTTTAAGGATAGTTTTAATAACCATTTATAAATGTTACATTAAAAATTCATGCACTGTTATCAACTCCTGCTAAGGATTTACAGCACAATGGAGGTGTTATGAATGTTTTATAGCTTCTGTGGAAAACCTCTTTCTGCACAGTTATTTTCAGAGGTCTGTGTGTCTTTCCTGGGCTGCATCATGCATACCCACAACAGCAGCACTGCAAATACCAGCAGCTTCCCAAGATGTTCAGGCCTGAATTTAGACTTAGAGATGGTTTGTCTGTAAGCCGACCTACCAGAAGCCTCAAATATCTCAGGAAAGTGTTAAAAAACAACAACAAGAACAACAACAACAACAAAAAACACATAAAAACAGCAGATTTCTGGATTTCCAGCCAAAATTCAGCCCTGGTGTTTAGGACAGCCCCATCAGCTTTGTGTGCACTGTGCAGTGGATTGGATTTCTGCATTGGTACATCGCAGCCCCAGGAGGGTCACAGTAAACAGCTGGGGGCCTCTGAAAGTGCAGCAAATATGATTACAATCTAGAGCAGAGAAAACAACCTAATGCTCCAGAGTAATCTTCATCAGCCTCTCCAAATGTATACACACACAAGCAAACACACTCACAAACACATCCGCCTGAACACAAACACCTCCTCGCTGTGCATCTCTGTAAGCTTAGCACGCCGTGTTTTTGCTCCTGCTTGCAGCAAAACCGTTGTGCTTCGGCTAAGCAGAGCTTGTCCTGGAAGGCAGCGAGGAGCTCTAAGCTGAACACTCAGTAATAAGCGCTCCTGGAGCTGCTCCCCTGCCCCGTGCTGCTCCCTGCTCTGCTCCCAGCTGGGAGCTGCACGCCGGTCCTTCTGTGTCACGGGTAGATCCACGCACGGGCAGGAGGTGGCAGGAAGATGCGATGAGTGCTGCCAGAGAGACGGTACATAAATGGAACGTCTGATCGTCGTCATTAGCCATTTGGAAACGCGCTCCCTCTGACAATGGCGCTGCCCCCTTTTGTTTCAGCTCTCTGCAAACACAGTGTGATTGAAGCTGGCTGGCTGCACGCTTAGAGAAAACAGATTGAAGCTTATGCTTACCTGCCTCTCTGTGCCGCTTGCAGCTCACGCGGCAATGGTACCTCGGGGGGATGCTGCATGCTGGGGCTGGGCTGCCAGGACCTCAATGACACCCATTCACAGGAGTGATTAAATGTGCGAGGTGAGGCCTGAGCACCTCCTTTGTGCTTCGTGCTGCCCATGCAAACACGGGGCCTCGCTGTGCAGGCTCTGATGGAGAACAGCCTTCAGAATCTGCAGCCTGCCACCAATCAAACTGGCATTCACCTTGCTCTTTCTTTCTTTCTTTCTTTCTTTCTTTCTTTCTTTCTTTCTTTCTTTCTTTCTTTCTTTCTTTCTTTCTTTCTTTTTTTCTTTTTTTTTTTCTTTTTTTTCTTTTTTTTCTGCTTTGCTTTAAAGGAAAGATTCTGAGTGTAGGCTGTGGAGCCTGGCAAGAAAAAGTTAAAAACGAGTGAAAAATACATCGTGCCAGGCAGGTTCAGAACTCTAATTAGGGTAATTGATAATACAGTGCTCCAAGGTAACAGGAGCCCTAAGGCTTCTGTGCAAGCATCCCTGAAGAGGTGATAAAGATGGAGGAGGTATTTGCCCAGGTTCACCTCATCAAATGTGCACCCTTCAAAGCAGCCAGACCCAGCTGGTCTCAGCCTCCTGCCAGCAGCCTGCTTGGGGCTGCCTGTCCTGGCACTCCATCCAGCAGGGTCGGGTCTAACACCCCACCAAGGGCTGAGACAGGTCAGTGAGACAGCACAGAGTAAAAAACATTGTCTTCTCCGTCATCCTGTATTCTCACTCTTCCTCTGCGCTATTCCCTGAATTATTCTCATTCAGGGCAACTTCTCTGTTCCCTCCAGTAGCGACAGATTTGTTCTGATGGAGTCATGAAGGGCTGCTTCTGCAAGGACTTCAAAACACTTGTTTCATGCGCTTGGTTCCTTTCATCCTTTATTGGCCCTGGGTTCTGTTGGACTCCCAGCTGCTCCCCAGCCTTATCTACTCATATTTCTGCTGAGAATTTGGAGCCAGCACAGTCAAAATCCACATGTGATACCCAAGCTGAGAGCTGCTACTTCTTAGCTCACAGAAGCTCGAAGAGACCCAACACACACACGTGTACATATAGCTGTGAATGCTGCCATCATATGTCCTGAATCAACACCACCTGAACAAGCAGACGATGTGCATGGATGCACTGATGCACACCCCAGGTGCGTAGGCTTCCAGCTGCTGATGGATGCCCTCAGCGATGCTCTGAGATGGCCCTTTGGGGTACACAGCCCATCCACAACCAGAGAGCTCTTAGGTATGCTTCAAAGCACTTCCCTCTGCAAGATCAAGAGCCTGGAGATATGGGACTCACTGCTTTTAGCACTGCCTGGGGATCTGGGCATCTCACCCTTCTGCGTTCACTTCCATGCAGCAAGCCCTCATGTATCCTCTCTGGCACATCCCAGCCCACAAATAAGTAGCTGTCACCCAGCTCCTGGCATGCTTACTGGAAATGCCCCCTCCTTGCTCCATCTGTGCTGCATCCACATGAAAACTTGGGATCTTATGGATCTAATTTGCACTTTTGCACCAGATCCGGAGAAACCTGCGGCATGCCCAGTGAGCCCAGACTATTGGCAAGGCCACATATGGATGCAGACAGTGATGGAGAGACTGTCAGACAGGGAATGTGTGCTATGCAGCGCTCACAGCCCCTATCTGGGCCCAATTTGCTGCTTGTGTTACTGTCACCAGAGGATTGTTGCCACGTGTTCACTCACCCAAATCTCCCTGCAGCATTTTTAATCTAATCTCCTTTGTAACTGCAAGGTGAGGGTCATTTATAGCTATTTTTCATAAAAATAATATTTCAAACCAAATAACAATAATGCAGAAGAGGGGGCGGAAAAAAAGACCCTGAAAAACGTAAGGAGAGCAGCGAGCAGGCAGCAATGAAGCTCAGAGGCTTGTCTCCCTCTGCTGGCTCCCAGGCACAGCAGGGAAGAATCAAATTGCTTTTTAAGAGGAAAAACACAACAGAAACACCAAATACGACCACCAGCTCGCTGCTGGGATTTGAGACTGAGTTTGTTTATTTGTTTTTTGCTACGAGGAGAGGAAAGGAAAGGGAAAGAGCAGCCACACGTGTGGGTCTGTTTTCAGGTTGAGGTCTCAGAGGCACAATCCCACTGTAATATCTCATTCCCAAATCACTTCTGTTCTGTGTCTTGAATGCATGTGCTCAAGGTAGAGGGAAGAACGGTCATTTTTAACTGAAAACTTTCATAAGAAGGCTTTAAAAGCCCAGCTATGCCACTCCCCCAAGCTGATCTGCAGTTACTGTCCCTACCTTTAGGATTTTTTTGAGAACCTGAGGTTGCATTGTGTTGTTAATACGTTTACCTACAGCACAGTGGTGGGTTTGGGGTTCTATGACACAAGCTTTGCTAAACTGTGTAGATCTGAAGCACTTTCTAAATGTCTGTGATGGTTCTTTTCTGCTTGCTAATCTGCCACTTGAAATCTTCCAGAATGGGCATCTATCATGCAATGAAATCTGTAAGAACGTTCCCTGAGTCCTGTGATCATCCATATTGCAAACAATTAAGGGCTTTCACTGCCTTGATTCTCCAGAAATTACTCTTCTTTTGGGGATGAAATGTTAAAGGAAATCAATGCTGTTAAGAAAAAGACATCATAATTCGCCAGGGGGAAGGGCAAATGTGGTCATTTTTAGCTATCATGAAAACAAAAATTGCTATCCCTGGCTTAAATATCATTGTGATGAAGTTGTTTTTCCAATCAGATTCTCATTTGTGCTCGATACTTTACCAGAATATTGGGTCTGACCACAAATAAGATCTCACTGGCATTTATACTAATATGCCTCGAGGAAAAGCTGTATAAAGTCATTGTATTATCTCTATAACACTGCAGAAAAAGCAGAGAGATTTGCCATTTATGTTGCTTTTGCTTTTCAGACACTTTTCTGTTTGCATGCTCTCCAAAAGGAGCCGTCCTGCAAAGTTCTTAGCCACTGGAACAGGTTCCCAAGGAGGCTGTGGATGCCCCATCCCTGCAGGCATCCAAGGCCAGGCTGGATGTGGCTCTGGGCAGCCTGGGCTGCTGGTTGGCAACCTGCACACAGCAGGGGGTTGGAACTGGATGAGCACTGTGGGCCTTTTCAACCCAGGCCATTCTATGATTTGATTCTATGATTGCACTGGGAAGAACCAGGAGCAGTGCCAGCTCCACCTGAACCCGGTGGGCAAAGCGAGGAGGGGACAGAGAGCACCCCCATAAAATAGCAGAGCAGCAGCTAGCTCCTCCACAAACACGTGGGAGGGAGCGGATGACCACACACGGAATGCTGATGGATGGTCTGCTTTAGAGCTGAGATTTTCAGCCTGGATCATGAAAGCTCGGGGCATACATGAGCTTTGGCTGAGAGAACTGAGAAAGTTGGCGGAGGAAAGCAAGCCAGCAAGGAAAGCTGGCCAACTGTGAGGGCTTATGTCATCCTTCCTCCTCCAGCAGGAAAAGCTTTAGGAGGCCTCAGACCAAAGTAGGGCGGGAATCAGCGTTTTCTTCCCAAACAACCCCATCAGCACCACCAGGTGGGGTTAGTCCAGCGTCAGTGCGCTGCCGACGAGAGCCAGGTAGTGAATAATAATTGCGGCCCCATACCTACAGGGAGCTCTCCATAGAGGTTGCTCATTGACCCGGTGCAGTTTAGCTTGTGAGGTGTGATGAAATCGCAGCCGGAGGGCTTCTGGCAGTGGCTGCAGGCTATTAAAGCTCAGGTGCCATCCTCAGCTTCTGCTGTGGGCTCTTCTTTATTCATGACGTGACAGGCAGAGGATGAGGTGTCAGGTGTAACGCTAATGTTTCCGGGCACCCATTGGTTTGTATTGCTCACAAAACTTTGCCTTATTTAGGAGACGATTTGTGTATTTATAATTAATATGGATTAGATATTATTATCTATGCAATATGGCAGGCAAGCAGTTGAGAGAGGCTAACAGCTGTTCAATAATGCAAATGATGCTCACATAAATTACAGTTTAGTAATGGGATATTATTACCAACGCACACAAAAAGTTCAGAACCCAGGGGTGGCAAATATAAATAACTATGGCATGGAAACATTCCCAAACTTTCCCTAAGCTTGCAGCTGAGGTGCAGGGAACAGACCCAGGCACCGATTCCTCCTACATTCACCAACTGGCCTCACTGTTTGCAGCAGTTATGAATGAATGGGAAAATAGCACAGCTGGCCTCCAAACAACCATCTAAGCTTTGTGTGCTTGATCCCAGCCAAAAAAAAAAAAAAAAAAATGCTCCCAGCACTTTTGTTGGCACCAGGAGTTTCTGAAGAAAGACGAGCTTTGACAAACGATTTGTTGGGAAGGTTGGTCTGCTCTGAAAATGAGCCTCTCCAGGGAAGGATGTGTCTGTGTGGCCTCTTTGATTTTTTCCAGCCCATGCTATGGTTTCTTTTCCTTTCCAACACAGGCTTTCTTCTTTTCCTTCCCTTGCCTGCAGAGTTGGGGGAGCTGGAAATCCTGATGTGCTCAGCAAGAGTGGGCAGACCTCTCTGGGAAGCAGAAGCAGTTGGACCCGGATCAATGTGCTTGTCCTTTTACGTGAGCTACAAATCCAAGGTGCTCCATAAGCTGCACAAAACAAAGGGTGTCTTTTATTTCTGGTAAACTCCAGATGAAAATCTTGACTATATTTTTCATAGAGATACCTGCTTCTAGACCCAGAAATCTGCCAGCAGAGAGCCCAGAAGTAAGGCTTCTCCCCACACTTCTGGCTCAAGGATTCCTTCTTAGCAGTATCCTGTTAAGACTTCTGGAAGCTTCAGCTGGAGCTTGAGCTTTGTTGGACACTGAAGCCCTGCAATGCCCCTGAAACCAGGACACAGCAGTTCTTGAATCTTCAGGACTCCCCATCCCACAGACACTGGGCTCTCTGCACTCCCAGCAGGGATAAGGGATGCAGGAAACAGCTTTCCTTAACCCAAACCCAAACGAAAAAAAGCACGAAGAGGGGATGGTTGTGGAAGCAACACATCCACCTTCTCACTTGAGAGCAGCAAACAGGCACAGAAAGCACCGCATTCCAGCACTGCCTCCACCCTACAGGTAAGGAATGCAGTGGGACTTGTCACCAGCTCTTCATGATCTTGTTAAGCTTGTCTAGCGATGTAAAATATACTGACAGGAGTCCTGTTAACACAGTGAATCCAAATCAGCTCCTCTGCCAATATCCCCGTAAGGAGCATAGGAACAAGGGAGAAGCAGGGCAGCAAGGAAAGATTTGACATCGCACTCCCAAGTCAGCTGTCACATAGAAAGGGATAGCCGGAGGTACAGAAATGTGGTGGGAGAGAAAAGGGCAGCAAGAGGGATGTAAAAGCAGGGAAAAAAAATGAGTAAAAATTGCACTTATCTTCAGGACTGCACAGGACACATCTATGTCAGAAATCTCAGTGACTCAGAAGAATCGTTTCCTTCACCACATCATCCTGCAATGCGGTGCACCTAAGCCACAGCACCCGCTCACTCCTGCTCTGAGCAGCAGCTGAAATCCACAGGTCTTTTCTCCATCCCAGCTTGTAATTCTGCCTGCAATAGCAACACGTGACAGAGGGAAAAGCACAGCATTTCCCCAGTGTTGTAAATAAGGCTGAGATTACTGACGGCTAGAATAGGACTGACTATTGCAATATTTAATTTGCTGGGTGGGCAATTCATTAAAACAGATATCTAGGGCTTTAATCACTCTGCCAGGCTGCCATCTGCTTCCCTTACGCTCCCTCCTGGCTTAGGCCGGGTCTCGATATAGGAGGGGACAGCTTGTGAGAGGCTCTTTGGGGCCTGTGTCATAATTCATCTTGTGCACACAGCAGAGCAAGCTGCTTGGTGCAACGAATCCTGCCACGTGCATGCAACAGCACTGCTCCTGCTCTGACAGGGACCGTGAGAGCAAGGGGTGTCCCAGGCTTTGGGAACAGAAGTTTGGGAACAGGTCGGGGAATCGGATCCCCTCACCTCCCTGCTATGTCAGTGGGGTTTACAGAGAGCATCTGGCAGTATTTACTAAGACGCTATTCACAGATATGAAATCAATTCATCTCATCAGCTTGCTTGCCGTGGTTCTCAGTGGCACAGGGCTTTTCCTCCAAAACCTGCACTCTTTCTGTCTTGTATACAACCTTAGAAACAACATTTCCATCCTCCAGGCCACTTCTACCAACCACCAAAAGCCAGGACCTCAGAGTGCTCCCAGGGAGCCTGACAGCAACCTTGTCTCCTTCGTGTCACCCACTCAGATCCCTGTGCCCACCCTGATAGCATCTGGGTGGGATTTGGCTTTGAGACTTCCTCTTACCATGAGCCTTGTTCTTTCTCAGGGCTTCCCTGGCCAGCAAGTCAAAAAGGAAAGACCATCACAGGCTGCTTCTCATCTGGCCATGGCTCAGCAGGAGAGTACTGTGCTGTGTGCTTATAAACCTTGTAGGAATGAGAAATAATAACTCAAACATTCACACTAGGGTTTCAATGAGGAGAAATATCATCTCTACTTACCTTTCAGCTGTTGGTTTCTTGTGACATGCCTGATACCTAAATTCCCTTCCAGGCCAGGTGTGGCTATATTAAGCTGCCTTTCCTTACACTAAATGCTTGGCTTTTTCTCATGGACCTGCCTAGGCTTTTGTAAGCGAGGTAAGGGCTGAGCTACAATAAATGTTTTAACATGTTTAGAGCTTTTCTCCATTGATGCTTCACCCAGAGACAAAGTGAAGCCTCCTGAGACAGGCCTCTAAGTCTGGCTTTTAGATACAGCCCAGCAAGGAGAGAGAATCAGAAGCATTCAGTGTATTCAGATTCCCCTTGAAAGTCTTCAGGAGGCTCACAGAGCCATATGCCAGCAGAATGGAAAATGTAAGTATCTCCTGTTGAGATGAGGGACTTGGGTCTCAGGAAGATTAAGAGGGAAATGAAGAGGAAAGAGTAGATGGCAGCAGGGCAGATGGGGAAGAGGAAGTATTTCTGTGATATTTCTGCCATAAGGACCAAAGGATCCCATGGATGACAAATTAAATATGTTGTTATTCCTAGGCAAGACATTGTCATTTTTGTTTGCTAAGGCTCCCAGTTCTCAATCCACTTTCCTCCAATAGCTGGCCTACACGAGGAGCAATTTTGGCTAGGTTAAACTTTGGGAGGAAAAGATTCTCAAATGGTTTCATGTGTAGCATGCAAGGAATTGGGGTAGAAAACTGAAAATGGGCCGATGGCCCTGGAGTCCTATGGAGACAAGGAGAAGTATAAATGAGAGACCCCGCTGCCCTCAAAGAGAGAGGTCTATGAATCATGCAAGGAGTTGTGGGGCACACTGCTTAAAGCATCACCAGACAAAGCTCTTGTATGGTGGTGAGCAGGGCAGTGTGATAATGGGGCAGAGCACAGGATTCTGCCTTTATATGAAGAAAATGGTTCACGCTAGCTGAAAATTGTGATGTTTTGAGTTACAGGACTGCTGGCACCCACCTGGTGCCAGGGAGCAGCACCTGAAGATACTCCATAGCCGTGCAGATTAAGGAAGCATTTAGCCAGCCAGGCAGGAGCCTGTCCCAGTCAGAAGTCCATCTTAACCGATAGGGGTTCAAAACTAATTTGTCTGTTTGATTTCCAAGAAGTTGATGCCTTCAGTGCAGTAAATGAGTCTTGTAAATGGAGGTCACAGCAGGGCCTGTTGTTTGCTTTTGCTCCTGTCAGGAGCCAAGCAGAAGGGCTTTCACATACCACTCTGCATTTCAAACCAGCAGCAGCAGCAGCCTGGGAGCCTCTAAGTAGGCCCTAATTAGCACTGATAGATTTCAGGATGCTCTGAGGCTAGATGCAGAGTTGGGAGGCAGTCTCCTTCATTGCCTGAATGACAAAAAGGTTTTTGCTGGGACTTCTTTGAAAAAGCTCAATAAAAGTGGTTATGGTATGGCCATGGGCCTGGAATTAACAGCCAATCCAACAATGAAAAGAGCTAAAACATAACCAATTAATGCTGCTTCCCGAGCATTCTCCCAAAGACAAACTTCCAGAGAGCTGCAGGTTTGGGCTTCAGCTGCTTACCTGCATGTTCTCCAGTCCTTTGGGTTGGCAAAGTTGGAGATAAGTTCTTATGAAGAAATGTGTCAAGTCATAAATTCCTGGTACTTTTTAACTCCCCTTTGTATGTGTTTGATAGTTTATGAACTGTTGCAGAATTATGATGATTAGGTTAGGCTTCAGCAGCTTGTGCTTTTAACTTGGCGTGCCTCCAGCTGTGACAAGTACATGTGTGTCGAAAGGCTCTGCCCTATACGTCTTTGACTCAAAGAACTATAATTCTGCACTGGTTCTGTTCCAGCAAGAGGAGGGGGAAATAATCCTGAAATGGTCAGAAGAGAAAAACTATTCCACGAGACTTAATAAATCCTAGTTTCCATGTGTTTGTGTTGCTGTTTCACCCCCAGCATTTCCCCACTGGAGTCACCTTGCTAGAGACATTTACCATCTTAATCACCATTACCTCTGGCATTTCTCCACCCCCACCAGCTCTGTGCTGAGCTGGATCTCTGAGCTGGGATGTGCCATGGTAGAGCTGCAGTGCAATGTCTGCCTGGCCCAGGCATGCTGACTAAAGAGTTGCCCACTACAGTGGATCGTTTTGTCTTGCTCAGAGGGCTACATCCCTCTTACTATGCTTCTATATGAGGAGAGGAATAATCTTGACTCCACTAGTGCAGTGGCAATTGAAAGAACACTGGAGATACTTTTGTTTTTCTGTCATCTTCACATACCTTCTAGTTGTAGCCACTGGAACCCAGAGTATACATGAAGTGCCATGTGAAAACATTTGAGTAAGCTGGTGTGATGCCATTCTGGAAGCTGAGTTCAAAACTCTGCTCCAGCACAGTGGCCTTGGGGAAATCCATACTCTGGTTTCTCTATGTGAGGAACCAGTTCTGTTCTGTGGGTTATTTTTGCCTTTTTGCACATTGTTCAACCTACAGACTCATCTGTTGACCAGACTTATCTGTTCTGCTGCTGTCTGAGCATCACTTACCCCACCATACTGGAGAACCTCTCTCATACACAACAATGCTCCAATGCCTGTGCAAGATCCAAGAGGATGCACTGACACTCCGATGTGATACGAGCTGAAATCCTGTGTTCTTTTTGGACCACTGCAGTGGTATTAAGTTACAACAAACAAACAACAAAAAGCCAACACCAGCAGAAAAGTTTCATGTTTACAAAGTTAATGCAGAAGGGCAAAGGGCTTTGTCTACAAGGGAAGGGTATGCAGAAAGGAAGAAGAGGAAAAAAACAAAAAACTTATATAGCTGAGGGGAAAAAAAAAAGGTCAGTTAAGAAGGGATTTAATTGATAATGGTTTAGATAATGTCAAGTGAAGTTTCTATTCTCAGCCCAAGTGCAGATGATGAGGCGAAAGGACTAAATGTAGAAATTAAAGAAATACCCATTCAAAACTAAACTGAGAAACCTTCTGTCACACAGAGAATCATAAGCGAGTGAGAAGTCCCAGCAGGAGAGGTTCTCAAGGCAAAATAACACTAGGGGCATTCAGGAAATAATTAGCTGGCTTCCTGGAGGGAGCAAGTAGATGTGTGTGAGGGAGAGAGGAGTGTAGAGGAGGGGGGGTGACTGGAATGATATAAGATTCTAATAGAAAGGATGGATGAGGAATGAGGGGCCTTTAACTCATTCTGAGTGGGGGGAGGGGAGGGGAAGAGTAATCAAGTCAGTAAAGGAAGAAGATCTCATATGCTCAATGTAAGGAGCTCCTCAGGAGTGGCAGTCTAGATCAGATGGCTGAAATGAGGCTCCTGGCCCTGGCTGAGATACACCATCCCATCAGCTGAGATACCCATCCACACAGCATCAGCTCTGCAGGAGGCCATGCCCTGCAGAACAAAGTGACCCATGGGCTGCTCCTGGTCCCTGCACGTGTGCTTGTGGGTGCACAGTCTCCTCATTTTTGGTTCTGTTGTTACTAGGCTGTACTTGAATGTCTCTCACACTGACCCCCATTTTGATCAGGGATAGATTCATTTACTGACAATGTTATTACTGTTGTTGATGCTGTGGGAAGTCAAAGCATTTTTGTAGGAACAGCCCTTCCAGCTTTCACGGGAGGATGTCCTCATCTCTCTCAGACACCACATGCCAATGTAGAGTTACCCCTAAACATCTCTGCTGACAGCAAATGGACGACAGGTAACCTCTGTACCCTCAGTGCCTGACTTTTGGGTGATTCAGGCTTAGAGAGACAAATCCCACACTGAAAGCAACACTCCATGCAGTGGATTTGCAGCAGGGCCTTGGTATACGTGTCTGGAATTGTTATCACTTTGATATCGTTACCTCTTTGCATGAACCTTCTGGTAATTTTTGTGCAGGAAGTTTCTGCCACAATTGCTCTCGTCTCAGTAGTTTCTCATTTTTTTTTTACTCTAAAAGTGATAAATGATGGTGCATTTAGAATTAATTTCCATTCTAGCAGCTTGTGACAGCCTCTTTGTCTGTGTTACTTGGGACAAAGCAAAAAAATTAAGAAAGGGATTTCATAGGTTTTATCCTCAGTGCTAACATGGAAAAAAAAATCTAAGGCCGCGCCAAAAGGTGCAAGAGCCACATAAAGACATTTGCCTGTATCAAATATATCTTCTGATTTTCTCCCTTCACAACTATTCCCAAACTGAAAGATGTCCTTTTTTAGAGAACGAAGGCTCAAACCTTCCAATTTCTACACGTTCTTTGGGAAGGCAGCAAGTGGTTCCCCACACCTGCCCGCCAACCCCTCATTGAAGCACTCACCTTCAAGGAGAAGAGTTCAGACTTCGGGCCTATTCAACAAGTGGCTTTTCAGCAGGAACTGCTAACGAGGGCACCAATTAGCACTCACTACACTAGTGGCTTTTGCAATATGAGCAGGAGTCCACTAGGAACCAAGTGAGACTGCCTTAGGATCTGACCTGACCATTGAGCTCCAGCCATTGAACAGCTACCAGAGGGTAATCGCTGCAAACCACTGCCAGCCTCTGCTGGAGATGAACCACTGACTGACACCCATGTGCCCCCATGGCAGTCTTTCCTCATCCTCAGAAAGCTTCCCTGTCATTAACAGTCCCTCCTTCCACAGTCCCACACCAGCCTCAGTCTAAAAGAGGCAATCAGTGCCAGTCTCTGCCCCTGCTTTGATGCAGTGCTGTGTTCATAGCACGTTCCAATAAAAAGTGGTTTGCAGACTGCAAGCAACCTCTTGTCTGGAGTGTTTCAGAGCTGCCAACTATGTAGCATGGGTGGGAGCAGTGTCTAAGTGTATGTGTCAAGCCACTCAGAAGGGGCTGAAGAGCCTTGCCCGATCTATGAGGACTAAAGCTATGGAATAGGAAATTAGTTACAGTCAGAGCTCAGACATCATGCTAGAATCCCTCCTCCAGTCCATATCTCAACAGCAGAGGTCTAGCTCAGTATACTGACTGTCACCTTGGGTGTTTTCTAGCAGAGTCTGAAACACCACCTCAGTCTCAAAAAAAACCCAAGCTCAGGCCTGTCCCCAACAAAGTGTTCTGCACCTGCACAGCTGTAGGAATACAGAGTAGACTCCCAAAGAGCAGTTCTTCTTTCCTTCTTCCTCCAAATGACTGTGGCTCTCTGCAGGACCCCCTTCTGCACACGGTTCCCCCAAAGCAAGGGCATCCTCAACCATCCCCGCAGAAAATTGCTGCCTGAACAGAGAGCAGTTTCCTCCCTTACTGTTCCTCTGCTGTCTGTTTTCATTCCTTTCTATCACAGCCTGCCAAAGCAAACAGCAAACACACAGCCCAGCACCAGTCAACGTTAGGAAAAGGTCACTGAAGCCTCCTAAATCACACCCTCTCCCTAAGGAGATGGAGGGGAATTGGGCGCAGTGGCTGCAAGCTACAGTTTGAAAGGGACAGACAGACAGGGAAAAAGCTTCCATCTTCCCCTAAGGCCGCTGACAAGGAGCAAATTAATGGGGAGATACAAAGCCTGGAGATTAGTATTTGAGCATATTGAAGGAGCAGAGATTGTAGGAGGTCTGAGAGGGGACAACAGAGAGTTTGCAAGTCCTTTAATCTGGCAGATAGCGGCTGTCGGGGATGCATGTTCCAACCTGCTCCATGACACTGTAGATCATGTTAGCCTTTGTGCTGGTTTAATTGGAGCTTTGCAGTTGCCCTTGGTCACTGCTAATTGCCTTAATTGAAATGGCTCGCATCTGCGCGAGTGGGGAATACAGGCTCATGTGGGTTTAAGAGGAAAATACATCCTCAGCATTCCTTGCCATTGTCCAATGAGCTTGGGCTGAGTGATGTGATTGCATCAGCTGCCTGCTGTGCTTTAGAAAAGCTGGCTGGATTTATTGCAAGCTTATAAAAACCCAGCTTTAGGCTGCTTTGGTTGCACTTGGATACTTAAAGGAATAGAAGGGAAAAGAAATAGCTGTTTGTGTAACATTCACCCTGACATAGAGGGATTTCCATCTGCACCCCTTCTCCCTGCACTCTGCATCTCCTCTCTGTCCAACCAAGGCCTGTGTGTACAGCAAACCAAATTAGATCAGGATCCCCCATTTTCTGCATGGATATTCTGAAAGCCACGAAGCAGGTTAGTTCTGAGAGCCTTAGAAATAGCTCAAGGCTCCTTTGAATAAAGAAGGCCTAAAGTCATCTATTTCCCTGTCTCTAAACGTGAGAGAAAACATTAGGAAATCAAGCAGACATCCCAGTGCATCCCTGTGCCATGCTGCTCAGCCCCTGTCCAACCAGGAGTTTTAATATGGTAATAGACCTTAGGACAGTGGCAGGTATCTCTCCTCTCTAGCAAGTGCCTCTAACTATAACCAGTGCCTTTAATGGTGTGAATTCCCCCAGAAAGCAGAGTCAGTCACTCCACCACCTTGCTGAAGGCTCTGATCTCCAAGCAGTCATATGAAAGCTGTGATTGGAGTTCAGGAAATCCTATACTTAACTGTGAGAAGCCCAGGAAAAAGGCTGGGTTTCAGAAACACCTCCATGCACTTCATTCCCATACTGGCAGCCAACTGCCTGGCATCTTCCAGGGTCTTCTGTTCTCCCTCAATTAAATACTAAACTCGGGGCCATGTACTGCACTCTAGCCAGTAACCTCAGAGCTGGGTGCCACAACACCAGGGCCAAATCCTTCAATTATATCTGGGCCTACAACTCCAAATTGTTGCAAGGACCTGGAAGCTTGCACAGGTTTTGGTATAAGAAAGCTTTGGCAGCCTACAAAGCTGCATCACTTTGAGTTAATTTATAAGAACTTGGACAGGGAGAGAGTTCATTTAATTGAAAGATGTAATTATCAGGTGTTGAAGGCAAAGAGGCTCATTAATTTCTGAGACATGCTGTTGACTGAACTGTTCTCGTTTTCATTTTTCACTCCATATCAAGGCTGAATCCACGTGCCAGGGCAGGCTGGAAGAAACCAGATCACTGATAGCCTTTTGCTTGTCTTATTTTCCACAGGACAGAGGTTTCTCTTTAGCCCAATGGTGGCCACAGACTGTGTTGGCCTGCCCTTGTTGTCTGACAGCTCCCATGAGAAGACCTTGCCATGGTTTTATTAGAACCTGGACTCAGGTGACTCCCAAAGCTTCTTGTAGCCGGGTACATTGGGATAAAGTGAAAGGTGATGGATTGCATGGGCCCCATCTGTTGATGAAAAGGAAACTGTGAACTCCCTTCACACCTTTTCTCCTTCCTTCAGATTTAATGCCTATATCCAGCAAAGAGGACAAAGATGCTTGGATGACACAGGAGGGAAGGAACCCCACAGGAAACACTGAGAAGTTGTGGCTGAAGTCTAGTTGTGTCCTTTGCCCACAAATCCAGGTCACAAACCTCTCCATCTGGATTTGCACAGCCATCCCCCCTCTACTACTTCCTCGCTTCTACCCCCAAGAGAAACTGAGGCTGCCTTGCCACCTCCCTCCTTGCATTGGTATTCCCTCTGGCTTGCCAGTCTGCACTCAGATTTATGATTTATTTAGAATTGGATTACACTGAGGCTCAAGGCCAGCACTCCCTAATCTGTCACCGTCCCTGCCATGGCCGTACACAAACATTTGTTTTAGCTGCATCAGCATCTCTGGCTCCTGAAGAAGGACGCCCATTGTTAATTGCTATAGCAACCACAATTCAGGGTTTGGGCATTTTTTTATTATTATTTTTTAATACTCCTATCCCTGCCGAGAAGCATTGGCATTGTCAAGTGATAGATATTTATAACAGTATAACAGCAGCACGTTGAAGTTACGCTGCTGAAATGCATCACAGCCAGAGTTGTTCTGCTATTTGTTTTCGTGCTGAATAGTAGCAAGCACTTTAAGTTATTGTCCTCACTCCCCCATAAAAAGGGAAAAGAAGGGCTGTATAATTGTTGCTCGTATTTATAGCAATTGGATGCAAAGTGCTAGGGTGCAAGGAAGTCTGCTTTCAGCAATGTCACTCAAGATGAGATCGAGGGCTGTGTTCCCTTCAAATATGCTGATCGTGAATGTCTGCGTGCATTGGGAAATGAGGTTTTTGGGTTTGGATGAACAAACTGATTGTGCCAGAGATATTTTTGGCCCCAGCTGGCTAAAGTTTGATGAGCTAAGATGTGGAACCAACAGAAAATAATGAGTAAGCCCTCTGAAATTACTGAGCATGAGTGCAAACCAGGAAACAGCAACCCGTTTTTAATGCACCATGACACGGGTGCAAAGAGTTTGCACTCAGCCTTTTTCCTACTGCTATCTACTGCTGGCCCGTGGAGATTTGTTCTTCTCAACCCCCTGAAGGGATGTATGGCCAGCTGACCATAAACCTATTGTGCTTTGGGATTGCTTGGAGAGGATGGGCCGGGAACCCAAGGCTGACGTGTGCCACTGGGTCATGGGTTCACCTTGAAGGGGCTCAGGGGTGTGCCAGAGGAGAAGCTATGGTGTAGGGTCAAGTGGGCTGGAGAAAAGACCAAGCAAAAAGCTGCTGTTGTGCAGGCTGGAAGAAAAGTAGGAAAGCCAGTGTGTAAGAAATAATCTGTAGGGAAAAAAAAAAAAAGACTGAAGTCCCAGGGGTCAGCTATTTTGAGAAGAAAGAGGCTTGGAAGAGTGGCCAGGACTGGGCTGTGCTGAGAAAAATCTGAGTAGCTTGCTATGCATTGGGGCCTCCAAACAATGGCCTTTGCATGCTAAGGGAAGCTCTGTGCATGGATGAACAGCTTCACGCCAAAAGGAAAGCTAGAAATCAGTGAGAGCCTCTTCTTCCCTAGGTCTCAAAGCTTAGTTCTCATTGTGCTGCTTAATGCTTGTGTGGTCCTGAGCTCTGGGTCTTGCCCAGACTCTTGTGAGTTGGGATAATGCTTGGAGGCCAGGTCACTGTCCCTGTGTTGGAGAGGAAAGCCCCAGGCTCAGCTGCTCCAGTGTGAGGCTTCTGATGCTATTTCCCAGCAGCTGTTAGGTTAACAGGGAACTGCATAAGAAGCTGCTTGTGGGGCTGGGATGGAAGGAGGTAGGGCATTTCCTCAAACAGCTTTAAAACTCATCAATGATTTGATTTGCTTTCTGAGAATGCTTTAGCTCAACAAACAATTGCAAGCTACACAGTCGCAAGGTAAAATTAGAAGCCCATGGGCATTAATTATATATATAGATATTAAAAAAGAAGCTACTGCTTAATTATTGTTTGCAAATCTCAGTATTTAAATTGACTTATTTGCAAATGTCTGTTTAGAAATTGACTTTGTAATTATAAAGTCGGTGCAGGCATATCACAGGCCCTGGAGGGGTCTCTAACGAGGAATGATAATGTACTAGGCAAAGTGAACTATCCTGAGCTGCATGTTAATAACCAAGAGGTGCTTGGAAGGGGGAGCAGAGGGTCTGCAAATGAAATCCCAAAGCCAACAAGTGTAGAAGCAAGAGACGGAGGATAGTGAGAGATGGCTCCACAAAGCAAGAGTGTTTGGGAAGGGGCTTCGGGGAAGCAGGCAGCTCTTTCTGAAGCCCCAGCAATCTCTGTGAGTTGGTAGCAACCTCTGTTTCAGCTCTTGAATGAGAATGAGGCAGGCTGTTGGCAGCCAGGCACCGGCTGCTGCAGAGCTGGAGCTCCCCACCGGTGGAAATGACACAGCTGGGCTTGCATCCAGCCATCCCCTCACCATGCTCCCCTGTAGCAGATGGGATGGACTCACACCGACAGTCATAAGCCCCTTAGTGGGCACGTCTACACGCAGTGTGAGGGCAGCTCACACTGCTTGCTCCCCAGGCTCCCCAGTCAGAAAGTAAGGTGGTTCCCAGATCTAATGTCCCCTTTTTGCTGTTAACCAAACTCTGTGGTGTATGGTGATCTCCATGACTGGACAGCCTGTATCTCCAGGTAGCCGTGGCTGTGCTCTGCCATGTGAAGCAGGTGACCTCTGATGGGTTGCAAGGTCTTCTGGGTGAAGAGTGGTATATTTTCCAGGTCACAAATCTTTGTCAGTCTCACAGCACGTGCAATAACTCCTAAGATTTAACTTCTGCACGTGTCCAAGTTGTATAACTACATCAAAGGTGGAACAGGAGTGTTCTATCACCTTTTCCTCTCCATCATCCTTGATAAAAGCACTTCCAGTCTCCAATCTAGTGGTTGAGGGTATTTCTTCTTTACGGACCATCACCATTAGCTTTATAGCCAGCCACTGGCCAATGGTTCCTTGCATAGTTCATTAACCAAGGGGGAACAAAGCTTGGCTGCTGAGCTGCACATTAGCAAGATCAACAGCTGGCAGGGTGCAAAAATAATAACTAAAAAAATTACCATAAGCAAAAGCTCTGGGTTTTTGACTCGCCTGCTATGCATAGTCATGTTATCCCTTATTCGTGAGCATTCAGATGGTGCCAGTATATTCATGAAAATGTGGCAGCTTAAGACAAGGTCTGAAAGTTAAATAGGATCCAGGATCCTGCTGGAACAGAATAATATTACACTTCTGAGTGAAACCATGAGTGAAAGTGTGGTCCTTGTGAAATTAAAGGCAAACACCCAACACCTTTGGACATCGCTGGGAAGGCAAAGGAACTATGTGAATCAGAAAACAACTGTTTCAAACTGACCAAAATAGCTGTATCGGTATAAAGCACAACTGATGGACTCAACATCCTCCTGGTATGTGTTTTCTAAATGCTAAGCATTGCTCAGTGTTTGCCATTCGTTCCACTGTGCAGCTTGTGCCTATTAAGTACAGAATAAATTCTGCTTGGAACAGCAGTAAATGCCTTGCTGGAGGGAGATAAGAAGCCCCACCCATTATAACCAGTGACACGGCAGACCCAAATTCCTTTACATCTGCTTGAGCTGGCCAGAAATAAGCTATCTCCCATCCAAAGGCCAGGTAGCTGTGAGCTGAGAACATAAACAGCCACTGAGAGCTGTTGGTAGGCACACGGCCCTGGACAGTTTGTTCAGCCTCTATGAGTGAGATTTTTCCAGTTGTTCTGCTCACTGGTCCAACACATTTAGTTTTCAGTTATGTCAATGAAGCATTAAAAGAAGGAAAGAAAAGAATTAAGAAAAGCAGCAGCTTGTGTTGAATTAAAAGGTGGGGAAAAAAACACCTCCAAACATCCCGATTAGTGTTGAAATTGAAACAGACCTCAGTATCAGCTCATCTAGCAGAGAGATGAACCTTGTTCAATTGCAATGGCCTCCATGTTGTGAAGGACGTGTGCAGTCCTAGAAGTTTTCCGTGACCCAGGATTCAGAATGGGATCAGAGCTGCCCTCACCAATGCTCATATTCCTCCCCAGGTGGGTTCTGCTCAGAGGTCCTCAGCCTCCCATTTATTTTCATTTTTCCCACAATCCTTCAACCCAAGGGTTGTGCTAGGACAATAATTGTTCAAACAGGAAGCATATTACATCTCCTGTTTGTGCATTAATTAAAGCCAACCAAGATCTCACCAAGTTTGTCGTTGATTCAGAGTGAATGGGACCTGCAGGTAATTAATGACTCTCAATGACAGTTCTTGAAAAATCAGTTTCTAGCAGCAATCAGCATATGTTGGATAGGATTCTATTTTATAAGCCTGTTCTCTTCTTAAAGACACAAGAAGCAGGGAAAGCAGGCTGTTCTTTTCAGTATTAATTAGACCATCATTTATTTGGAAAAGAGAGGTTTTTGTTTTAGATACTTACGTGTTAGCTGCTGAGAATTCTACCCTAAGTCACTTAATAGCCCATTAAGAAATTGTTCTGATGACTAATTATTTATTACAAATTCAGGAACTGTTTACTAGATTACTCTGATTTTATTAATTAATAAGATCACCGCTTACATCCTGAACCCACAATGACAGTTCTGGCATTGTCCTGAAATACAACATATGTGAAATATGACACATCTTGCATTTTCCTATTAGTGTGTTTTAAATTCTGTCTGTGGAATATGACTGTTCTGTGCTTCACTGTGGACATATCATTATGTCAGATTACAGCTAACTACTTAAAACAAATACTAATCAAGGGCTTGATTTTACCTTTAGGAGCAATGGAGCTGTAGACATCCGTGCTTTTGCATATATCTGTGCTACCAGCCAAAATAAATGGTGAGAAGCCATGATACAGCATGGCTAGCCTGAGTTAGCCAACTGCTAAGATGAAGGCAGCCTAGGTCTCAACTCAGGTCAGCTAATTAGTGCTCAGATCCACCAATGGACCTGAACTAAAGTTGAACCAAGGCTGATTAAAAGAGTACTTCCATTGCATACCTGTAGAGATCCTCCTGGACAAAAAGTCCCATTCTTCTGCCCTTTGCCAAGGAGAATAGGTATTCCTTGTCTACTTCCACTAAACACGAGCTTCAGATTGGCTGATAACTATGCTCAGTTTCCTAGGACTGTATTCACAAGTCCAAATCCAAATCCTCCTCCATCAACACAACCATTGTAAGGCTCTCCCCAACTTGCATGCCCAGGCTGGATAAGGCAGTGCCCTGCCCAGCTGCCACAGCTGCCCTGATCCTCCACCAAGGAACGCTCCTGCAGCACCACGACACCTGAGGTCTGTGCCCAAAGAAGCTCACAGTCTATATAGCATTCATCAGTTTCAGTGGGCTGACCTTGAGGAGAGCACCTTGGACTCTCTCCGTGTGGAAACAGCACCGCATGTAATGAAAATCCATACTGAGAGGGTATGCAAAGATCAGACTCGATTAATTCTTTCCAGAGGTGCCCCCACAATGTCAACATTGATCTGCTTCCTAGTTGTGCAGTTTTCTCTCAGCTGACAACCATATGCCAGTCAGAGCTGTGCTGTGTTGTAAATTGTAACAGATATGGAGATGGGATCATTAAAATACCTCGAGAATACACAGCAAGTCGTCGTTTTGTTGCTTTTGCTGAGAAAATCTCACAGTTGTGCTGAAAAAATAAATGCTGTAGGCCAATCTTATGGTAAAGAAGTTAATCCTAGAATGAAATTGGATGGAATGCCTGAGGACGGGGATCAGTACATGGGTCTCTGTGTTGCCTATGCTAAAAAGTTGCTGTTTTATGAAGAAGGCTTGTAGGACAATCACTGAAATGCACAGGGATTTCATTTCCAGCCATACTTATGGGAAACTACAGCAGCCTGCTCTGTAAGTGGTCGCTCTCAGTGCCTATGTCTTCTAGTGCATGGATGGTATCACATTAGACATGGGTTAGGGCTCAATCACATGATACTGAAGGCAAACTCAGTATCATCTGTCTTTTTCCATATGCAACAGGACCTCGTGAAATCATTTCGGATATCCATGAAACCATGCAACCACTGGATTTTGGCTCAGACCCACAGCACGTAACCGAGGCACCAGCCACTCAAATCCACTTCTCATGAACTGGGCCTGTATCTGAGGATGTGGGTTAATTCTGTCACCACTCAGCTGTTACTTGCTTGATTGAGTCCAGAGATAACCACTCCTAATGGCCTATGCTAATAGGCAGGAACTTCTTTTCACTGTAAATACAGACCTTGGAGGCTTCTGCTCTGGGAAAGCCTACTTAGCATCTCCAAGTAATGATGACCTATTTTAAGAATGACCATTATTATTAATAAAATCCACCAGTCAGGACTCTGTCATTTTGCTGTACTTTTTTTAAGGACAACTTCACTGCTACCCAGAGATCCGCTTTCTTTGCTCATCTTTCATCCTTTTCGGAATAAATTTAAGTCGAATTGAAATAACATATGGAGAAAAAAAAAAAAAGAAGAAGAAGAAAAAACCAAACAACACAAAGTTCTCAATAAAAGAGTTAGAAGGAAAATCGGAGAAGTTGTCGATTGTTTTTCCTTAAGGCCAAAACTTTGAAATGAAAGCTTTGCAAATAACCACCACATGGCAAAGACAACAGATGCACTGAAGATATATGGAGGCTCCTGCTGTCCTAAAGGTCACAGGCGCACATGAAGGATCTCCTTGCCAGGGTAAGTGGAGCCCAAGAAAAATGCACTGAGGATTACTCACCTTTCAAAGGAGTTGCAGACAAATGAGCACAGCCTCTCAAAGGGGCGGCGTGATTACGACCGTGTGCCTTCCTTAAAATGCCTCTGAAGGCAACAGGAAAAAAAAAAAAGTCAAATTAAATCATCAATTCAGCACCATCTTTGCTACCCATCAAGCTGGCATTTCTGGAGGAAGAGGGGTTGAAAACAATCCAGCAAGAGATGTCTGTGCAGAACTCAGAGTGCTCCCCACATGCCAATCTGCTCTCTCCAGTTCTCGTGTCTCACCTGCATCTCCCATGTGCACATTTCCAGCATTGCATTCAACAACTTGTGCACATTGCTGAGCCCGCGGCTCCAGCACCGACGGTCGTGACTTCCACAAACACAGCAGCCAAGAAGGCAGCAGAGAAGTACCTAACCTCATCTTGAGAGCAGGAGAGGAGGAATGATGAGAACAGCTTTAAGGAACAAAAAGGGAGAGAGACAGAGAGATTTTATTGCTCAAGGGGGAAAAAAAAAAAAGGATTATAATTGAACTGCAGAAGATTCTCCACATCACAGGTAATGGTGCCTGGGTTACCTCTCTTTATCTGTGCAATAGAGATTAGCAAACGGGGTCATAAAGGGAAATTAAAGTCAAATAAATTCCGGGCCAGCACTTGGTAAGTACTGATTTCCTACCATTTAGAAAAGGGAACATTAGGGCAAATGGAGTGGTGCAGCAAAAGGCAGCAGCCAAGGCAGAGCCATGCTGCTGTGAACGCTGCTCCTGCACTGCAGAATGCCTGGGGGGGTCTGGGAGCTCTCTGCAGAAATGACAAGAAGCTTTGGAGGCTCCTACCCCAAGATTTCCCAACCCATTCAAGATTCCCCAAAAGTGGTGGGGGGAAAAAAAAAAAGACACCTGGAAATTAGGTTTCTGTAGGTGTCTGATACAGAGAATAAATAAAACACACGGGGACAAGGCAGAAAACAGCAAACAAAAGGCAGTCCAAAGCAGCCAATACCACAAATCACTTTGGATCTGCTGAAGGCTCCTTTCTGCTCTTCTTAGAGGTGACAGTTGCCTGTTGTGAATGTTTTTCCTTGGATTTCTTAAGTAATTTTTACTGACCTTCACAAAAGTTTTACAGCATTGCTAGCCTGTAAAATATTCAGGGAGTTTTCTGAAGAGATGATGATGTCTATATTGAAGCATCTCCATTCTTTTCTTACAGTGCCAAATTAAATCAGAACTCACCTTCCTCCCCTGGCCTGGATGTGCTGTACGTGGCCAAGAGGACAACCAGGATGTGTTGGGCTGTCAGAGGCTGTCAGCAAGCAAAGAGCTGGGCAGCACCCCCAGCCTGCCTACTGCCCGATGGAGAACACACTGCACATCTCCTTGCCAAGTCCCATTTCTTGCAGTACTGTGGGCAATTGTGCCCAAAGCTGGCCCAGCAGCTGGTAATGCAGCAAGCTTTGCAAGCAGCAGCATCCTTATCCCTCAGGATGGGGATGGTCGTATGCACCGGGGTTATGAGGTTGTCTTTGGAATGCGAAGAGCCTGCTTTGGTTTAAGTGGGGCAAGAAAATCAGTCTTGCAGGAGAGAACTGGGACGGAGAACTGGAGGAATACAGTGAGTGGGTGTGGGTAGCAAAGATGGACAGAGATCAGAGGGAGAAATCAGCCCATCTGCGTTCTTCTCCACTCAGTCCTTTCAAGGGAATGTGTTCCCGACCATCCATTCCTTCACTCCCTCCCTCCTCCCCCGCCACATATTCTCTTGACTTATTTGATGCTGTTTGAAATCAAGTACTTGGTTTACCCTTCTCAAGCAGAGCTGATCTCTCCCAGCATGACTCTGACTGCAGCGGGAGGCACAGCGGGATGCTGGATATGGAAACCTGGCATTAGTATCACTTTCAGATGACAGCAGATCAGAGAGCTGGACCTGGGAGCGAATTAATATAGGGCTAGGATTCACTCGGAGGGTTTGCTGCTGTCACACTCCTCTCAAGATGTGAGAGAGAATTAATGTGAGGGGCTGAGATTCACTGCAAGTGCTGCAGCAGATGCCTGTCATTGCAGGGAGTGTGGGATCAGGATGAGGGAGTATGGGGAGTGGGTTTGCTCCAGGGCTTGCAGGTGTCCCAGAGGGCAGATGGAGGCCAATTTACTTCTGTGGCTGTGAGTTAATGGTTTGACCATTATCCACCAGTGAGGATGACTGAGGTTGGGTTAACCTGTAACACACAACAAATTGGCATAAGGTCTTGTTGCTGTGTGATCCCAAGAGATTCATACTCTTCACTCAAGGATGATGCAGATAAGAACATCGTGGAAAATGGTAACAATGCCCCCATGTCTCCAGTCAACCCATCACACAGTGGACAAGGCACTCTGGGAGGCACTGGAACCCATCTGTAAGTGTCCCTGGACAGAGGACAGAGCACTGAACCCAATGAGCACCCTAATCACTGACTCTGTGTGGGCAGGGAGGAAGCTTGCTTCTCCCAATGGAAGGAGAACAACTACATGACCCACACCTGGGAAACAGAATTTGGTTCTGTGTACAGCAGATCCTGGTTGTCCGACAGTATGACCATTTCCACACATCATCCTTAAAAAGCAGCATTGGATGTCCTGGAATTTATCTCATTGTTGATGTTCTGTTTTATCTCACTCTCTGAATCACAAGGGACAACTCACAGCTTGTGGTCATGGACCTCCATCCTATCCTGTTTCAGTGAGGTTGTCAAGGACGTGGGCTGGGAGCAACATGTTGCTCTAAATAACTTCTGGTGGACACCATGAGCCTGGCTTTATTTGCTGTGCTCCACAGAGCATCTCACTGTGCTCAGTAGCAATGCACCCTGCAGGGACACATGCACCATCACTGATGGTGCAGGAAGGATGGGGAGAAACACTGCAACAGACTGACCCACATTTGGGGGAGGTTGGTTACTTAGAACAAGGCGTCCCTGAGCCAGTGGCTCTGTTGGGCAGGAGGCAAAAGGAAATTTGCTCCCTCTTTTCAAAGAGAGAAAGGTTTGGAGCCTGGAGCATAAACACAACGAAGGATTCTGAGAATAGACAATATCCTTCAAACACAGCCTAGGGATGAGATCAAATGATCGCACACACCCGATTTCTTGAGAAGAGAAAACAAAACAAGAAAGGGAGGAAGTGGACCCTTGGAAGCAAAATAAAGACAGAACAATGGGAAACTAAGCAGTGGAGGAGATGGCTTCAAATCATTATCCTGTGCCAGCCTCCCACTGGGAAACAGCATATGCTGGAGGAGCCCCCAGGTGGGGATGCAGGATGCATGGGCAGGAGGAGGGCGAGGAGAGGAGGATACAAAGCAGCTCGTGCCACGCCAAGCTCGGAGCCACTCCAGCTCTGGGGAGGTCAGCAAAGCGATGCCAGGGATGAAAATATCCGCCTGCTTAAAACAAATCCCTTCCTTCCATTGCTGAGAGCACCTGGTAATAAGCAGCAGGAGAGGGACTAATGTTGTAGCAGGTATTTGGGTCACGGGCTGTCACTCAGTATGGGCAAGCAGTGCAGGTGCACATCACTCAGTGCTCGTGCTCAGAGCGGCACGGAGCCCCTTGGGGAGCTGGGAAATGGCATTTAAGTGTTGGAGATCAGAGGTCAGGCTCGGTGCTTGCAGCACAGGGCACAGGGGGGGTCAGCCACTTGGGTTAGGGATCAACAGCACTGCGTTGAGGCTGTAATTTCTCAGCGTCATTGATGAAAAATTAGGAGACAGTGAATGGGGAGAGAGCTGCAAAGAGTTGAGACAGAAGCACTGCCTGGCACTGCACTCAGTTTGGGAAGCAAGGCTGAAGTAGGCCAGAATTCTAGTGGTGGTCTCTGTTTGACTAAAAGATGCTGTTGTGCCTTTGTTTCTGACACATCTGTACCTTTTACTTTTAATGTTTAATTTGGAAACGATTTTAAATGATGCTTTTAAATGGAAACGTCTCACTCTTGACCCATAAAGATAATTAAATATCTCATCATAGAATCACAGAATCACTGAATCATAGAATCATTGAATCACTGAATCACAGAACCATAGAATAGCTTAAGTTGGAAGGGACTTCTAAGATAATCCAGTTCCAACCCCCCAGCCACAGGCAGGTATTAAACACCAGATCAGGCATGAGATCCATTTGCCCAGGGCCCCATCCAAGCTGGCCTTGAACACCTCCAGGGATGGGGCATCGACAGCTCTCTTTGTAGAGGAAAAGAAATTCCATCTCTGTCTTGAAAATGTCCCACACGTTTCACTTCCCTTCAAGGGGGGCATTTATAGGAAGCATCTGTTTGTATTCTGTGGTTCAATTCATGCCAAAGTACGGGGCCACCACTACAGGGCTTTGCTCAGGAGCTGCCCTCAGCCCAATGGTTTCCCCCATTCACCTCTCTGTGAAGAGACTGCACAGGAAAGGGATTTGCCTGTAGATCTGTAGGACAGTGGTTTCCAATCTGGAGTCTGAATCCCTGGGGTCCCTCTGTTATTTTGCTAATGGATCTGTGAGTGGGAACCACCAGGAGTGACAATGCTGACATCTGCTGTGTGGGATCTATGCCTCTCCTGGGGAAAAATGCAGGGAGTCAACACACTGCAAGATGTGAAACCCATTGCTGTAGGCAGGCATTGTGTCTTCAGCATTTACGCAATAAAAATACAATTAAACTGCACGAGCACAAATGCACCTTTAGTACTCGTGTTTACTAACTCAACCCAATCATACCTAACCTATCCACACATCCTCATCTGCCCTGGCTGTTGTGGCAGCCCTTAGAGGCAGAGAAAGCAGCAGGCCCCACTGGAGGGCCTGCAAAGTGCTCAGAGAGATGCTCTGTAAGCAGAAAAAAACATCTCCCCAGGCACATCAGTGATACACGGGGTAACTTGTTAAGGCTGGATGTTCTGTAAAGTTCTCTGAAGTGGCAAATGCCTGAGCATGCACCTCTCCTCTGCCTCCCCCCCAGCTCCTATTCATCCTCCATGCCCACAAAATGAGAAAAATGTCATCCCTCCAGAAGGCTCCTCAGCAATTCTGTTATCGATCCCTCGGCAGTTTCATTTCAATATCGACCAGCTCCATGATGATAATTGATGAGAGATGCAAGTGATGGAAGTGTGAAGACAGAATGCTGAGCAGGTCCTCCTGCACCAGTGGTGGGCATATCCTCTCCGTGCTTCATCCCCATCTCCTCTGGTATTTCAAAAGGAAAAATAAAATATATATATATTATATATTTTATATATATAAAATATTATCTGGCTTTTTGGTTGTGCTTTTATTACTATTTTTAAGAACATCATGCTAGAACTTGCAAGAATGGTCCATGTCGATGGGCATATTTGAATGGATGAGTTGAAAAGTCTGAGCCTCCCTCCCATGAGGGAGAAGGAAGAAGAAGATGAGATGAAAGGTGAAAAGTTAAATTCACCAGCAACAGCCTGGAGGAAGCATAGGTGTCCAGAAGAAATAAACAGCCCTGGAATAATACTTTCATTAAGTGCTGCAACAAAAGGGGATTCCTGCAGCACAGTCCATACTCCCATGTTCACCCAGACATACCCCAGCACGGGAGCTGGGGGGTTCTATCCTAACATTGTTATTCCCTCTGGGATGGACTTTCAATATCACCATCCTAAGACAGCCCAAGAGGTACAGCCTTGCCCCATGGTGCGTGCCCCATGAACTGAGGGCTACAGGGGTCATAGGGCACAACACAGATGTACAAATGCAGATCAAGTTACGGAGGTCACTGGATGCACCAGGTTTCTCTTGCCTGTTCTGCTGTGCAATTAAGACCATAAAAAAAGGGAGAACATCCATATCTAAAATGGTAAAGAAGGGAAAATAAGAGATCAAAGAAAACCTAATTATCTTGTCAGGCAGAGCAGCAAGATGCTTTGCATCTCCTGGTGGTACGGATGGGCCATGGGTGGAAAGCTGTCAGCTTGCAGCCCTGCAGTGGCGGCAGTGCAGTGTGGTGATGTCTCTCTTTGTCCTCCTGGGGGAGGGCTTTAGAATGAAAGCCTGGCTGTACTGAACGCTCACAGATGTCAAAATGAGATGGTGAGGTACTCCCCCTCACGCTGTCCTGGATCTCCTGCCTCTGTCTTCGTTGTGCAGAGCTCTGGAGCTCAACAAGCCTAATTCTAACTCAGCAAAACCAACCCAGACCCTCATTTCATGTGCTTTCACAATTACTCATGATTTTCACCACCCAGGAAGTTTCTCTTCCAACAACCTCCTCCTCTGTTCTCTTGCTCCCTGTAGACCAGGTGTCCAATTTCACCTTGATTTCTTCCTCACACTGTTGTTCATGCAGGGGAAAACAGCTTGCTTGGTTGAATTTCACACTCGGTTAGCAGCAGTGAAGATGACATTTGCAGGAGCCCCCAGATGGTGCTGGTACTGGCAGTGGTACAGGCTCCCCTCCTTAGCCCACGTGCAGGGCTCAAGTCCCTGGTGGAAGGAACAAGAGTTTACAGGACAGTTTCTGCAAGAAGTGGTTCTCTGCCAGACTCTGCTGCTGCAAGGAAGGTGCTGCTTGAGATGCAGGTCATGGTGGACTTTTGTGAAGATCCTGAAGATGAGGGATATCAGATACCATGCTCTGCATTTGCTTCATATGTAAAATGGGATGTCCTCTGTGTACATCCAGAAACAAGTCAGTAGGCTTTTCTATTGCTATGCCCTAAAAATGCCATCTCTGGTTGAAGAGGTTACATATAAAACAGACTTTCTTTAATGCTGCCCACACGGTGCTATGCAGCTCTCACAGATCTCCATCTCTCCCTCTCCCCAATTGCCTGCTTGGTTCAGAAAGCAGAGATGTATGATGCCAGATTTCACTGATTCCTGCATCCAGCTCCAGCTCTACTTGAGAACATCTCCCACCCCTTCCCACCCACCACCTTCCAGTCTTCTCAGGTATGAATGCAAGTTTAGGCCATGCCCACACTGGGCCATGTCTTCAAGGTGGACCTCAAGGATCACAGAACCCAACTTCCAACACGGATACCCTTCAAAGCCAAAAATCACTCTGGGACAGGAGTAACAAGCAAAGAGCGAGACTTCATTTAGATGGTTTTACACAAATGTGCAGGTTGAGCTCCTAGTGGCTGCACTCAGAAATTGCTTTTAAACGACCCACAAATAGGAGCAAGGCAATTGCAATGTATATTCTAATAACTGCAGCTATAATAACACCCCCTCCTGCCCACTTTCCTCTTTAGGGGTGATCTGCCAAAATGAGAAACAAAATTACTGTGTCTGTTCAGCAAATTCTTACTGACAAAATCTTTAAGAGTTGACAAGAGTAATATACTGAAAATTAGTTTAGAAGTGTTTCAAGTTTCAAAAAATCAATCAAAATCAAATTAAGTTCTGAAGACGCTGTCTGTAGAGTTTAGGGAAAATAGAGATCAGCTGCAGCAACATGGGATCGTTGGGCTCAACTTCTGAGCAGGAGTTCCGACTGCTGTTCCCCCTCCTCTGGCTCAGGGCAGGGGCTGCAGCTGATACTCCAGCTCATGCGGGGACCAACAAGAAAAACCCAGTCAGAGCAATCTGCAGTGGGGTCCTCAGCATGGCACTTGCTCACCCTAAGGCTATGCTGTAATCAGGGGGTCATAAATCAGAGGGTAGAGATTAAAAGAATCATAGAATCAAGAGGGCTGGAAAAATTCTCTCAGATCCTTAAGTGCAACCCCCAACCCAGCCCACCATGCCCACTGACCACATCCCACATCACCACGGTTCCCAAACACCTCCAGGGATGGTGACCCCACCACTAGTGGCAGCTGTGCCACTGCATCACTGTTCTTTCTGAGGAGACATTTCTCCTAATGCTCAACCTGAACCTCCCCTGGCACAACTCATCCCATCACTGTTATCTGAGAGCAGAGGCCAACCCCCAGCTCACCATAACCTTTCAAGGAGTTGTGGAGAGCAATACGTTCTCTTCTGAGCCTCTTTTTTTCCAGACTGACCCATCCCAGCTCCCTCAGCTGCTCCCCATCAGACTTCTGCTCCAGATCTTTCACGGGCTGCTTTCTTCTTGGTTGTGTGATCTCAGCTATCCCAGTCCTACCCTGGCCCCGATGTCACCAAAGCAGCCTGGGTGAGAACATGAGAAAAACTGCTCAAGAGTTCGTGCTGCTTCTGAGTGATCTTGGGGCGAGCAGAGAGCAGAGCTTGCTCAGACATTCTGTCTTTTTTGCCCTTCATCCATATGGCACTCTGACCCCATCCTGGCCCCGTCGATCCAAGAGCTACTGACCTACAAATCCTCAGCCATCTGCTTGGCAGTTCAGGCTCAGCCCAGCTATTTCTCCTTGCTGTTTCAGCACTCGCTCCGTGTGGATGGGGTTGCTTTAGGTTTCCAATTATGTCTTTCTTAATTATATTCCTCCTTGGGGTCCTGGAGGCCCTGGACATTTTCCCCCACTCTGTCTTTCCCCAAAGCTGTGAGTCAACAGTTCAATTATAGTCTCTTTATACAGGCATGAGAATTTGTTTCTTGGGCAAAGTTCCTTGATAAGATGATATGCTACATAAATGTCTCTAGCAAAACACATTTCACAGTGAATTTATCTCTGCACAACTTCCCTGCCTTATAGCACCTTATCATTCCAAGACGTCTCAAGGCACTTTCCAAAAGGTGTGCAATAATAATACTTCACAGTTATACACAGCCTTTCATGGGAATATCTCAGAGTGCTGTATGGAAAGAAGCACTCAGCTCCATCAAACAGCTGGGACTGCTGAGGCAAGGGAGGAGGAAGTCAATTGCCAGATAAACTGGGAAAATACAGGGCTTGTGATAGAGCCCAGGACCCACGGAAACCCCCTTTCTTGTGGGGTCTCCCCTAAATCTTGGGACATAAATGTACTTTTGACCACATTTCTCCTCCTGAGATTCTGTCTCCAGCTCTTGTGCTGGTATCGATCCACCTTCCTCCATCTGCCTGCTGGAAGTTCTTCCTTCCTCTGGTGCTTTTCCCTGTTTGTTTGAGATTAAGCTACAATTGAAAACACGACAAGAAAGACATCCATTGTCTTTGTCATTGGGGCATCCTGCAACTGGATTCCTGGTAGGCTGCTGGGTTTGGTGGTGAGCCACCTTGCTTGAGCCTGCTGCCTTCCACCACTTGGCTCACTGTGGTTGTAGACACAAATGCTGCCACGTCTATTCAGACCCCACCAGAAGCATCTCCTATTCCTGAAGTTGGGGCTGAAGTGATATCAGAGCTGTTACTTTTCTGCAGAGAAGCATCTACCACAGTGCCCGTGGGGTGTAGGCACTGCTGATGCTCTCCTCCACTGCTGTGAGCAATTGGCCAAGTACCTTGTGCTATGATTCCTTGCCTGGCTGGATGACAAGCAGGAGAACCATGAATAACGATGAGTATTTGCCTCCTCAGGGGTGAACTTCCAGCCAAATAATCAGTTTTCTTCCAATACGTGATGGGCATCATGCCAAGAGCAATGCACGGGGGTCCTGGCTATTTTTAAGGGTATGCTCATGAAGTTCCTAAATAACACAATTCAGAGGCACAGCATCCTGGACACCTAACCCCTATTTCATCCAGTTCCAGCTCCTGGCATTGACCATTCCCCTCCCAGCCCCAGTGCTGAGCTGCCATGTACCCGTCAGCCTGGTGCCCTTGGCTCCAGCTCTGCTTGTCACCTTCCTCCCTGTTTTATCATGTTCAGCAACCCCTCCTCTCCTTTCTCCCTCCCAGCTCAGCTTATATCATCAAAAAATCACTTTGGCACCTTCACTGTCAGCAAGCGGCTGTTTATCTGCTATATCATTGGAAAGATCTCTAAAGCCAGACTTGGAAAACAGCCCTTTATTTTTTTTTTTATTATTTATTATTATTTTTTTAATGCAGGATCATCTGAAAGGAGGATAAGAAGCAAAAAGAATATGTTTTCCTTGTACAGATCAATATGACTTTTGCCTTCCTGCCTTCCTGCCGCCTTTGCTCCTTCTCGCACTTTTGCACTTCCAGCCTTCCTGAAACATGGCTCTCCTGGTCCTGGGTGCATCAGTGCACATTCCTGCCTGGCCAGAGCGAGTCCATTCAGCCCAGGGACAGACAATTCATCAAAGAGATTTCAGATCCTTTTCATCTCCCCTTCACCCCACTCTCTTTTGCAGCACCACAGACAACTCTGCTTCCAGTCGCTCAGAAACACGAAGTCAATTTTCCATCTCTTTTTCCCTTTAGGGGTAGAAAACAATCGTGTCCTTCTCTCGTGCACCCCTCACCTCTGCCAGTCACAGATTTATTCCTGCCCAGTTTCCTGGCAGCTGCTGCAGCTGCAGCATTTAATGGGACCACACTGTGCTGTTTGCCTGGGGGTCAGCAGGAAAGCAGGAGTTATTTGGGTCCTATGGTGCAGCTCTGAAGACCCAAGGTCAAGCCAAGATGGGCAGACTTATTCCTGAGCCCTTTTGTCTCTGGAGAGCTTGGTAATAGACCACCGTTATCACGATACACTCAGGGAAATTGAGGCACCTCTTGGTGGAAGGACCGTGGTGGCACAGGGAGGGAGCAGGAAGTCCTTCAGGGCACCCAGTTCTTCCAGCTCAACCATTAGGGATGCTTTTACTAAAGGAGAGGCTCAGATACGTGGGCAGACTTACTCTCCAATCTTCAGCCCGCCATTGGGCACCAGTGCCAAGCTCATTTTCAAAGGAAAAAGACAGAGCCCTTTCTCTGATCAAAACCCAGCAGCACGCCCCATCTTGTTAATCATACCCAGAGACGGGGAAGCACTTCTCAGATGGAGATAGGAGGGGGAGACAGGTTGTTACTGTAATAGCAGTAAAGACGCCCACCACTGTGCTAAATGATATATTTATATGCACGTCTGTAATGAGAGACTGTTCTTGTTCCCAAAGCACCGACAGCCTGAAGGAGAAAGGAAAGCGCTTTCTCCAAGGTCACTGAGCAGCAGTGACTGTGTCCTGGTTTCAGAAAGTGCAGGGAAGGCTTCACCCACAGCCCATCTCCCTTCAGATACAGGGTGTTGCCAGCCAGCTCTCAGCACCTTGGTCAGCCAGCCCAAGCTCTGAGGGCTGACACGTCCACACTGACAGATGTGGGGAGTGGGACCTTATCCTGCAGCAGCGGAGCTGCCAAAGCACCTCACTTCAGAATGAAGCAAGGAGCAAACAGGATCCTGAGAGGTGAAAGGCAGTTTGAAACTTCATCGAAAAAAAAAGCCAACCAACCAAACAAAAAAAACCAACCATAATGCAAAACAAAAACAAGAACAAAAAAACCACACAAAAAACAGAGCTGCTGTGTTCTAGCCACGTCCAGTCAAGCACCAGGTGCTGTCAGAGATTAGACGCCTTAGCAGATAAAAGCAGGTAATAGGGCCTTACCAGATAAGGACAATAGAAGGAGAATAAAAAGGAGGGGGAAAGAATCCAGAGGTGAAAAAGAGGTGAAAGGACAGACAACAGCACGGATAGCAGCAGATCAGAGACAGAGGGACAGATCCACCGCTGGGCAGGGGAAAAGCAGGGCTCTGGAGCCAACAGGGGAGCATGGGGACTTGGAACCTGCCAGGAAGTGCCCTGGGCACTGGGGGCTGTGTCTCTGTGCCCCTCATGGCATCCCCAGCAAATCCAGGGTTGCTACTGTCCTGACAAATAGCTGTGTCACTGTTTCTGCGAGGTCACCTGGGCAGTGTCCCAGCACTCTGGCCAGGCTGGAGCTGCTGTGTGCTATGGCTGTGGAGAGCATCCAAAAAGACATGTCTGGGCTGAAGTTGCCTGGCTGGGAGAGATCCATCTTGCCACTGAGATACAGCCATCACGGAACAGTATTAATCTGAGCTGAATGCAGCAAAGGTTCATCACAAATGACTCTGGCCCTGTAAGTCAAGTGTGGTCTGAAGAGTTCCCAGCTCCCCTCCAACTCCCCTTCTCGCCTCCTATATTCCTCTTTTCCTCCTTGTGCCCCACATTTAGAAAGGACACGGATGCCAGCCACTCCGCACAGAGCACTGTGCTGTTTGCAGCATTCGAGTGCACTGCATCACTGCTGCTTTCCTGCCCAAGGACTCCAGTATGAATGGGAAGGAAGGAAGAGCAATCATGCAGCATCGCCCTCCCTCTCCTCTCACCACCAAACCTTCCCCAGTGCTAACCGGGACCACTGAGCTCTTTTCAGGCTCAGAGTCTCTTACAAATGGGCTCAGCCTCCTTGCTCAGACGATGCTCCAGCACAGGTAGCTCATTTCAGTGTCATTAATTATGCTTTGTGAGAAGAAGAGTCATGTCCAGGTCAGCTGTTTTTCTCCCTGCATCATGTCCCAGCCACCTACCTGGGATGCAGAGGTGCATCCTGCATACTGGGTATCAGATCCCAGTCCTTAGGCAGGGACCTGAGAAGTCCCATGGGAAGAGCTCAACCCCTCAATGAATCCGCCTCGCTTTTCCTTCTGCGACAGGCTCCTTGGAACCCCCACTGAAGGATTTGGTGGCTTAAACGATTCATGGATGCCTTCTGCGTTCTCCCTGAAAGAGAAATACCTGCTGCTTTCTGTGATTTATCTTCTGTTTGAGGAGAACTGGTAATTCCCAAATCTGCTATTCTTCCTCATAAATGTGGAATCCTCCTCACTTAGTGGCTTCCTTGTTGACAACTTAATACAAGGGGCTCTGAAGTAGATATTGAATACGTGGAAAGGTCTTGAAAACCTGGAGTCCTGCAGCAAGCTGGGCTGCATCAGTGGAGAAAACCACATTCAGAGGGAGCTTACAACTCAGCCCTGGTCATTTATGGCCAATAAATCTTCCTTTGATGTTTTAAAGGAGCTGACACTGATGTCTGTGCCCCGGTAAACTTTCTTTCCTATCTTTCTGGCTCACACACATCTCTCTGGCTGGGAAGGACGGAGACCAGCAGCACGTGCAGCATTTGACAGGAGATTCAGGCTTTGATTCACAGCTCCACTTCCCTAAACTTTTCTGGTGGAAAACGGGGCTGTTTTGCATAAGGCAGGCATATGTTGCAGCTTTGGCACGAGGAGAGCCAGTTGGCTTTTCCTTGCCAGACTTTTCCCACCCTCCTCTGATACCATCTGCCTCTGTGAAACGCTGAAATTCCCATCTGTCAATTTTACTGTAAACACACAATTACCCAGGTTGCCGGGAAGGAGTGTGGCTCAGCCAGACCTTGGCCAGTCGTGGAAGGGGCTGAGCTGGGACATGAGGACCTCTGGCCATAGACCGCAGCCATGGGCAGCACACAGCCCATTGCAGCAAAGTTCTGATGTTTCCACTTTCTTTCCTTGTGGCCATTGTCCCACCAGGAGGAGAGACCACCTCGGCCACCCTGTACAAAACCTCAGCCCTGCAAACTGCCCTGGGGCAGAATTCACACCAAAACATTGTCAGCACTGGAGAAAAAAGCCTTCTGGTGCTTATTTACATCAGCAGCGTATTTGCTGTCAAGCTGGTCCCTTGCGTGCAGCTTTTATCACACCAATGCCCAGATCCTGTGAGTTTGGATAATCCCCTCCAGGGGCTGTGAAGCTGAGAGCGTGAGCTCAGTAGGATGAATGCAAAGGCTGCAGGAAACAGTGGGCTGGGGAGCTGACTTTGGGGCCCGGAGGCAGCTCTGTGCTGTTAGATGGGCTCTCCGTCCCCATGTGGTGCCTCCAGCCCTGGAGCCAGCTCCACCACCTGTTTCATTTAGATGGATGAGGAGGGAGGGGGCCGTGGGGCGGTGGAGGAGCTGGCAGATGGCATGTGTTCCCAGTGATAACATGGGGCTAGTTCAGAGGTCACTAATTGGGTTCCTGTTTGCCTTTCATATTCAATGTGAATCAAAATGAGAACATGCTGTTCAGTGCACGGTGGGCTCCTTCCCCAAGGATGCTCCTGCATCCCATGCCCTGCCCATCCTCCCCCAGAAATCCAGTGTGTGCTGTTCATTGACAAACCAAAGTGAAAGGGAGAGGGAGAAAATAGCCAGGAGGAGAGTAAAGAAGCAATTAACACATTTCTCAAACCCTTGGGCCTGCAACCAGCCCTTTTGCACATCACAGAATCATAGAATCACTGAGGTTGGAAAAGACCACTAAGATCAAGTCCAACCATGCCCACAAAACCAAATTCCTATGCGTGATGTTGGTCCATGCAGCCAGCACAGCAGTGCCACATCACATGCAAGTGAGGCAGCAGCAAGGCCTCCTGGAAGCACAGGGCACAGAGTCTGCAGTTGGCCAAATCAATGGGAGACCATTGGCTTCCTCTCCATGCCTCACATGGTGGGCCACACATCTCCCTGAGGTGGCTGCTCATATTCCCACCACAGCCTGTAGCAGAATAATCTAGGCCAGAAAAGACCCTCAAAATCATCCTGTCTAAAACTTTCAGCATCTAATGCTGATGATAGAGCTGCACGGGGGAGTACCACCACAACTCTCTTGATCAAAGAGCATGATCCTGTTATTGCAAGTGCCCATCCCCAGCCCTAATTTCTGGTGCAGAGACACCTCTAAAAGCCTGGTTTGAGGAAAACCTCAACATTTTGAAGGTAGAAGCACACTGCTAAGTTTCAAGATGAGTTTCAACCCTGAACTAGGGAGAGTGACTCCCACCCAAAGAGGTCAACTGGTAGCTGGTTCCCTTGTGGGAGGAACACATCTCCTCTGGGGAAGTTCTGAAGTTCTGCAGCCTCCACGGCTCTTGGGGTGCATTGTGTAGTGAGATGCAATCTCACATGGAGAGACTGAGGAACAGAATGCAGGAAGTGTGCACACAGGCTGTGAGTGTGGAAGAGGACAGAAGTCAACTGAGAAAAACAGCACTTTGGAAAGGAAAACAGAAAAAAAAAAAAGAAAAAGAAAAAAAACCCCTCCTTTTCAAAGCTTTTTGCAAATATTGCTTTTTCTCCCATCCCTCATTTTCCAACAAGCTGCAATCAGCATTCAATATTGTCACTCAGCACCCGATTTCACGGGGGCTAGGTATCCATGCATGCTGTAAGAAATACATAAATACATCTGGCCACGTAGCACCGGGGCTTAGCTGGGAGCCGAGCTCCTCTGAAAATCCGGTCAATCACGGTGACATTGATTTCAGGACAATTACTCCTGATTTACACTGGTGTAAATGAATGGAGTGGCATTAAAGTGCTGACTGGGGAGTCCATGCACAGGCAGAGCTCATCAGGAAGCCGAGTTCCCGTTCTGTGAAAGATTGAGATTAGCTTCCCCATCCAAATCAGGACCAAAATGGTCTATTTTTCTTAAAATGGAACTAAAAATGGGTGAGAAAAGGCACTCGGGTTCAATAAAAACTTTGTTTTTGAATGTGTGACATTTATCAGTTTGACGCTTTGAAATGTTATTCATATCTAATAAACATGGCTAAGCCAACTTCCCCAGTGCCATAATGAAGCAATTGGCTTCAAGTTTTCTTTTTGCCCAACTAAAAACCTAATTGGGTCTGGGGAGGACACTGTGTGTCGCTGACCCCCACCCCATTCACCTCCTGCATTTTCCACTCTAACGTGCAGCGCCTGTAGCACGGGATGGAGAGATGGGAAGAGGAAAGGAGAGATGACAGGAACCCTGAAAAGCAAGAAGAGGAGGGGAAGAAGCTAAAGCTCTGTGAGGGCCCTTCCTCCAGTTTTTAAAATACTTTTTACCTGGATGTATGCCCTGCACATAAATCACTGTTGCTCAGGATGAATGGAAGCCCGTAAGTGCCACACACGCTAATGACAACATCCATCAAACACTGAGCTGCTCCATATTGCGGCTGTCTCCGGGATGCCTGTGGACATATGGACCCGGAGTGCTCCAGCAGCCCCATCCCAGCCCTGCAGAGGCAGCCCTCTGGTGCTCCTGGAAAAACACAGAGTGCACAGAATAACCCCACAGCATCTTGCTGTGCTTTCCCATTCTCCTGAGAACGTTTTAATCTGGATTCCCAAAATCATGCAATTGTTAAGGTTGGAAAAGACCACTAAGACCATCCAGTCCAACCACCAACCCATCACCACCATGCCCGCTAAACCATAAAATGCAGGTCTTGAAAAAAGCAACCCTCCATCAGAAGTGTTTGCAGCAATGGGATGCATCCCATGAGGCAACCGAGATCCTGAGCCTCCACCAAGCAGTGGCTTACTGCTAATCCTGCTCTCTTGCAAAGTGCAGTGCATTAGCTTAATTGGTGAGGAGAGAGGGGCAGAGCTCTGGGAAGGGTTTGGGCCAGCAGGAGCTGCTCCATAGTGCTACTGCAGCACTGGTGATGGATGGGGACTGCATGGTGCATTTACCCCTCTGGTCCCCAAGCGATTCCCTTGAGACAGCGTCTCCTTCTGAGGGGACACTCAGCCTCGTAGATCCAATTCAGGGCAAAATCCCAACCCTAGAAGGAAGGATTTAAAACCAGAAGGGAAGAAAGGGACATGAAAGGGCCTTCTCATATGTGAAATGCATTCCGTGGAGGGGAACACTAAGTCTGCGCTTCCAACATTTCAGAGCACAGCCTGAAGCATCACACAGGTTACCCTGTAATTATATTTATCAAGTAACATATTCAAAAAGAGGTCTTTTTTTCTGCAGATGTGTTTCAAGTTGAAGAGTACCTGTTCTCAAGGCGAAACAGGCAGGAGCCAGAGGAGCAGAAACCTTGCAGGATATGGAGTGAGGTATCGCTGTGTGATTCTCAGCAGGAATCTAAAACTGGGTCTGTCTCACACCCCCGGCTGAGCTGATTTCTTGCCAGACCAAACTCTTTCCCCCTAAAAAAAAAGAAAGAACAAATCCTTATGTCAGCAATGAATAAAAAAATAAAGAAATAAATAAAGAGCAAGGTAACCTTCTCATTTCCTGGCTTTGAGCTTTAAGAACAAGGTAAGCAAAGCAATTTCCTCCATTTCCTAATTTAGTTAAGTAAGCTACAAAACTTGGGTTCAATTTAAAAACAGAAGGTACAGCTATAGCCACAAATGACACAGTTTTCATTAGGAAAAAAAAAAAAAAAAAAAAAAGGAAATAAATGTACTACTCAGATAATGAGAGGTTAGAGATTTTGTTTGCTTGCTCGCTTGTTTTCTTAAAACCTATCAGAAAGTTAATTTTGTGTTTGAGCTAAAGCAATTGTTTATGAAGATGTTGATTATAGTCATCTCGCTGCCTTCCCATGGGCACTGCGGGAGGAATATCAGTGCAGACTGAAGGGGAACGTGGCATTACCCAAGTGAAAATCAGCATTAGTTTTGGACTGCGTTCTGAATTGCTCAAAATATTCATGAGCAGGAACATTCGCTCAAATGGAAATAAATAAAAGTTTATTGAAATATGAAACTGCAAATAGAAACGGCTGTTTTAGGCCCTTCTCAGCAATTATGCGGGAGACATTCATTTCCTAGTTTTTATATGCAACTAAAAAGATGCTTTAAAGTAATTTTATAATTTATTTACTCAGGGAAAGCCCAGCTCAGATGCAGCATCTGCTTTGTTTTAACTCCTCTCTCCAAACCCCAGTGCAGAATGCATTTGCCCCCCAGTGCTCGTTCCTTATCCAGCTTCTAGCTATGACCCAGATAGAAGGCAGATGGTGCTCCTGAGGTCATCATGGTGGCCAAAATCAGCCCGAGACCCCTTTGCCAAGGCTACTTCATGTTGCATTGTCTGCAGCATTGTCAGATGAAGGAATGTATCAGAAAGGAGTGGTGCTGGAGAGGAGAAACAGAAGGAAGAGGCACTGCTCAAGGCTGGTCCAGAATGATGATGCTCATTGCTGGTAGAGCTTCCTTTGGACATCTCCCAGCCAAGGGAGCTGCAACAGCCTGGGGAGCAGACACCAAAATTCAGTTTTCAGAGCAGTCAGTGGGAAACTCTGGTCCTGTTCTCTCGCACTAATGCCCAGGCCATGCTGCTGTTTGAAGGCAAAGATCTGGCTTTCAGAAAAGGAGTCAGAGTGATACATGTCGTATTTCATCAAAGCTGCTGCTCAGGGAGGGTTTGGAGAAGTAAGAGTGCAATAGAAGTGTTCCCCAGGTCTGAGCCCAGCTGCACCACAGAGAGGTTTTAAAAATACAGAGTGCCTACCATATGCCTTCATCCTGTCAGACTGAGCCAAATGGAGTTCTCAAGACACTTAATTTCATCTTTCCCTTATTTCATGGGTGAATTTCATGCGTAGAAAGGCAAAGAATTAATGGTATGAGTGTGCTTTGCGGGTATAGGACTGAATGAGATAAGGATGGAAGACAACTTCTTCCATGAAGAATTTCAAGTTATTTCTTAAATTGTTTTGAGGGGGGAAAAACCTTCATTCCTTCATCCTGAAAGGTCAGATATTTTATTAAAAAGTCAGGAAAATAATTTATTGGATGAAGAATGCTTTTACTTCAAGAAAAGTTGAACAACTTTTCAGCCACACCATTCTCCTGTCCCTCTGAGGCAGCTGTTCAGGATGAGTCAGCCAGAAGCTAGAAATGAACTGGGATAAGCACCAAACACTGCCTTTTCTCCTTGAATGGCAGGAGCTGCGTGGCTGGTTCGGGGTAGAGAGTTCTGTAACACCCATGTGCCCTTCTTGCCACCAAAGCACCCATGTCTCCCATCCCCTCCTGCCCCAACAGATGGGGCTGGTAGCAACCTGAGCACCCATCGCTCCTTTCACCACTCTCAAAGCTCTTTGCATAAAAAAAGGAGATACCTTCTGAGCACTGAGGCTCCTTTCTCTACCTTCACAGGTGTTCCACATGACTTGGTTTGTGGTTCTCAGCCTGACCACGATCCCCTCTCCCCAGCCAAAGAATCACAGAATTAAGGAATAGAACTATAGAATAACTTAAGTCAGAAAAGACCTCTCAGATCCCCAACTGCAACTCCAACCCATCCCACCATGCCCACCGTCCACGTCCCTCAGTGCTACATCTCCATGGTTCTGGAACTCCTCCGGGGATGGTGATTCCACCACTCCCAGGGCATCCTGTGCCAATACATTACTACTCTTTCTGAGCAGACATTATTCCTGACACCCAACCCGAACCTCCCTGGTACAACTTAAAGCCATTACCTCTCGTTCTATCCAGAGCTTCTCCTTTCAACATTCAGCACCCCTGGGCTCCACAGACTGCATCCAGCTGGGTGGGATGTCCTGTACTCCTTTGCAGTCACCCTGTCCTTCACTCAGCTACCACATGCATTCACACTAATCCCATTTTGAGCTGCTCGTTGTCTTATTTCATGTTCATAGGGAACAGCTTGATTGGGATTTTCTCCCTGGAGGTGTCCAAGGCCAGATTGGATGGAGTCCTGAGCAGCAAGAATGCTGTGCCTGACCTAGCGGTTGGCAATCCTGCCCATGGTTAGGGGGGTTGGAACTGAATAATCTTTGAAGTCCTTTCCAACTCAAGCCATTCTATGGTACTATGATTCTATGATTTTCAGTGAGTCTGCCTGGGAAGAGCAGGGGAAGAAGCAAACACTACAGGGATGGCAGTGCCAGCATGTCAGCTTGCATTTGTTCCATACAGTACTGAGGAAGACAGGAACACAGAGGTTGGCAAAACACATCAGTGGAAGAAAAATAAGCAGATAATAAAAAAATAAGCGTGCATGAATGAGGGAGAGGTGGCACATATGAACAGCATGGGTCCTAATCTCGTTACGCCTTCAGTTCGAGAGGCTGATATACCCCTGAGGACAGGTTGACATTTTGATGCTCCTAGTTAGGGAAAACATGAACTGGGGGAAGCTGCATTAACAAGCAAATAAATTTATGGTCAGCTGGCACCAAAATGAATCTCGCTGTTTGTCGGCAGCGTTTTCTCGGTGATGAATGAGGAGGGCAAACTGCAGGCACAGCATCCCTGCTGCCCCTTGGAGCCAGCACTTGGTGCTGGAGGAAGGTGGTGGGATTCCCAGTGCTAGAGAATGGGAATGGATAAACCAGCCCAGGTGGGAGCCCAGCCGAGGGGCTGGGTGTTCTGCACCTACAGAGGGCTGATGCTGGGGGGTCCTTTGGAATGGACCCCTGGCCTCATCCCACCTCTCCTTTTGGGTTTTACAGCCCCCCGGAGGGCTGGGGAGGGGTTGGGTGCTTGGGGGTCCCTCAAGGAGAGGCTTCCCACCACAGAGATGGAGGCCAGCACTGGAAAGAACAGCTGTGTCCTTAAATCCTCGTCTTTCTGCAGCCTGGTGGAAAATAAAACTTCACAGAGTCCCGCATCTTTACAAAGCGGATAGGGAAAAAACCTCAGAAAGCTGGGAAATGTGGACTTTCTCCACTCCCCCTCCAGCAAAGGAAACCTTTTGCTCTGAAAGTTCCCTCCAAGGCACGTCATGCAGAACAGGGGTGTCAATCACAGGGCTTTGTCTCGCACTTTCAGGATCCACATCAAAACTTACCGAAGACAAAACTCTTTTCACTGACGTCCATGTGTTCCTCATCGCACTTTTATTTTCCATTTAAGGATATGATTGAATTGAACCTTCCAACCCCTCCACATGGGAGGAACAGTGCACACCGACCTGCCTCCTGCACACTTTGGGGACAGCCCAGCAGCAATTCAGCACCACCCATTAGAGCAGGGAAAAGCCATCATGGGCTCCCATTCCCATCCCACACATTGATGCTGAGTGGGCACAACGCCATGGCTGCAACCCATGAGCAAAGGGGAGAAGCAGGCCACAATTCTGCCCTTTCTACCCCTTCCCCCCTCAAGCAGGCATTGCTAATGACCTGTTTTCCAAGGAATCAGATGTAGGAATTTATAGGAGCAATAACAGTATTAATCATGATGTGTTCTTCTTGAGCATATGTAGTCTTGGGAACTCAAAGCTCTTCCAAAACTGAGTTAATTATGCTTCTTGTCCCATTCTGGAGGCAGGTCAAGGGCAGTGGGGGGTTCCCACTTCCCCTGGGAGCAGAGGGGAGCACTGAGCAGCTCAGAGCCACTGAGGGACAGCAAAGTGTCACCAGCCAAGGTGGGACAGCCTGGGATCCCAGCATCACTCCTGCAAGAAGCAGCCTTGGATGAGCTGGGAGCAGGTTGTTTCTGTATACTACGTGTACTATACATACTCAAATACCATCAATATCAACAATATTCATTTGTTTCTGGCATGGCTAATAATAAAATAGTCTTACTTTCTTCGTATCACATAAGGGAGAGTTGTCAATGCTACTGGTCCAGTCACACTGAATACTGCATCAGTCACATCTTGACTGGTGATAGAGATGGATGGGCTGAGCTGTGAAAATTTCAGGTTCATTTCCCCTCCTCTCCTAATTAAGACCAAGGATTTGGAGCAGGTTCTCTTTTGTACCAGGTGAACACCTCCCTCCAAAGCTTCTCAGCTATTCCACTCCTTCTTTCTCTCTTCTCATTTAACAGAAATTTAACTCCAGACCCCCAAAAAGCTTTTCCAGTAAGAAGCTGTGAAAGCAAACAGAGTCCCTTAAGAGCTCTGGTCAAGGAACCTCACATTTTTCACCTCCCTGTTGGCTGGGGAGGAGCTCAGCACAGCAATACAGACCCGGGCACACAGCTGACGGTGGCTGTTTGGTGTGGGGAACCTTCATGCCAAAGAAGACCCCAAACCCCAACCTCTGCTCTCAGCCCTCCCTCTCTCTCCTCATCTGGTGCACTTTCAATCAGTTTGGGTTCCTTTTCCCCACTTACTGAATACTCTGGGATGGGTGAGGTGCTGCATTCTTAATATCAAAGCCCTGGACAGTTCAGAGGGGTCACAGTGATTCCAAGCAGTACAGCAGAAAAAGCAAAGACCCGAGGAGAGGACAGAGCTGCATTCCCAGGAAATCCCCATTCAGTCACAGAATTACAGAATCATTAAAGCTGGAAAAGACCTCCAAGATCATCAAGTCCAACAATCAATCCATCCCCACCATGGTGGGGCTGCTGCTGGTGACAGCAATAGGGTCCCCATCAGCCCACCCTGGGGACCTCCCTATAAATTAACAGCACTGTAAGGGAAAAAGCAGAGCATTAGAGAAAAAGAAACCCCCTCACCCATCTCAAGGCATTCACAGGGGTTCTCCACACAAGCACACAGAACCTTACAGCCCCACTCATGGCTTGGCACAGCCTTGGGTGCACAAAGGCTGAGCCCACGCAAACTCAGCACAAGACAGAATCACAGAATGGCCTGAGGGAGCTTTGAAAGTCACCTAGTTCAACTCCCTGCAGCAAACAGGGATGCCTACAACTAGCCCAGGATGCTCAGATCCCCTGACCTCGTCACACCAAACCTCACTGCCAGGTCTGCTCACACTGGGTGTGCAAAACAAGATCCCAAAGCACCTGCACAAACAGCAGCATGCTGGTGTGCTCATCAGCCTCCCTCCACTCCCGTGCACCGCTCAGGGTTGGGTGCTCACAGTGCGAACCCCCAAAGGATGATGATGTCTGGATCATCCGGATGAGGAGCTATAAGATATGGTTTAGGAGCTCAGTGACAGTAATGGTGATAGGAGAACGGCTGGACTAGATGATCTTGTAGGTCCTTTCCAACCTTGTGATTCTATGATTCTAAGGATGGCAACGTGAGATGCAGTGTTGTAAAGCAGGGCTCAGTGCTGGGCAGCTCCAGCCCCGTCCACCTGCACCCTGCAGCAAGTGGTTACTGCAGTCCTCAGGCACAAAAACTTCCCCAGTAAAATGCACCTTATGGATATTAGGGACAGGCTGGCTCATTTTCCAGGTCCTTCATATCTCCTGCCAGCAGCATCAACACCTCAAAACTCCTTCAAAGCACAACACCCCAGGAAGGCTCACAGCCCCTGGCCTTATCAGCACAGCTCAGCACAGCTGATTTGCCTAATGGCATCTGAGCACCGACACACGGTGCACCTGCAGGCAGCACAAACGCTCAGCAAGGGTTTCCCCAGCAAAGCACCCCGCAGCCCTGCACCCCTTCTGCTGCCCCTTTCCTCCTCTGCTGCTGCCTTCCAAAGGTAAAGGAGCTGGGCAGCAGGGTGGCCGCAGCCATCGGAGCTGTTAAATCACAACTGAGCAGCTGGAAAACAAACCCATAAATCCATATAAAAATATACGAGTGTCTGTGTGCAAATGCTCACATATAAATATAGCTCAATTTATAAGTAAAATTATAAATTACAATGCAGCCTGACCTGCGGATTGCATATGCACGCTGCTCTTTACTTTGCAAATGGAAATCTGAGCACAGCTGGGTCAAAAGTTTCTCTGCAGCAGATTTTTCAGGCAGTGGAGGCTATTCAATGAATGCAAAGTGGTTAGCAGGAGGATGACAATTCCACTTACATTTTATTGCTATTTAATACATATATATATATATCAAAACGATACAGTTCTTCTTCTTTGCCATTCTTTGGCCTATTTTTTTTTCCCTCTGTTACCACATCATCCCTTGGAAAAGACTCCAGAAGTCAAAATGGAAATCTCAGGGTGAGCCACCAACCGTCAGAGCCCAAACATTTCAGCATTGATGGCATTTTTATTCTAAATGCAAATACTTCTCTCCAGATTATTCTGGTGTGGGTATTTTGCTTGGGAGGTGGAAAGGGGGGGGTCATGTTTTTTTCTGTAGGAAAAATAACTTTTATTCTCCTTTGGAATGAAATAAGCCCTGGGAATATCACAGTACATAAAGTCTGAGCTCTGTTCTTTGCTGCTCCCCACACACCGATGCAATCCCACCCTCTGTTTCGTAACGCCGGCCCTAAGTGCCATCCGTGTCTATTCCTGGGAATATTCGAATCCACGCAGAGCCAACGCTGCGAGGAGAGCACTGAGCCTCCTGCCAAAACGGACCCGAGCCTGTATTTCATCCAGAATTTCATTTCCATATTTAGTTGGAGCGCGATTCCTGCTGCAGCGGTTCTGGCAGCGTCCCCGCAGCCCTTCCGAAGTCGAAAATTGAACAGTGCTTAAAAGCACGGCGAAAATAAATAAAAAGAAAGCCGAACGCGCCGCATCCTGCGCTGCCCCCGCCAACCGCAGCGCGAAACTGCCGCACAGCCAGGGCGCAAACAGGGACAGCGCCAAGGGAAGGGGGTACATCTGGGAAACCTCAGTGCTTTAGGAGCTGAAACACACTAACAGCGGTGATTTTGCAGAACACGGGTGGATTTAACTAAAGCATAGCCAAAGAACTCAGCTATCCGCGCCGATCGGCCCCTCGGGCACCGGGAGCGCGCAGCCGGGAGCGCGCCTTCGGCCGCCAGCGGTGGAGCTGTGGCGCCCCCTGGCGGAAGATCGCCGCCTCTGCACCCACCCAGCTGGCAGCGGGCGCGCTGCGGGGCGGCTGCTCTGGGCGCCTTGTGCTTCGTGTTGGCGTGGCTGTACCTAGAGATACGCATCGATGTATCCGCGTGCGTGCCTAAATCCGCACCGCTCTGTCTCTCTGTATACCGATAGGTAGAGACAACGTTGCTCCGAAAGTAATGCCTCCTAGTTGTTTCCGCGGGAGCTGCAACCAAGAGCACAAAGACGCGGCTTGGCAGAGCAAGTTGTCGGCAAAAAAAAAGTGATATTTTTCAACACGAATGTCAGTGAGTGCAGTATCCTCTGCATGGAAGAATTCAGTTCCACACCTTTGCTTCGCACGCATTTCCCGGCCAGGCACCGTTTCCTCAGACCGCCCCTCTGCTGCCATCTGTAGCACAGCAACGAAATGCAACGGAATGTTTTTTGAAAGATTCCGTGTCTGCATTCATTCCACCTCTGATGCTGCGGGCCAACATCATACAGTTGGAGGCATTACTTTCGGAGCAGCCCTCAAATATATCTCAATATCATAGAATGCTTTGAAGGCTCACCCAGTCCCAAGCCCACAGGTTGCACTAACCTGGCCCACCAGCACCCCAGTGCTGTCCTCTGTTTGTGCCCACGTTGAAAATGGAGCCACCAGGAGCCTGGCAAGGGTCAGCCTTCAACGTGAGTAAGGATGAAGCAGAGAAGCAGGCACGTGTTGTCCCCACCTCACAGTATTATGGAGTCACCTGCACCCCGGGCATCCCAGGCTGGCTGAGGAACATGATGCTGACTTTAAGCAAAGCTCCAGAGACAGCCAGGGAAAAGCCCTGAGATGGGGGTGGTTTGGGGGACAGGGGCTCCTCCTCACACAGCGCAGCTCTGGGGAGCCCTTCAGTTCTTACATTGGTACAACACTGAGCTGACAGCGCTGAGAAGTAGCTGGGCACCTCCAAAGGCAGATTCTGCTCTTCTCTGGGCACTGCTGCTTCCAAGGGACCTTGAGAAGTCTTTGTTTGTTCAGTTTGCATGAAGAAAATCTCCAGCGTTAAAAGGTGAATTTCAACCCCAAATTTTCTTTGCGATTTCTTTGGGAAGCCAAGGGAAAATAAGCAGAACATCACATCCAGAACATCTCCCTGGGAATATTCCTTTCGGTAAGACAAGACAGTTTGTGTTCTGTGATCAGTCTTGATGGTGAAAGCAACCCTAAGCCAACACACACAGTCACCCCACCAGCCTTCTGCATAACCTCTGCAAAACAGGGGACAATAAACACTCCTTTATCCGGCAGGCATGTTAGTGAGGCTTCATTAACTCTGAGTTTCAATTAAAGTCTATAAACGGCTTTGAGCTGCTTGTCCAAAAGGCTCTTAGAAAAATTAATATAGTGCTTTTGTGGATGCTCAGCACTGCAGTGGGATGCTCTGTCCCACAAATGGGGGCACCGTGCTGGCAGCAGGCAGGGATGCAGTGAGAAGGGATGCAGCGGGCAGGGATGCAGCGGACAAACCATCCTCTGGGTTTAAGCACTGCTCTTCCTTGGGCAGCTGACTCACAGCTGCAGGCTGCAAGCAGCATGCTCATCTCTTCACAGCTGTGATGTTTGCAGTGCTTGGGATCCTGATGAGATGAATCAGAGTAGGAGGGGGGTTAATGGCACAGCAGCACCCTTGCAGGCTCTTCCAGGTAGCCAGGAGCAGAGATAAGCCTGGGGCCCGAGAAACCAAATACTCTGAGTGTGGCCATTTCCTCAGTTTCCCTCTCTATAAACACTCCTAGAATGCATCCGGGAGCTGGGCAGCCTGGTACCCTGAGTACAAGCAGGGAATTTGCCAAAGAAGAGGAAAAGTGAAAGGGAATGAGGGGAAAAAAAAAGAACAAGGGAAATAATAAAAGAAAGATGAGACGCTCCATTCTGAATTTAAATAAAACCAATCTCTTTTCTCCTGTTCCCTGACAGTTCTGTCTGGGGGTTTGTGTTCAGCATAGGCTCCTCAGTAAACAAATACGAGAGTTTTATGCAACAGAATAATTGTTTAGTAGCAAACAGCTCTCTCCATTTGTACACTTCAAGCTGCAGACGCCTGGCAGAGCCAACACTCCCTGCTCAGTCAGAAAGGGAATAAACCACACAGGTATGGGCAAAGGAGTGGTGGCCCTAAAATGGACCCAATGTGGGGACTGTCCTCTTTGCTGTCACCCATGGGACATCACCATGCCCATCCCCAAAAAGAAACCAGAGAGCCCTGCTTGTAGCTCTCCACTTAGGGCAGCAGACAGACAGCAACTCTCAGGACTCCAGCACTGCCTTAATACAAGACACTGCAGTAAGGGAAATATTATATTAAATCTCTATATTTATATGTGTAACAAAAGTGGTATCAGCAAAATCCTACAGCATCAAAGCAAATCACTTACCTATTTTTAGCTGTGTGATTTAGTCACACACTGAGGAAATAAGGTCAGGTTCTTTGCAATGTATCCCTTTTCTCTCTGTCTCTCACTGTTTTTTTTCCCCACTCCTTATTAAAATTCTTCACCCTGCAGCAGAGCTTTACGACATGGAGAGTTTGTGAGATCCTCACCATCTGCAGGGTCAAGCTGTAGCCCTGTCCCAGTAGGAGTCTGTCCTGCTGTCAACATCTCCAGATTAGAGGCAGCAGAGGCAAAACCAGGATCTGCATCCCAGCATCTCCACCAACCTCCACTCAACAGGCTGGAGAAGCCTGAGCTTTTTCCAGCCCGGTAGGATGAAATAGGAACCCTAGTGAACAACAGTGCTGGAGCCACGAGGGACATAGCCTGGAGTGCCAGTGCTGCCACCTCATGTAGCTCCCTGCCTCAGTTTCCCCAGTTGCTGCTTCATGGCTTTGGTCTTGTTCAATAGCAAAAGGGGAAGGGAAGAGAGGAAGGGGAGGAGAGGGAAGGGGAGGGAAATAACTTTTATATTTAAAACAGAAACTCCCTCACAAATCTCCCATCAAATAGTTTTCTTTATTTTTTCTGCATCTATTTTCTACCCCTGTGCAGCACCTCCACGTTGTTAGCAGTGACAAACAGGTAAGGGAAGCTAATTAAAAGAAAACAGAAAATGGCTTCTGTCACTTCTCTTGAAAGACTCTGAGATTTGTTCTGCCTTCAGTTGCCAGGAAAAGGTCTGGGCTGGTAAGCAGTGATACATTCATCTCATGATGCTGCTGAACTTTGAACTCTTTTGTACGGCACAAGATAACCTTATTACTTCTTCTTTTTCAGTTTGATAATTTGCAGTTATTTATAACTGGAACATTAACCACTGTCTAATACGTTGTGATATTTTACCTGTTGAGCAATGCTCATGATTTATAGCCTTACTATCCTGTGAGTACAGTTACTGACCCCTGAAAATTCCTTTTTGCTTTGCAAGTTGCAGTAATACACATGAAACAGCTAAAATTGGCTGAAACTCAATTTCTGTACCACGTGAAACCAAGCTTTCTAATAAGGAGATATATAAAAAAAAACCTTCAAACAGTTATGTGTTTTGTTGCCATAAGTTATGATGGTTTTGGTACTGGGGCAGAGTTAAAGTTACTGCTGAAACTTTAATCAATACCTTTGTTGCTTTTTGGCCTCTGTGTTTTTTGACCTGCTGAATCTACAATTGTTTTAAATCTTTCCATTGAGTAATGACAAAAGAAGTCCTACTTTTTTTCATGAATAACTGCAAGGTACTAATTACGTTCCTGTAAATTAATGGTCTATTTACTGCCTTAACCTATCTTAACAAAGATTTTGTTTGGGAATATATTACTAATGAAAAAGCCTTGACATCTTAACACTCTCCTGAGTAAATCGTTAGAATAGATTCCAAATGCAATTAAAGAGAGACTTTTTTTAACCAGTGTATTAGCAGATAAATGGGCACATTCTCCCCTCTGAATGATTGTTTGTAAATTCTCAGAATTCCCATTAACTCCATGCTTCTTGCAAATAATAATAATAATAATAATAATCCAAAAATTGTTTGCTGAAGATGGACCACAATGGAGAAAAGTTTGGGTAAGAAGAACAATAACAGTCCTCTCCTGCATGGCTTGCACCAGGCAAAAGGTGTCCAAGGCCAAGAACAGCTCCCTTCTGAGAGTTCCAAAACACATTTTCAACCACTCCTGCCAATCCTGATTCTCTTTATGAAAGTCTTGTGAGCTGGGGAGTTTTTAAGCACTCAAACCATTTCTTTACGTTTCTTAAAAAGAAGGATTTTTTTTAACCTTTAGAATCTCTAAAGCCAACCCTAAAATTTCCTACAACAAATTGAGAGAAGCTGTGGTTTATTATTTAATCATTCTTCCAATTTTTTTCCATCATAGCTCGGGGAGGACCTGACCCTTGGTTCTGCAATGATGGGAAATTGCTGTTTTTCTTTTGAAGCATCCAAACCCTTTCCTGGCAGTTTTCAAACCTGCAGCTTTCAAAACTTTAAATTTTCTTTTTCCTGTCACTGTAGTTTTGGAGGATCTATTCGGGGAGGAAAGCGGCAAGGGAAGGGAGGATGAGGCTTCTGCAAGCACACTGAGGCCATCAGTTCCCCTGGTCCTTGTGCCCCTTTCCATTAGCAAGACCAATTTCCCAGCCATGGCTATATAGAAAAGCAAGCAAGGATTACAGCTGAGGCAAGAGGAAGGAAAAGGCCATCGCTGCCTCTCTGCTATGGATCAGCATCCAGGAGGCTCAGTTGATCCCTAGCTTCATGCCTCTGGTTGGGTCCCTCTGGTTGGGCTTTTATAATCAGAACAATATTTCCCCCCAAGTATGTATGCAAGGGCTGCAGTGCAAAGCCCCCAGCTTTTTATTGCAGACGAATGTCAGGTGTTTATTCAGTTTATCACTACCGCTCCCCAGCCAAGATGGGCTTTGTTCTGTGTGGGGGATTGGGAGGGACGTGAGATTAGTGAACTCCTTCCCTCCTCGTCCCAGATCTGTCTCTCTGGTGAGTGCTGGCCCCATTGGATTATGGCACTGTGCCACTCTGCAGCTCGCCTCCTGCACTGCAGTGATGCCCCCTTCCCACATCCCTTCCCACTTTGCTTTATGAGAACAAACAGCTTCAGATATGCCAGAGCTGCTTGTGTCACCGCTGAGATTTACTGCCCCATGCAGAACAAAAGCGTGTACCGTGTGGCCAGAGAGTGAGACTGACAGCAGGAGATGGATGCTGGGTCTGAGAAAAGGGGGAAAAAGGAATTACAGGGGAAGGCTCCATGCCAGAGCTTGGAAGTGAGGCAGATCATGGCCCAGCACACCTCACTCCTGCTACCAGGACTGGAAAAAATGGGATGCTTTCTCTTAGGAGGGCAGATGCCCAGTGCCAGGCTCAGAGAGCTCCTTCCTACAGTGCCTCCTCTACAGAGTGAGAGCTGTCCCATGCCAGCTGTCCTCAGCCTGCCCAAATCTGCACTGTTACTCAAATCCTGCACCAAACACACGCTGCCTTGCTGCGTTTCAGTTCCACCCCTCTGTGGGCTTTGAGTAGGGGTGAAAGTTGTTTTGTGGTTGTTTTTTTTCTTTTTTCTTTAAAAGAATACTTTCAGCCCTGAAGAGGGCATTAGAAATCTCCATGTTCAGTCTCTCGCTTTCTTCTTCCCAGTTTGGTTTTGGTTTTGTAGATATATTTCCCCCCAGTGATTTTCCTGAGATTTAAATATGCACTAGCAGTTTACAAGCCTTTCTAGATGCTGCTGTAGGCAGTACCGTATGTCTTCACCTGCCATGTCAAGATTTAGCTGGAGGGTCCAATTCCAGTGGTAAATACCTGGCCCTTAAAATTCCAGCCTACTGCCATTGATTGCAGAGGGTTGTCTGGGGTTTAACAACTCAAACTGAACAAAGCAGCGCCTTTAAAGCACAAAGTACCTAGCCTATGGATGTGGGGTTCAGGGAGCAGATGGGGGGAACTGGAGGCACAGCCATGGGTGCTCACCTGGCCCCATGTGCACCCAGCACCCCACACCCAGTCCAGCACCCTGCGCTCGCCCCAAGCAGTAGATGCAGCAAGCTATTTCCAGCAGGTTGGCCATAAATCCCCCATTTATTGCCTTTTATTATGTTGTTTCAACAGCTCTTAAAGCTGGAACAGCCACCGATTGATAGCTGCTTTAAATCTCTTTCATTTTCTGCCCATATTTCTTTATTTTTCGGGGAGGGGGCATCCACTTTTTTCACCTTTCCACCATTGCCTTCTCTTTGTGAGTCAAACCCCATCTCTTTCTCTTTATGAGCCAAGTTTTACAGATTCCCCCCTTTGTCAGAAATCTGTACTGAAAGAGAAACAGTGGCGGTGCTGGGGGACCAGGGCCAGGGAGCATGGGATGAGGATGCAGTGTTTGCGTTTTGCACAGAGTAGTGGAGAAGACTCAATGGAGAAGGATTAAACTGCTGTGCAATGGGGAAAGAGAGACCTGCAATTAAAATAATATGAGATGATTGTAGCTTGGATCAATGTTCAGGTGTTCATTTGCAATTGCATTCACTCCTTTTGAATGACCGTCTTGTTCTGCAGGGGACAGGACAACAAGCACAACCCTGTCTCTACGGCTCTAAGGATGCCAGCAGGTCTTTATGAAGACACTGGAGGAAAGTTATGGATTAAATCTCAGTTTCTCAGGCAGCCCTGAGCATGAACCCTCAGCTAAGGGTCACCAGGGCCCTCTGAGTCACAGCAGCAGCAGCCATGCTCCCAGGGCTTGCTGAGGCAACCAGCCTGCAGGCAGGGATGTGATTGATGGCAGCACTGGGGATCTCGAGCATCACCCTCCCCTAGCCTGTATTTTTCCAAGAGTTGATCAAAATCTTATTATTTCGGTCAGGGTAGCTATCTACTAGCAAAATAGAGTTTTCTCATGAAAACATTTCATAAGGATATGTCCACAGCACTGAAATTTATCGTGGGGGAGAAAAAAAAAATCAGAGTGAATTATTTCAATAGTGTTTGCTCCAGTACTCATTTTGATTACCTTCATTTTGACACGTATTTTAATATATTCATATTTTCATGCTTTGACCTTATCAGAACGAAACGCTTCATTCCATCTAAATGAAGGGATTACAAATGGGCTGGATGAAACTCTTGGCTGTTCTGAATCTGCAAGTGTGACAATTTCTGTTCCGCAGGAAAGTTCCAAATTTCGACATCTCATATGCATTCAAAGCAAACTCTCCAAAGAGTGAGAAGGTCTTGAACAAGCACCAATTAAAAGTCTGGGTCCTCTCACCAACCAGGAGCCTTTTTAGGCAGGTTTCCAGTGTTCATTAAGGCTCCTGAACTAACAGCTGATTTTCATGCTGGATTCACCCTGGTCACTGCCTAGAACTTCTTGCTTTAACGGTGGTTTTTAAGCACCTGGAATTGCAGCCCCAGGTTCCCTGGGCACTCTGATCCCCCAGCCTTTCACACATCTCTAATGCTCTTTTCTCTGGCCAGAGGTGAAGACTTTTAGCAGTCCATTAGCTGTAAGCAGCCCTTTCTCTAGGGGTTAAGAAAAACACTGAACACACACACACACACACACACACAAAATGGTGCTTAAAAACAAAAAGTAAACAGTCACCGGAATTAGCATCCTTCCTAGTAAGACTCTCTTAGGGCTGTGGCTGCATGCTGTGAAAGATGCCATCCACCCAGCAGGACTGCTCATGTACCATCTGGGAGGCCAGCAAAATGTGTCTTCAGGCTTCCAGGGTTATGGTTTTCCTCAGAGTGCATAGGGATTTATTGGTATAAATCCCAAAGGCCAAGCGTGACAAAACTAAATCATGTACACACAACAAAGAGGGGGAAAAAAAATCTCCAGTCACTTCAACACACTCAGCAGGTTCCCTATCCAAAATGAGAATTAACTGTCTTCTTTTCTCTTTAAATTAACATGAAGTGCAGAAACCAAAAATTTTCAACAGGACTTGTAGTTTTACAGTGACTGCATCTGGATCCCACGTCTTGACTGGCTCCACCTTTCCTGATTTATGTGACAATTTGCTCTACTGGGAACTGTGACAAAACCTCGACATCTCTGATGGATGGGATGTCACCACTGAATAAATTCTTACCTGGGCACTTTTCAAGCAAGGAGCGCACTTACTGTCCGACATCTTCATTTCAACGCTCTGCTATTACGTTGTTAAAGCTTTCCCAGATAAAGGCCAAGTGTACACTTAAAAGTTTGGCCAGCCTGAGCTATATCAGTATAAAGGGTGAATCGCTTTTTAAATTTTTTTTTTTATTTAATTTTATTTTTTATGACTTAAAAGTGCCAATAAAACTCTTGGCTAGTTTTCCACAGTTTGCTGGCTGAATGGAGAGCAAATTAAACTGAGAAAGCAATTATTTTTTTCCAGGAGCAGGAGCTGGTAGCAAAACTGCTTTCTAGGACGACCATCTAGGCAAACTTCTGAACATTACCCAGAGGCAGAGCTGGGATCTGCAGGACTTCAGAGGCATCAACTAAGATCCTCTTTTTTATACAGCGTTAAGGAAAAGTGGGGTCTAAACTGAGATAAATCGTTATCCAAACAGGAGTAAGGGTGGCTTGGGAGTTTCAGGACTATGGGTGCCACACTGCAAAAAAGACATAAAACTATTAAGAGCCCAAAGGAGGGCTACAAAAATGGTGACAGGTCTGGAGGGCACGATGTGTGAAGAACAGCTGAAGTCCCATTGCTTTGTTTGGCAAGAAGAAGAGGGGGCTGAGGGGAGGCCTCATGGCGGCCTGTATCCCCTCATGGCAGCCTGTATCCCCTCATGGCAGCCTGTATCCCCTCATGGCGGCCTGTAGCCCCTCATGGCGGCCTGTAGCCCCTCATGGCAGCCTGCAGCTCCCTCATGGGAGAGCACAGCAAGGAGCACTCCACCTAGGACCCCTGCACAGCTATTCCATATTGATTTACTGAGTACGCTTAGGGCAATGTTGGTGTCACAGCCTGCATCTTCCCACCGCGTCATCTGTGCAGTGGTTTCCTCACACTGGGATGGCAGGCAGCCATATTCCCTTATTGCCCCTGTCTTGCTGTGTTTGGGAGGTGGCACAGATAACACCAGCACCTTGCAAAGCCCAGACTTCTGCTTCTCGTTAGCAAACTGTTTATTAATAGCCACTGTCGCAACAACCAAACACTGTCCTCACTGGCTCCTCACAAACGAGGACAATTGCTCACAAAACTTCTCCCTTTGCCCAAGTGCCAGACTGCAGGCTCTGGTGACTGGCGTTCTGATTATTTCTGCCTTTAATAGCTGCAGCACTGATTAGATTGCTCAGAGTAGCCCATGTTCAGCAGTTTAATGGGTACCAGCCCAGACAGACTAATGGATCTGGAGACCAGGAAAGAGCAGGAAGGTGAGCTGAGTGGGGAATATTGAGGCTTTTAAGACAGAAAAGTAGCAGCTAGACATGGGGTAGCTGACTCGCAGAGCCTCAGTGGAGACAGATATCCTCGCAGAACGTCCTCGGCCATTCATCACAGTGTGACATGCCCATGAAAAGCGGTCATTTCTAGAAACAATTGGCAAAATGCAAAGTAGAGCTGGGAAGGTTTCCTGGGGCTCAGGGCCAGGTGAGTTATTGTAGTCTGCACTCACAGGCTTTTCCCTCTGCTAACAAAATGTGTTTCTATTCCCAACATCTCATGTCACCATCCAAGAGGTATCAGCTGCTCACACACTCGGTGTCCTTGCTTCATCCAGTATGGGTCATTGTTCTGGCCTTGTGAGGTAAAGAAAGAGATATCTACAGTTCCTCCTTGCAACAAACCCCCCAGAAAACACCACCAACACTTGGAGCCTTCTCTCATAGAAGAAAGAGAATAAACAGGGAAAGATTTGCTAGAATTGTTTTTCATATTCAGTGACTTCCCTTTGTTTTGCATTTTCATTTAAAAAAAGATTGTGATTACATATGGAAGGAAGAAGATGGAAATCAGAGATGGTGTATATCCTTTGGAAAAAGTATTTGCAGAATAATACTTATCATTCCCAAACTGACTACGATGAACCCTCCCCAAACATTAAGAACTCTGAGTAATGAAGAAGGATTTGCACCAACAGGAATCTGAAGACCTGGAAGCCATCTGAGCTCATGTAAACCTCCACTCTCCAGTGGAGAGAAAAGAAGCTCATAGACTTCTCACTGATACAATCTAAAGGGAGGCTCAGAGGGCCTGTAGAGAAGCTGGGTGATCCCATAATTAAGCGAAACACTTTCTTTAAAGTCCCCACTGATGGTTATCCTCCTGTGGGCTGGGAACCAGCTTGTGTCATTCCGTTTTGTTCCACCAGCCATAAATAACAGCTCTTTTCAGAGCTGTGAGGAGGGTAAAAGTAGCATTTGGCAGAAAAATTACAACAAGGACAAGGATGCAACGGAGACCTCAAGTAAGGGATGTAAAAGGCAAGATGGGGATGGAGAAAAATTGCCAATTTATGCCAACCTTCCCTTGGGGCATCCCTCCCCCCTTCCCCAAACTTATAAAAGGAGCCAGGCAGAAATCAATAGCTCAGTGCAGTCACAGAGACAGAGATGGAGAGGAGAGCAGCAGATGGACAGGACATCAGGAAACTCAAGGATGTTGTCCTTGTGATAACACCTGGACTTATGTGCCCTGGTGATGCAGAACCTCCTTCTTCACACTACTCAGTGAGACAGTTTTAAGAGCCCTGCATCAGCACTGGCCATTCAGGACACAGGGCAAGTGACCTTGGTACCTGAGAAATCCTGAGAGCACCGGGAATCCCCATCCCCATCAGCAGAATTGCAGGTTTGCTGCCCATGTGTTTAGAAGAGGACAGGCCAGTTTAGTGGGGATGTTTGTGGGTTTGTGCCCAATTGCACAGATTGCAAGGAAGATTTTGATCTCTGGTGGTTTCTCATGCTGCAGCTCCATGGCAAAGTTCTCAGTACAAGAGATCCAGCCTGCAGCTTCTCACTCGTCTCTCATTTACCTCCCTCCTCAATTTTGCCAGCATCCTTAGTTGTGGGGCCATGCAACAGAGCAAGGATTGGCCTGAACTGCCACTGGGTTAAAAACCTTCATCTGAATCTAGATTAAAAACCTCTCTAAACACAGCTTCCCCCTGCAGCACCACCACAAATAGGGGTAAGCACACGAGTAGCAATATTCAAACTCTGGGGAATTGCAGCAGACTTTGCTGTAACTTTGATATCTAGTGAAGGGGGGGCTCTCCAGCAAATATGTCCCTTAGGGTTTCAATATTAAGTACACACATATTCAAATGTGAACACAGACTTGCTGATTGCATTCATCTGCATTTCTGGGTAGCACTGTGAACACAGCGATGCTGCTTCTGCTACAGACCTGACCCTTGGCAGCTAATGCTCTACAACAGTGCTGTGCACATTTTCAGTTTAGTTACTTAAGCTGAATTGCATCTCAGCCCTGGCAAATTTAAAAGGTAGACAGCAAACCCGCCAAAGAAGAGCCATGATAGAATTCAATTTGTGTTGACTCCAACGTGGCAAGGATTTACAGCCGTGCTCAATCCAACACAATGCACTTCAGTCTTTTTATAGTGCAGCCTGAATGCAATAGTGTAACAGTCACGTTAGAGGGAGTCAAGCAGAAGCAAAAGAATAGAAAGGAATTTTATGGATACAATAAGATTTATGAAGGGAGACGTTTCTCTGGAGCAGGAAGTGAGGGAACTTCCAAAGTACCAGAATAATTCTGTTTTTTCCCCAGATACTTTCAGTGGTGCAAGGAGTCTACTGTATCCTACAGGTATTTTTTAAATCGTAAAATAGAAAGGAGCACAAAGTGAGATTGCCAGTTAGGATGAGAAGCAATAGCCTTAAGATGTGCCAGGGGAAGATCAGGTTGGATACTAGGGAAAAATTATTCTCAGAAAGAGAGGTTGGGCACTGAGCTGTCCAGGGAGTGGAGGAGTCACCATCCCCAGAGGTGTTCAAGAACCATGGAGATGTGACACAGGGACGTGGTCAGTGGGCATGGTGGGGTGGGTTGGACTTGGGGATCTCAGAGGTGTTTTCCAACTTTAATGATTCTATGACTCTATGAACCAGTGGTATAGGAGGAGTCCAGGCACCTTCACACACCATAGCGAGATCTATGAAGCATTTGGAGGCTCTTAGATGTTAACATATTAACATATGTGAGGCAGTGGACCTCTGCTAACAATGTGCAATAGAGCGGTTCTTCCCCTTCATTGCAGCAGGTCCCCATGGCAGAGGACACCAGGCTCCTGATCATCCCTTACTGCCATCCTCCTTCCCCTGCTGCCAGCACTGCAGCTCTGCCAGCTCCAGCCCCGATTAATTGGAAGATCTCCCACTGATTCCTGATTAGCTGCTTTTGATTAGGGTTTAATGACTTCATTCGGCCCCTAATTCACAAGCATGAGCTTCAAAATGCCTGTGAACTGCTCAAACAGAATTACATTTTCTCCCACCCTGGAGCCACCACTTAAGCTCTGTACACACAAGCCCTGCTCCTCTAACCCTGCATAAACTACCTCCTCCTCATCCTCTTTGCAGCGTCAGGCAGCCAGGGATGCTGACTGTGCCTCTGGATGGCTGGGAAGAAGCTGGAAGAAAACTTTCTCCAGAAGTGCAACTGCAAGGATGGATATTTTGAAGCCATCTTGGGATTTGTGGGATATATAAAATTTAGTTTTTGAATAAATTTTGCACTTTCCATCAATTTATTATTTTGAATTAATGTTGGCTAAGGCTCCCAGATAAGTGTGCTTGCAACACTGGTGGTAGTCAGAATCACAAGGCTCTTGTTGTTGTCCTAATGCACAAAAAGTCCAGGGGTGGCCAGGACAGACTTATGTTGGACATTCAGTCTTCTTGGAGTGCAAGAACTGGTGCAGTGTGGCTCTCCATAGCACTGCACACTGGGACATTTCGTTCCTAACTGATGGGTCCAGGTTCTGGACTTAGGGCTGAGCCAAGGTCTCTGTGTACAGTGCTGAGTCCTGGAGAGTTTGCTTCCCTCCTCCACCTCAAAACTCTCATTCAGTGCCTAAAGGAGAGCAGAGGTAACCCCATATAGAAGGTGGGTGACAAGTCCTTGGTCCTCGAGTTTCTGCAGCCCCTGGGTCCCAGCGCCTTCCTCCCAGCCTGACCTTGGTGCTGCTGAAGGTTGTGCATCTCTGCCTGCCTGCCTTGTTGCCAGCCACAAGCGGTTGTAAGCACAGGTTTCAGATGCTGCCTTGCTTTTTGAAGATCTGAAAGTACATTTATCTTCTTGAGACATGCATTAATCTATCAACTACAGGTGAAGATAAGGGGGATGAGAAGAGGCTTGGGGGGGAGAGAGAAAAAATAAAATGAAATATAAAACAGGAGTAATTTTCATCAGGAAGAAGAGATTCATGGGCTCTTTCTTGCTGCCTTAGGCAAATGCCCCACAGAGCAGCTGCCTTATCACAGCTCGCTGTGCACCCAGCTTGCCCCAGCACTGTGTGGTGACAGCTCACAATGTGACCAGGTCCCTCACTGTGCCCCAAGCCATGCAGTGGGTCTCTTCAATCGCCACATCTCTGTGACTGGGCAAGAAAGCAGCTCAGCTCCCAGCAAGGTAAACCCAAAGCAGGCTGTCTGAGCTGTCTGTGCCTGGCAAGAGCCTCCATTCCCCTGGCTGGGAGAGGAGCAGAACTGGCTCCTGTCCTTCTCCACAAAGGAAGATGATGACAAATGACTTTCTGTTGGTTGCAGTCTGTTCTGCTGGTAACCTCCCAGCTGCAATGCCTGCCCTGTGTGGCAGAAGTCCTCTGGGTGCAGGCACTGCCAGCTAGAGAAAAAATATCCCTTCCTGAAGGGCACCCAGTGAGGAAGGCGCGCTATGTGACAGGAGGGGGAGAGAACCCAGAATGCTCCCAGCCCAGGGAAAGCACTCTTCCAAAACTTTTTTAAGGGGAAGGAGGGCTCACCACCATGCAGTGTGCTGGTGATTTCACCAGCAGCACAGTCTGGGCAGAGCCACTGTGGGGACCTTTTTTGGGGGGGACCCTCAGCTGCGTTCCAGTAGGCTCAGGGTGATGCTACCTCCTCTGCTCATACAGCCCAGGTGTCCCTGGGTGTCCCTGGGCTGCTGGGCTCTACTGCAACTGACAGCTGAGGAGAAATTAGGTAAGGGAAAGGTGGGGGGAAGTGCCACAGAACTAATAAACAGCTTTAAAAGGGATGGGGAATTGACTCAGGTCTACATTAAAGGGCAAGGAAATGAATGCCGAGATGAAGGCGCCTGCAATTTCAAATGTATCAACCTGATAAATAAATAAAGTTAAAAGAATGACTTTCAATTACATTTGAAAGGGGAAAAAAAAAAAAAAAAAAGAGAGAGAGCTGTCAGGGGATGGGGGGGCTGCAAAAAAAATACTCAAAACCCACCACCACTGGCAGACCCAGCTGCTGGTGAGCTGCGCTCCTGTCTCCAGGGCGCTCCTGCAGAGCAGCCGCAGCCAGCAGGTCCTAGCAAGATGAGCGAATGAGCCCTTAATGCCTCAATTAAGGTTCACTCCGTTCAGCTTTAAAAAGCGATTTAGCCCTGCTAAGCTGCACCGGGGTCAGAAGCAGGGATAGATGGCAAGTTTCATTTGAAAGCCAAACACATATGTTCCCATCATTAGCAGTCCCTTCCCATTAATGAGAATAATATTGTTGGCTTATAATGTTGCTTTCGTTTAACAACTGAAGAAGAATGAAATGCTTTCCTCCATGCTTGGTCTGGTGCCAGGAGGCACCTGTAAAATCCAGATAAGCGTTCTTAGCACAAACTTCTGATAAGGGAATTACCAGGTAAATCTTCAACTTTGGTGAAGGAGGTGAGGAGAGGGGAAGTGCTTAAGGTCCCTCACAGGTATCAGCCCAATGGGCTCAACCTCACTATACAGACCCAGCATCCCTGGGTCCTCACCCTAATATCCATCCATCCTCGGAAATTAGCCTTTTCCATGGCTTATGCTGAGGTTTCATTCTTTAAGAGTCTTCTTTTTTCCTTTCTATTTTCTTGTCTCTCCATGCACTGCCATCCTTACTATTCCCAACATAACACTTCCCTTAAGTGGAAACTAATTCTCCATCAAATCTTTCGGGTTTCTTTCACCCCATTTTTCAAAATAACTTTGCCTAGATCATGTAGATCATCCACAATTTCAACCAAAGCTAAAAATTCCTGCACTAACTGCAGATCCAACTCCTCTTGCAGTTGCTGTTGAGAAGAACAACCTGTCATGCATGGTCAAGAGACTCCTGGGAGCACAGCTGTATGTCCACTTGCCTGGGCTCAGACTTGTGAAAGCTGAAGTGATTCACAGGAGCTAAGAAACCCTGGGAAACCTGACATTTGGAAAAGGAGCACAATAAAGAAATGAGTCAGTTCCTGCTAGAAGTTTAAGCTGTACATCCAAAGGGCACTTGGTTTAGGTGTGATAAATCTCCTTCATCTTTGCTACTGTTTGGCTAGATAGGTTAACTGAAGGGATATTTCTTCCAGCTCTCCCCTGCAACTGAATATTGTTCTCATTGCATTTCTGAAGAGCCTTTGCCCAAGGGAGACTGCATGAGGAGCTCGTGATCGTGAAGCAAATTAAGGTCAGAAGAAAAGCAAAGATTAGAGCATCAGGTCAACTCACTGCCAAGCACTGAATGCTTGGACGGCTCCTGGCCCAGACACTCCATGCTAGAGACTTTTAGAAATCAAGCACAGATACCATCAGCTTGTGGGAAGCACACGTCTGTGATCCTCCAACCACCAAACACATCACCTTGCCAGCACATCCCTACTACCCTCTGGTGTTGCAGAAGGAAAGCAAGAAGCAGAGACGTGACTACTCACAGCAGCACTAAAGTTCAGCAAGGTTCTCCTTCCTGCCTTCAGATTCTGCCTCCTTGAGCCAAGCCTCCAGCAAGGGCAACATACAGACAGCTCTCATAGAAATAACAGATATTCAGAGTCTAAGTAGAACTTGAAAAGTTTCCCCAGTGTTGTGGTTTCTTGACTTATACATGCCAAGAGTGAGAACCAAGATAACGTTTCGAAGGCCTTACACAGCCAATTTCCTGCGGAGCAGGCATGCTGGGAATTCCAGAGCTTTGGTCTCATGAACACCACTAATGCATCAGTCTCAGTTTTAGGGATGATTAGGACCTCCAAGTTCTCAAATTTTAGAAAAGCTGAAATAGAATCATTAAGGATAGAAAGACCAATGAGATCATCAAGTTCAGCCACCAACCCAACACCATCACACCACCAAACCACATCTCTCCATGTGACATCTCCCCTTATCTCGAGCATCTCCAGGACAGTGACTCCATCACTCCCTGGGCAGCTGTGCCACTGCATCACTACTCTCCCTGAAAATACATTTTTCCCAATCATTGTCATTGTCATCCTTGTTAGATCCATTTTGGATGTACATTGTTTTGAACCCCAACCTCACGTTACCCAAAACTTCTGTCCTCTGTGCTGCCCGTCATCATTTAGGCTTGTACAAGAAAATTCACCATTTCTGGAACAGCAAAAGCCAGGCAGCAATATCTTGTTAAGACATTTATTTCAGTTTGAAAAAGGCTGATTCATCTCAATTGAAATGCTTCACAGAAAGAGCCGGTTTGATGAATTTCTTCTGTCGGGAAAAAAAATTGAGATGAAGACAACCTGTTTTAACTTTTTATTCAAAGTGACTTTGTTTTGAAATTTAAGCTGATTATAATAAAAACATTTTTTTAAATGAAAAAGAGGTCACACATGAAACACTTTGATATCATCAAAATGAAGTATTGCAGGCTTTTTTTTTTTTTTTTTTTTTTTGTCAGTTCACAAAAGTCTCAGAGATTTTGACTTCTCTTCCAGGACGAGGAATTTTAAGCCTCCATGTTTCTTTCTGAGATGAGAAAACATTTATTGCTCATTTCTAATAGAAAAACAGAACCAGCTTTGCAGTTTTTAGTTGTGCTTTGAACTGAGGCTGAGAGTTAACTAGAGTGATCCAAAGTTGTTAAAAATCCAGAGAAAAGCTTTCATATTTCAGACTTCAATCTTACTTTGCTCCCAGAGGCCAAAGAAAATGCCATTAGCCTTGGAGGTACTTTTGGTAAATAAAGAAAAGGGGAAAAAGGAAAAAAAAAAAAAAAAAAAGAAAGACAGGCAAGAGAATTCTCTATCCTGTATTTCTTCTCTTATATATGTATAATAAACCATTTTTTCAAGGGTGTGAAAGTGTCTCACTTCTGTCCGCGGCATCAGGGGAGGTGGAGGTTTGAAAGCTGCCTTTTGAAAGGGGCTGTTGGCTTTAAAGCCCATCTCAGACATCGTTTGCTAATCTGGGGCCCTTCGCAAGGGTCTGCCAACGTGCTGCTCCCCGCAGGGACCCCTCTTTGTGCAGCTGAGAGTCTGCAGGAAGCAGCTCGGCGCTGCTCTCCACCGCTATTTGTACAGCAGCGCCCAGAAGGAGGGGATGCGCCGCTCTGTCACATCTCCTGGCTGTGAGCTTCTCCCTGCTTCACCATTTGAGAATGTGTGTGATGGGAGTCCCTGTCAGGAGGCAGAGGGATGCAGGGACATCACTGCTGTCCTTATCCAAAGGGATTTGAGGCACTCAGAGGAGGCTTTGGCTTTTGTAAAACCGTCGCTGCTTCTGTCTTTACTTAGAGTTATGCTGTCAAAAGAGAGAAGCAGAGCTGTGCAGCAGCTCTGTTGGATGGAAGCCGATTTGGAAACGGGCTACTTTGAGAAGTTTTGCCTGTGAACAAAGTCCGGAGTCCTTGTTTGACTTTCTGAGTTACTTGCACACAGAGGAGGTAACTTTGCACTTTGCCATTTCTCTGCCCCAAGGTGGGCAGAAAAAAAGAAATAAACACCAACAAAACCAAGGCATGAGACAGAAGCAGCAGACCTGGGCTGCTAGACAGTGTCACTTTGATTTCAGGACATTCCCCCAGGACCAGCCTCAGCAGAGCAGTGGCAGTGATGACACACTTGTCCTGCCCCACACAACCCAGGGCTGTCTCTGCTGACAGCGACAGCTTCAGTACCATCACACGCAGTTTCTGAGCTTCTTCCTGCAAGAAAACATTCCTATTCCATCTACTCCATGGGACTGATTTGGTGTGCCCATATCTCAGATCTCCTCAGGACTGCGCACCTAATAAACTTCTGATGCTGGTATATATTTTTAGATGGGTCTTTAATTTCTGCCCATCATGCTATTCCACTGAGCATCAGTCTGAGAAGTGTATTCCCCTTGGGGAAGTCCATCCTCCATGCCTGTTCTGCTGAACCATCTGCTGCCTAATGTCTGCCTTGATATGTAATGAAATGCAGCTCCGGGAGGGACAGAGTGCATTTGGGACAAAGGCATCTTGAATGTGGGGAGTGCACTGCTGACAAATAGCACACAAACATTTACACCTTGAAGATTTCTGACAGTGTTTTTGCACTGTGCCCTTTGGAAAGTCATCTGCCTGCCAAAATTAGAAACTTTGTCTCCATGCTGAAGGCACTTAAATTGCCCAGGGTGGGTTTGGGAATGAGAGGAAGGCAGAATGAGGAAAAGGAAAGGAATAAGAGGAACGGGGAAAGAAAGAAGGAAAGAGGAAAAGGAAAAACGGAAAAAGGAAAAGGGGGGAAAGGGAAAAAGGAGAAAAAAAAAAGGATAGGGAAAAGGAGAAAGGGAAAATGAAATGGGAAAAGGAAAAAGGAAAAGAGGAAAGAGGAAAGGGGAAAGTATTCCTTCTACCAGAAATAATCTGTCCTTTGAATAATTATGAAGCACGTCAACCTTGTTTCCCAGTGTGCAGAAAAAAAAAACGAAAGTACTGACTCTGAGCAGTTCCATCTATCCATTCTTATTAAAGGAAAAGTTTCAATAACAAGTAAAGCTCCAGGCAGATGAGACGTAGACTCACATCCCAGTAGCCACATCTGGGGTCCCACCAGGTTGCAGGTACATAAAGTGCCCTTAGTTGGCAGCAATTTGGGGACAAGACAAGTGAGAGTTGGTTCTTCTGGAAAGCAACACGTGCTACAAAGGCTGCTTGCACTTCCAGCCTGGGAGAAGCCATCAAGGGAAGGACACGTTCACCCCATTCTGTGCCACAATACACAAAGGGCAGGGGAGGGACTGGGGTTGCGCGCTGTGTGGGAAGCGTTCAGTGAGAGAGCACTGTGAGAGAAGCATAACAAGATAGTTTAAATGCTTCCAAATAAATGGCTCCCAGAGCGAGGCATCTGCTCCTAGCTCTCTCCCTGCTGAGTTCTTTAAATGCTGGTGGCAGTGTTTAGATTTGAAGTCACTGGGAGTTTTGCAACCACGTTGAGTACAGCCAGAGATTTCACCCTTTCTGAGAAGGGACCTGCAATCGGCAGCCAGAGTAGAGCATGAGGGAGGAGGGAAACCACAGGGCGTGCTGGTGGGGTGCAGGAAGCCAGCTAATGGGGCTGCCTGCAAAGTGGGTTTGTCATGCAGTAATTGCATCCACTTATTTGCTTCCCTCGTGAGTCTTGATAACAGAGCTGCTGCAAAGCAGTGCTAATGTTGAACTCATGGGAGGTGCAGCTCTTTTCATGAGCAAAGATGATTGTGCAGAGGGAAGGCAGCTCCAGTGCTCGCGATGCTCCCGCACTGCAGTGCTCCATGGCATTTCGGCAGATATTTACAGTTGCACTCCTAGGGAGTCTAATAGTCCCATCTGGAAACATCAGAGCTCAGAGGGAGCTGAAAGTGGTTGTGGTAATTCTGAGCTGCATGAGATGGGTGTATAGAGCTTCATAAAAGCCATGGCAAGGATGTGACACATCCCCCATAGCATCAGAAATGGGGAAAAGACGAAGCGTGACTGTGGGAAGAGCATGGAGTGCTGCACTGTGCTTAAGGGCACAGCTCTGTGCTCACCTGCCCTGCTCTGTGCAGAGCACTCCAAGCAGAGCAGTTCCAGCCAACCTTCCTGAGCCCTTCTAGGGCGGGCTCTAGACTGGGAATAGCCTGGAAGTCTCCTAGTTAGCAGGCTTGGGTTTAGGGAACAGGATTGGAAACCCTCAGTGAAGCAGCGCATCAATGGGGCTCACTGCCTGCTGCTGGCAGGAAGGGCAATGCCATAGCCTCTCCGTGCTCCTTCCTAAGGTCACACTGCCCTATTGCTTCAGCTCAGGGTGACCCTTGCTACATCGATCAAGTATTTAACATCCCAGTCAAGCAAAAACATCTCTGTCAGCAGCATCTCCCATCATTTCCAAGAGTCCTTGCGTAAGCATACAGCTCTGCATCCTTGTTATGCACAAATGGGTGCCTCCAGGCACGTTTAACAGTCTCAACTGCTTAACATCCACTGAGGGCAGCTGCCTGACTCTGCTCACACCACAACTGGAGCACACCGTGGCCACCACAAACCACAGACACACTCCACAGCACAGCCAGGCACGTTTTGGGCAGGCCTGATCCCTCCCTGCTCACAGCATCCAGAGCAGATCAGCCTTGCAGACCTTCTGCCCTTCTGCGATCGGATGATCGCATGCAAGATTTGCAAAGTTTCGCTGGGATGGGTGGAAAAGCCAGCTTACTGCAGGACTGACAGCTATCCTACAACATAGATTTGTCGTGTGTCAGAGAGGGTTGAGCCCTTGCTGCTGTTCAGAGCACCACGGAAGCTGTAACCACAGTAGCACCCATGGGACTAATGCACAAAAACAGCAGCTGGTAAATGACACTGTGCCCCAGAACTGGTGGTCATTGCAGCTCCCTGTTCTGAGAATCACATTTAGAGGTTTGGTATTTTGGGAGTGCCTCAAAACAGAGCTGAGCTGACACATTCCACTCCATCCCCCTCCCCCCCTTTATTTTGTTTTGCAATCAGTCTAATCCAGAAGCAAATTATAATTAATAAAAGGAAGGGAGATGAAGGTGGCTTTTGGTTTTAGGCAAAATACGTGATAGGGAGCACCCTGGTGAGCATGCTTGAGAGAAAGATGAAGGTTTGCTTCCTAGAGAGAAAACTGCAAGTGTTCATTCAGGATAAGAGAGCCAAGCAAAGCGCAGACTCCAAGTGGTCACTACTCCATCACATTGCCCACTAAGCCTGCTCCTTGCGGAGCCCTTGCCACGTACTTTCAGACAACAAATGAGCCAGGACCCCCAACAGAGGCTGAAGGCCAGGGCTCTGCCCTCTGCAGTGCTTCAGTTTCCCCAGTCAGCCAAGGGTACCGTGAAGGTGAGTGCAATAGCAGCTGAGAAAGGTTCCTTAGAGGGAAGGACTAAGGACAAATATAATACCCCCCCAAAAAAAAAAAATAAATAAAAAGCAGAAATAGTATTATTATGAACAAAGCAAAGCAGGCCATGCTATTCTGGGCTGCACATGCCAAAGTCCTGCATTGCTGAGCTAGACAGGATCTGGCACTGTGTTTCTGTGCTTGGGAAGGGAGCCAGCAGTATTCTCCACAGCAAGAAGGATGAAGCTCCCCAGGTGGGAAGTCACAGGAATACGTGACTGAGAGCTGGGAAACAGCCTGGTGCTGTGGCCTGCATGAGTTGAAGCGCTGCTTCTCACCTTTCCCATCCAGTGCCAACAGTGCTGATGCCAAGTAGGGGCAATGCCCCAGGGAGCAGCCTACAGAAAGCACCCAGGGCTTGTGGCATGTGCTGTGCTGCTCCATGCAAAATAAAATGAAAGGGGAAAAAAAAAAGTGTCAGCAAATTGGAGGGTCTCCAGGAAAAGGAGATAAAGATGATTAAGGGTTTAGAAGGATTGACCTATGAGGAAAGATTAAAGGAACTAATTATGTACAGCTCAGATAAAGGATGAGTAAAGAGGTGATTTAATAACGGCCAGCAAATACTCAGAAAAGTGTCAACAGTAAGGAAGGGGGAGGAATTATTTAGAGTCCTTTACTGATGAACAACACAAGATGGAATGAAAGAGGAAGGTTACATGGGACATCAGCACAACACAGAGAGAAGGAGATTTCTTGAGGGAGTTGCAGGTGAGTCAGGAGTACAAATCCTCTGGAAATGTTTTGGCCTTTCATCCCTGAGTTACCAAAGAAAGCATTTTCAAATGCATTTAGGTGCTTAAAGGTGCAAGGTAGTTCTTTAATAGGATTCCCAGATGCATCTAAGCAGGTGAGGCATCAGATTTCAATGGGAGTCAGGCTCCAGTTCCATCAGATGCTTACTTATATCTCTTCACAAAGTAACTTGGAGGTCTGGCTCGAGGACTCATCAGAAATTCCAGGGTTGGAGGAGATTACAGCTGAATCCCACAGTGCTGGAGCAGCATTGAAGAGGGCTGGCTGATGTGCAGGAGGACGTTCTGTTGGAAACCATCTTGCCTTGTCAGGGCATTGTGCATTGATCTGCACAGTCGATTTGAAAGTCAATGAGATTTAGACTCCCAGGCCCATTAAAATAAAAATTTAAAAATGCCTTCGGCACTTCAGCACCTTGGTCAGTGAGATACGCCTGCGATGCAGAGCGGCTGTGGGATTTCAGAATCCAAGGTCAACACAGACACAGGGAGAGGGGTTCTCAAAACAGCATGTTCTCCCTTGTACTTCACTTGGATGGGTCACCAGGATCTGAGGAAACATATCCCATATTTCTGTGTGCCACGGTTGAGTCACCTACTGTTTTGCTGAGGACAGGGACACCCTTCCCCTTTGGAGTGTTGAGATTACTCAACTGTCCTTGTGGATGGAGGAAGAGTGGGAAGACTTTAATCACCAAAGAGAAGGGGTGGGAAGACATTAGAGACCAAGTAACACTGATAGTGAAAACTGAAAGTCAAGAGGTTGCCAGGACGAAAACCCCACCAGAGATACCAAACATTAAACTCTATAGAGAGGAAATGGCACCTGTGAGCTTTGAAGAGGATTTCTGCTGCAGCGCCCCATGCAGACATTACCAAGGTTTCATGGCCAAGCTGGTCTCCAAGGAGTTCAGCCAAGAACATCTGGGGCTCTCTGCTGTCAACAGCATGACTTTGCCCATGGCATCCACTTGGGCCTACTGCATACAGCTCAAGTAGGAAGCATGACCTCCCACCACAAACATCCAGCTGCTTGAGGAGAACTCCAACCCTGCACCATGCACACGCTGAGCTCTACATCTCTGCCCCTAAGCCCTGAAGCACAAGAAGCTGTAAAATGCACTTGGTTTCCCACTGTGCCCAGATACACATGCACATTTTTAAAACAAGAAAAAAGAAAAAGGGAAGCCAGAGTGGAAGCCCAACCAATACCCAGCAATTGGACTGTCACAGCTATCACAGCGAGTCCAGATGACATATGAAAACTTTGAACATGATAATAATAGAAGGCAGAGTGAGAGGAGAGAGGTTGTGACTTGTTCATGTTATCACCCTGAAGGATTCTTCAGGGCAAATATTCCAGAGACAGTTTTCATTAAACCACAAACTTGGCAATTTAGCCTAAAATATACTTTTTTTTTTTTCCCCAAGTAATTGCTTAAAAAGGGGGAGATATTTCCAGAGGCCGGTTAACCCTTTCAGAGCACTTGAGTCCTCTTGAAATGCTATGAAAGAGGAAAGTTAAATACAAAGATAAATGCATAAATGGCCAGAGTTGCTATGGAAATGTAAGAGGACGGAAATTGAAAGTCAATAGAGGACTAACTTACTGTTCAATTTTAAAAATAGTCTTTCTATACAGAAACGGAACATTTTTCAAATCTCTGTTGGCCCGTATTATACAAAATGGGAAGTGGTTTTGTAGCTGGGTACATCTATTTACTGCTGCATGTTCAATCTGCAAACTGCGTGGTCAATGGTATATACTAAGTGAGACCTGTTCTCTGCTAATCTCCATCATGGCTACAGAGCCCTGCTGACAAACACCAGCCATGAAAAGCACAGGTATGTGAGTCAAAGGCTGTGGGATATAAAGACAAATAATTTGCAGAGATTCCAGGTCAGCTCTGGTTTTTTTTGGCGTTTTTTGGTGTTTTTTTTTTTTTCTTCTTTTTTTCCCCCCAGGGGAACAAGGCTCATGTGATTGGGCCAGCTGGCCCACAGGCACTGCATATCAGCTTTCTAAACCTGCTGGTCTGCTATCGAGGCTGGCAGAAGAATACAGGTCTCAAAGGAATGAAGTTCTAACAGACTTTATAAGGAAAGATATACCCAAATTGATACTTCTTTCTGTTATCGTTCTACTTCCCACCCCACTCCCAGGCTGTGATATGGGGTCAGCCACTCTAGCTGACATCAATGGTCACACATGGGAGCCCACCATAGGAAACCAGGCTTCCTGTCCCGTTGCTTGCAAGGCAACCTGCTTTATCAAGACAAATGCAATCCACTTCTCTAGTTCTCTAGTTTCAGAAAAAGAGAGAATTATGTTTGAACAGCATAAAGCCCTGTCCATGAGCAGCATATCAAGAGGAAAGCAGAGCTTTGAATCTGACTACATGTACATGTTTTCTCTCCATTGCCAGGTGCTGCCAAGGCTTGGTGATAGACTCCATTCACCTACAAAGTGCCCCAAATTCAAGATCACCACATCTCACATCCCCAGGGCACAGCTCTTTGAGCCTCGCTGCCTTCTGTGCCATCCTTCTTCTTTCTGCACATGAGTTTCCTACAGCTGGAAGCATCTCACTGACTTTAGCACAGCAAACCCAAAAAAAGACACACAAGTTGTTGAAATTCAGCTCTGCAGGCGGAAAGCTGGCACAAGATTCAGCCTTGGCAAAACAATCCTGACGCTTCCTTTTTAAGCCACATTCCCCAAGTCTAGCTCCATTCCTACATGGGGTTTGAAAGCAATCCGTGGCACCAGCAGGATTCTCACCAGCCCTATCTCCCAGCCCGACAGAAACAGGCCTTTAAAAATAGTTCCGTGCCGCTGGGTGGGATTTTCCTCTGCAGGTGCTGCGCAATACGGAGCGAGATGAGATTCTAATCATAGCTCCCTCATAGAGGGAAGGGTTCAGAGTTGAGCCTCATTTTCACAGCAATATCGCTATGCTCTCAGGGTGTCAGGGGAGCACATATTGCTGTCATTTCCCGTGCTGTGTTTGCGTATCAGATGCAAAGAGTGGCAACGATGCATGCAGCTTCCCCTCTTCTCACACCACAGTCCCACCCGAGCCTGCTAAAAATCCCCCACGCTGTAAAACAAAAGGTTTTTCCCCCAAAATTAGTCAGAATCAGCACGTTTCTCTGCACATCCAGTTGCCACCAGCTTGCTGGAGGTGTGCACCCTTCTTGGCTCCTCTTGCTGGCTCCATCACTGCCATGCCAGCAGCTGAACACAGCTCCTGCCAGGTCCCTTCACTGCAGAGCCAACAGCCCCTGGGAGGAGGAGAGCTCAGCATCTGCACCCCCTCAGCAGAGCAGCCGGGGTGCCTCGAGGCATGGGAGAATTCTGACAAGGTCTCTCAACCTGATCCAGCCAACACGTCCGCCATCTGCTGAGTGCAGCGCAAGTGGGAATTGCATCACCAGTGCACAGCACAGACAATGGCATCTTCTCCTTTTGTTTTCCTCTTTATCTGGCACTGTCTCTGCTGAGCTATGCTCACTGCCTGCTCGTACAACTTGGGCTGTGGTAACTCTGCCTTCCTTATTTCTCCATTGCTGTGCTTTCAGAAGTTTGAGTCTGGTCGTGCACAGTAACCTCAAGGCGTATATGGCATAGCCTAGGCAATCAGGGCCAGGCTGAAAGTGGCTCTGAATATCCTAGTGTAGTGTTTGGTAACCCTGCCCAGAACAGGTGGGCTGAAACTAGATGATCTTTAAGGTGCTTCTCAACCCAAACCATTGTATGATTCTGTGATTCATGGTTGAAGAGTATTTCCTAATGGAGGTCCAAGCCTGAACCCCACTCCACAGACTGCACCTACCACAAACCCTGGGAAAGTTGGTAGAAAGGATGTACTTCTGGCACAGCATCCACCCCCGCTGGCTGCTCTGCCTGTTGTTCCTTCCTCTCTGATGTACAGACATTTTCTTTGCCCCAGACTTTATGAGGATGTTTCATTTTTAGCCTTTTCCAGCATTATTAAAGCAACTCATCATTTTGCTTTGCTTTAAGGACATGGAAGATGACATGTGGAACCAGCTTGGATTAAAGCATGTTTGCACTGATCGTGCAGCCTGGAGTCACCTGGGTAGAGAGGCACTGGCACAGGTGGATCAGAGAGGTGGTGGATGTCCCAGCCTTGCAGACAGCCAAGGTCAGGCTGTTGGGACTCTGAGCACTGAGCATCCCTGTTCACTGCAAGAAGTGGGACCAGATGGCCTTTAGGGGTCCCTTCCCATGCAGACAATTCTAGGATTCTGTGATCAAACAGGGAAGGATGTGTGTATCTCAGGCCTAACCTAGAGAAGAATGGGAGCATTTGGGATCCATGCCAATCCAGCTGGGTGCATCCCCCCAATCCGCACTTGCTCTGGCAAACCTGCCCAGGTGTATCTGTGCCTGCAGGACCTTGTGGACCAAAATCACGGGAGAATAAATAATATTCATCGCATGGAGTGATGCAGCCATAGCCTCATCACAGCACACACAGTTTACTGCTGCCCTCCATCTCATGTCATCCACACTTTACCCACAACCGGGAAACCACAGACAACAGCAAAGTCACAGCAGCGTGACCACGAAGCTGTGACCTACTCTTAGATCCACACCTCCACACACACAGATGTTTAATCAGATGCATGACAGGGCTGGCAAACCCTGTCTCAGAGCTGTTCCGTGGTTACCAGCAGCGAAGCTATTAAGCCCCTTTTGCAGCCCCATATGCATTCACTTAATGCATTTAATCCTGACAGCCCTAGTAAATTTTTCCTGAAAATAAAAGAAAGCCCTTGTTTCCCCTCCTCCCTGAGCTACCACTTCTTGTTAAATGTCATTAAAAGCAGAACCCACAATAACATCAGCCCTGCTGAAGGTTGAAACCACCTTGACTGCAATCCTGGCATGGCACTGGATACAGAAAAATAAAAGCAGAAAAGCAGATACTTCCTTCCACTTCTCTGTCAGCTCCACTTTGCATCAAAATCTCCTTTGTATGTCACACAGTTATTAAAGTTGTGGATTGTGGCTCACAGTGTACGCGTGTGAATGCAAGTGTGCCTTGGAAACTGGGTCACCCAGAGAGCTCTGTAAAAACTCGGTCCTGACAAACCAGGCTGGCAAGGCTCAAAGATACCCCTTGTAATACTTTCCTGCCTCCCGTCATGCTTTGAAAGGAGCAAATAATACTACTTTCTGCTGTGTTCTTGTATCTTTTATTCAGCAGTTTCCTGAAGGTAAATAACCTCCGGCAGGCAAATCTAAGAGGCTGCTCCTATCTCGTTCGCTGTCTTCTTGCACCAAAATCATGATCTGTTTTGCTTTCATGAGGCTTTTTATAAAACATTCCCTTTTTCCATGAGAAGCAGCTATCATAGAGGGCAATCAGCTCCCCAGGTGTGGCTACAGCTCCATCCCAGCATCTCATCCTTCCATATCCCAAAGCCCTAGGAGGGCACCAGCCCAGAGGAATGGGGAAAGGCATGGAGCAGGGGAACACAGCTGCAGGAAGGGTGTTTGTCAGGAGAACCAGAGGTAGGAAAGTGGTTGGAAGGGTCTGGCTTCAGGCATACACCTGTTGGCATGGTGAGAGAGCTGTAGAGGACTCTAAACTACAGCCAGTCCTCCGTGCTTCAGTCCATCCCAACATGCAGTAATGAACTCATGAACCCAATGAGCAGAGGAAGCAAGGCAGGGGTCAGTATGGTTGTTCCAGCAGTGAGCAATGGATCTCCAAGCAGTGAGTTGGCAGAGGCAAGTGACAGTCGGGGAATTACTGCTCATCCTCCATGCTGCCTGGACTCCAAAGGATTTAAAGACTGTTTAAAAGATGTTAGCAAAGGACACCCTTTTTCCAGCCTTCCTTCTTCCACATGTTTTGGGATGTGTCGGTCACAAAGAGGAGAGGGAAAGGCTGAGAGAAAGGGACAAGAAAGGATAAAGGTTGGAGAGTAGATCTGGAGAAAAGCTTATCTTGGCTGTGCTCTCCGGGAGCATAGGCTACAATTAGATCTCTTTTGCCATATTAATATCATTGCTAAATCAAGAGGTGCCTGCAGATGCGACTTGGGCAGCTGGTATGTGCAGACACCTTCAGGTTCACATCTCATTTGCTAAAAATAAAGGTTTAAGGGGGAAGCATTGCAAGAAAACTGGTTAAGGGAGCAGGTCATGCTCGTCTGAGATCACATCCAGTGATGGTAACTGCTGAAATCTTCAACTAAATTCAAATCTTTTGCAGACTGAAGGTGTAGAGAGCATTGCAGAAGGTTCATTAGGTTCCCCTAATGAACACATGAAGGTGCATATATGAAAAGACTTTAAGGCCAGAGTTCCAGCTCCTTTAAAAGCTATGTGAATGAGTCTTCCTCCAGCTGGTGGGAGCAGGATTAGTGCAGGAGGTGCATGGTGGCCTGCCTGGGAACCACCTGTACAGGACATACAAGGGGAGGAACAGTCCAACCCTATTTTCATGCAGGATGGCTCAGGATGACTTTCCCAACCTTGATTTAAACCCATCTTCTCAGAGATATTGACTTCAAATCATTTTCCTTCTGCTATGACTCCTGAAGAAAGCACTTAAAACAGACTCATCACAAAACCTCTGTCTTCCAGGTGCTTTATATACAGAATCACAGGTGTTGGAAGGGACCTCTGGAGATCACTGAGTCCAATCTGCTGCTAAAACATGTTCCCCACCTGTCCCATCAGTGCTGGAAACCCTGTGACCAAACCACCTCCAGCAGCTGAGCTACAGCCACATTCCTTGGGATGCTGCACTATTCCCTTTCTTATCCTTTCCATTCCTTTTCCATGATTTTCACAGCTTTTAAGAGCCATCCCTGATTACGCAGTGTGTCTCTGCATGGGGAGGCCAAGGCTGGCTGATAACATTGGCTTCACCCTCTATGCAACCTTGGAGCTGAGGGTCAGTACCAGAGGTAGATCGGCTCTTTTTCAAACCATGATTAGCTGTCATTTATCACAATTCCCAACATGAGCTCGGACAACTAGAGAAGGAATTGCTTTTCTCCCACCCTGCTCCATCCCTCCCAGGCTCAGGCAGTGAGCGTGTATTGACACCACTTACTTGAGATACTTTGCAAAAGGCACTGAGTGAAACTCACTCTGTAGATCTGTCAGTGCTTTTTCCACAGCCCCCACACACACACGTGGTACAGCCAGGTGATGGTTTAACATTCAAAGAGTTGGGGTGAGCTCAGTCATGGAAATGGGATTTCCGTTTGGTTAAAAGTTCCCAGCATGGCACAAAACAGAAAAAAGAAAAGAAAAAAAAAAAAATCACAAGTCTTTCTACAAAAGCAAATACATGCTCTTTAATTTGGGTAGGTGGAAGCATTTGTATTTCTTGCTTTTGTTATGAAAGGCTGGACAGGTTATATTAACTGAAAGAAATCTCAGAATGAAAAGCTCCGGTGAAAAACATCAGCCCAAGAGTGAAAGAGTGACGTTGTGGAGCAACATCAAGCTTTTTTTTCCATTCTCTCCAGAACGTATTTAAAACTGTTGTTTCCATGGGAAGAATCTGTTCCAAGATGACACCCCCATGCAACACAGAGCCAGAAACCCCACTACGGCTATTTCTGTTCCATAGATTCTCTGCCCTACCTCATTAAATTACATAAACAACCTACAAAATAGCATCTCCCAAAGGACAAACACTCCTCTTGAAAAGTTTCAACCTGTTCCTGTCAAACACCATTCAGCTCAGAGAGAGCAACTGCTTTTCCTCATTGCATCGTTACTTCTGACATCAGAAGTCTGTGCCGGGCCTCCAGGGAGGCCGAGGGAGTCCTCATGCAGTGCTGCACCCACAGCCACCCAGACCCAGGCAGCAGAAACACCAATGGCCCTTTTCCTTTCTTACAGAATGCCTGTGCTGCAGTGTAGAGGCCACAAACACAGCTGTGTTAATGAGGGCTTGCTCTGCTCAGAGCCCTCATTGCAAAACACATCCTAGCGATGATGCTGGCACATCACGGTGGCCTTCCTCAGAGACGCTGATCTCTGCAGTGCAAGTGAAACCAGAGCTACATCTATATGCTTGGCATAGGTCAGATTAAGCACATAGTGAAAACAGAGCACATCCCTGTTACAGATGAGATGAAATTATCTTGGCTGCAGCAGCCCTTTGGAGCTTCATCTCCATCTGTTTTTATGACCTAGGCCACAGTTGCTTTAATAATTGGAACATGCTTGGCTCCTTACCTGAGAGATGAATACAGATCTGTTCACATATTCACCCACATGAGTAAATAATAATAGCAAAGCTACCTGCTGTACACTGAGCAAGAAAAACCTCATGTGAACTGTAACACAACAGAAAGCACAGCAATGACAGCAGAGCAGCAAGGTGCCAGACTGCAGCAAGCAAGGTCTTCCTCAAAAGCAGCAGCCACAGGCACAGAAATAAAGGAAGAAAGCTACTAACCTTTCAAAGGCCTTAGGTACACAGGGAGCTCCAGCAGAATACTATTGCCTTCACTGCCAGCACTTAAATGAAGTCTGGGAAGGGGTGGATCCTGGCTCCAACCCTTCTAGTTGTGCACCTGAGCTCCCTTGGGTTGGCACTGCCTTCCCAGGTGCTCAATCACTGCTTCAAGCTATGACAGCATTTCCACCACATCAATACATATGAAGACATGAGAATGTTCAGTTTTCCTTTGGAGATTTGCTTCCAATAACAAGGGTAAACGTATGTGTGTGAGCCACAATATTTTCCCTTTGATGCAGTACTGTTTTGGTTTGAAAGGAGGATTTGCCTTTATATTACTGGGGAAAGAAAGTTGTTCTGGGAAAGGAGGAGTTTGCTTTTTGTCCCAGGTAACAATGATAGAACAAGAGGTGATGGCCTTAAGTTGTGCCAGAGGAAGTTCAGGGTGGGTATTAGGAAACACTTCTCAGAAGAGTGGTAATGCATTGGCACAGGCTGCCCAGGGAGTGGTGGACGTGGTCAGTGGACATGGTGGGGTGGGCTGAGGTTGGACTTGGGGATCTTAGAGGTCATTTCCAACCTTAATGATTCTAGGAAAGTCAAATCTACTCTTTCTCTGCCAAGTAAATAGTGAAAATACAACTGTTCATAAACCACAGAGTACTTTTTGGTGGCAGGTCAGGTTGGGAAGGGAGGACAGCTGGGAGCATCTCACCCAGCAGAGCCTGCGGTGCACAGGTGGACACCTACAGCATGCAGCATCTTGGCACTGCCCCCCAACAAGGGCCGTTCATGTCTTCTGCCACGCTGTTCTACTGAGCATCATGCCTTGCAGGAAAGTATATCCTGCTTCTGATGCTGAAGATTTGGCAATAAAATAAATCAGCTTGTGTCTTCTAAGCACTGACTATTATTGAGGCCAAGGGAAATATCCAGATGTATCAAGGGAAACAGGTATGGTGTTGACTGGGCTCACAGGAAATAAGCCTCATCTGTTTCCCTTGTTTTCTGAACAAGGGTCTCTGCTCCAATCTCTGCCTCACAATCTCTCCGCTCTCACCCTTTCCTGAAGCCATGTTGGCTTTTGTTCTTTCTCTTGGGCAGCAAGAAAGCCCAGGTCAGTTCAAGTATCTGCCTCTGCTGTGGAGACCCCAAGTGTGTTTGAAGAGGACGAGGATGCCACGTGCCTACCTTCTGCTTACTTTGTACAGACGGGGGCCTCCTCTCTGCATCACCCGAGCCCTCCTCCTAACGTTGTTTTGATATTCAACAAACCATTCCTTTTTAAACAATACTGGCCTAAACCCTTATTGTGATGCTCAGAACTTGCAGGCTTTCCAAAGCCCATTATTACAATTACAATCAAGAATCACAGGATGCAATACTCCGTGCCAGAAATACGTATGCACTGAACTGTTTGCAGAAGAGACACAAAGAAGGATGGAGAAGTGCTGCTTCCATATTGCTCAAATCAGGAGCGGTAATTCTCACCCCATTTCATTTTACCTCATTCTTTTTCTGGTGTAACTGATGATATCCAGGCTAATATTTGCTTTTCCTCCATATTCTCCTGTAGCCTTGATGCACGGAACCTAGACCTGGGCCTGTGTCCCAGCTGTACCTTCCATAGCCCATCCCCATCCCCTGCCCTGGGTGAGGGTCTGGGGGTGCTGTGAGGTGCAGAGCTCAGTGCACACTGATCAAGGCAGAGATGAGGAGCATTGCACTTTGGAACCGACTGCAGCGATGCTCAACAGGTGCAAAACAAACTGTCCAGGTAAGCAAACACAGCATCCAGTTTGGTTTTATTAAAGCTTTGTCTCGTGGGTCACAGATGACCTTAGAGAAGGCTGTGAGATTTTTGTTAGTGTTACCCCAATACATACTGACAGAACACACAGAGAGGGGACTGTGGTGTAGCTTTTTCCAGCACAAGCCCTGAAATTAGCTTTCCCTCTTTCGCAAATAATGTCTGAAATCAAGCTCACCTATTGCTGGCTTGCACAGAGATGTTGCTATCTGGTGCTTAGAAAAGTGAGATGGATCAGGCCCTTTCTTCTGAGAAAATATCAAGTCTGATTCATCACTCAATTGCTTCTGTTTTACCTCTGTAGAACAGCATTGATTATAGAGGGATTTGCAAGTTTAAGACTAGACTAATTCACTGATTAATCCCAACCAAAGCCTTCCGTAAATAGAGAGCAATACTCCAACAGTATTCAATATCCAACACATCAATAAATTGCTCTGTGCTATGATTCAGTGGCATTAAACTTTCCCTCCTTTTAGTCACGGTGGTGATGGGGTACTTTTAGTTTTGCTAACCCAGACCTAAAGACCTCAATCTTATTTCTTTTCCTATCACGTTTAGAATTTAGAGCCAATAGTTCTGCACCTTCACTTTCCCCTGGAAACCCCAGGGTCCACTCAAAGTGGCAGACTGAATTCCCCCTAAGTAATGGCCCCTGGGCCCAAGCTGAGTTTCAGAGGTAAGAACAGCCCATCCATTCTCAAATCTATTCACTGATCCCTGCATGGATTGCTGGACCAGCTTCAGCTGACTGCTACAGACAACCACAGAGCTCAGGCATCTGCAGTTTTTTGAGCTGTTGCCACTGCTTATCTTGATAGCTGCCTGGAGGAAGGGCAATTATCAAAGTTGGTGTTTCTGTAGTGCTTTTGCATTGCCTCTCTTCACTCTGTCCAACCCTGAACAGCCACAGAAGAAACAGCTTCTGAGCATCAAACATCAGCCAAGGCTAGGGTGGGAGACAGGACAGAAGTGATGTTTCTTTCTCTTTACATGAGTTTTATCTCCTCGTGATTCCATTTTTTGCCTTCTAGCAGGACTGACGTCAGCTGCCTCCAGAAGATATGCCTGCTTATTTCCTTGTCTTTCCACTCCAGATAAGTGTTCCTCCTCAGATATCGGGACAGTCCCAGCCTCTGCCTCAGCAAGGTCTTATCCACTTCCCCTAGTATGATCATGATGATTCCAGACTTCCCTTCCACAAGCTGCCAGGACTGAGCAATGTTGAACTCAAAGCTACACCACTTGCTTTCCAGAAAGTCAGCTGAGATGACTGCAATGACATTTCTGCTACTCAGAAAACCTTCTTGGATTATATTAGTGACAATGGGTACCCCTGGTAAAAAATCCCTGTAGTAAAGACAAAGCTGGAAGGGAGGTTTTCCTTCTTCTAAGGGTTCCACCAGCTCTTTCATCACCCATTCTTGGTCTTTGCTGGAATGGATAACAAAGGCATCATAAGTATCTCCCCTTTCTGCAGAGTGTTTACACCCACTGAGCAGCACCAATGAGTAGTATAGCTGGAAGTAGTACTTATAAATGAGGAATAGAAATACTCCTGCAGCAAGCAAAACAGTCACTGAGCATGCTACTGTGGTTGGGTTGGGATGGCAAGAGGACATATCAAAGTTTAACAGGCTCACATTCTTCAGGTAGGCAGGTGTGTGGCATATCATCGAATGCTTGTTCTGCAGTAGATCCTGCTCTTCCTTGACCCATTTCAGGAAGTTCAAGTGTATGCAGGAGCATTCGAACAAGTTATGAGAAATGTCTAGCAAGACCAGACTGTCAGGAAGGATTTCCAGGGCTGAGTCCGACAGGAAACTCAGCTGGTTGTTGCTGAAATCCAGGGCTGTGAGGGCTTGGAGTGGCTTGTAGGTTACAGGATCAAAAGTCAATAACTTGTTGTTGCTGATGATTAGCTCTTTTAGTTCAGAGAGAACGTTAAATGAACTTTGGTACACCCATACTAATTTGCAACTTGAAATATCCAAGATGCGGAGGCGTCTTACGTTTTCAAAGTAGTTGGTCAGTGTATTGTTCTCAAAGGAGTTGCCTGCCATCTTGAGCACTTGCAAAGAGTTCAAGCCATGAAAGATATGATGGGATATAACATGAGTTTTGGTGTAGGAGATATCAAGGTAAATGAGTTTCTGAAGGAGTAGAAAGACAGGGTAGGTGCCATGATGAATTAACTTTGTGTGTTGAAGGTCCAAGTATAGCAGATTTCTCAGATTAGCAAAATCTCCAGTCAAACTGATGTCAGAATTGAAGCTTAGGTTCAAGTGTTTCAAATTTGGAGACCTGGGAAACTTAGGGGAACAGCAGGTAAGGAAGGAGAGACGATTCTCACTCAAATCTACGACTTCCAGGGAAGTTAGACTCCCAAACTTTTGCTCGAAGCTATTTAGGTCTTTGCTCTTGGTAATACGAAGCACTCTCAACTCCTTAAAAAGAGAGAGCTTCTCAGCAGGCAATTCCTGAAACTTACATTTCTTCCATTCCAGATGTTTCACTTGAGAAAACATAGGAACCTCTGACAACGTTTCAAGATTAAGGTCTACCAACCTAATAGTGGAGACATTGCCTATGCAATCAAAAAGAGTGTCTGTGTCATTGTCAAACTCTCTGAAACACATTAAGACAAACTCCTGCATCTGTACCTGACACAGTCCACTCAAGAGTCCGTTCTGAAATGCTGTCACTTTCAGAATGTTAGTGAATTCTCCAACTATTAGTCTGTTGACCTGTAAACCTGCCAGGCCCTGAAGAGAAGAGTGCATCACATTGAGATTCTCAAAAGAGGATCTCAGAACCAGTTCACCAAGGTGAATCTTTGCAAAGGATCCTGACTGGATGTATTTTATATTGTTCAGAGAAAGTACCAGCGTGAGGTTGAGCCTGTTTGTTTCCCTCAGGGCATCAAGGTCCCCTTTGGAGATATATGTAATATTATTGGAGGAGAAGCTCAGGTGCCTGAGAGAGGTCAGGTTGGCAAAATACTTAGGAAGCTTCAATGAAGCAATGTTGTTATGGCCCAGATTCAGCTCCTGCAGGGTATTCAAGTGTCCGATGGGTAGGTCAGACAGAGAGGATATGCTGTTTTCCACCAATACTAGTTTTTTCAGTGACGTTAAGCCATAGAAGGCTGCTAGACCCAGGTGATGGAGGGAATTGGCAGTTAAAATTAAGGTGGAAAGGTTATGAAGATCCACAAAAGTGTTATCTTCTATTGCATGGATGTGGCACCTGTTGAGCAAGAAAAGAGGATAAACGTGGATGAAACACTGTCCCTTTCACCCCACGTTCACTAACACTACTGCACTAAGTACGAATGCAATGTTATCAGGCTCAGCATCACTCTGAGGTTTGGTTTGTCTTTATAGCACTGACCAGTACCTGTGAACCCAACCCTCAAACTACAGGTGAACACTCTCCTTTCCTAGAAAGGGGCACCACTAACAAAACGAAAAGAATTATGGAATAACAGGAGACCTTCTCTTGCTCTTTCCTCCCTCCCTAAATCTGATGCTCAATTGCAAAGCAAGAGACCTGGAGCCATGGCAAAGGTCAGAACTCATGCAGGCAGAAGGACAGAAGATCCGAAATTCGAGGCCCAAATCCATTCTGCAATGAACTCATGAGCGTTACAGCCAGCCTGCTCTGCCACTCAGTCACTTCAGAGCTGTAATTGTCATGGGATGGAGTGAAACAATTTACGCAGAGAAATTGTTGTCTCAAGCGAATGAAAACTATATATCAGTTCAAACCTGCTAGTAGGCCTCCCCCACCTCCTCCTCCAGATGCGTGAGTACGAAGGAAAAGAGGATGCACTGGTATTTTAAAGCAATCTTTTAAAAAATTAATGCACCTTCATTTTTATTTTTTATTTTACTCGTGATTACAAAAACAGTCCACCCAACGTGTTCCACTTCGGAGTTTTTGTCACAGTGAAAAGTCCAACATTTTTCTTGTTTAGAGAGAAGTGGAACATCTTCCTTCCTCTTCCTCACATCCCGTCCTACAAGATCAGACTGACAGGCTCAGCTATGGGCAGTGTGCACTCAGTATCTGGGCTGAAAGCTACACGTCATTGCCATGGCATGGGCAGAGAGACAGAGAGATGGAGGCCAGAGTGAAACAGGAAACAGGCAAGAGCCACGAGACTCCAAAATAAGGAACTGCTGAGGCCCAAGAGGTGAAAACAAACCAATAACCATATAAAAAGGCTAACTACCTCGAAAGATCCAGAAGCTGCAGTTCAGGTACTGATGAAAAATAATTTGAGCTCAGCGATTTCAGATTGTTGAAACTGAGGTCCAAGTCTAGGGTGGTGTTTGGGATTTCAGCAGGAACTCCGGAGATGTTCTGTCCTGTGCATCTGAAAGCTCTGCTGGGGATGACCTGTGGCAGCACCAGTCAGCACCAAATGTCAGGAAACCATACAGCTATACAGGAAAGCAGAACCTTGTAGCTCATTTCTAAACAAACCTTCTAGCTCATTTCTAAATGAGCTGCCCTGAGCTTCAGGAAATAAGCTCATATATCCGAGTACCTGTCCTGTTTGTAATAGGACCAATCCTGCTCCCCACTGAGAGCTGCATTTATGGTTGATTGAAAAGGACAGTGTTCCCTGGGGCTAAGGGTGACCCAGCAGCAACCTCTGAGAGAGCAAAACAAACACGCAGGGATGTGTGCTGTGCCCAGGACCAGCTCTCAGCTGAGTGACATTGCAGACAAGCCAGCAGAGAGAACAGAAATTTCTGAAAGTAGTAAGTAAAGTTTGTAGCAGGCACTGATTGGTGCCTGTTTAGGGTTTGGGGTTGTGGTGAAATCAGTGTACAGTGTGAATCAGGCAAAAACTGATTAATTTGCAGATGTTTTAGGCAGGGCTTGGATCTCTTCCTGAATGGAACGGAACCATAGAATAGTTTGAGTTGGAAGGGACACTTAAAGGCCATCAGGTCCCACTCCCTGCAATGCACTGGGACACCCACAGCTCCATCAGTGCTCAGAGCCCCAACAGCCTGAGCTTGGCTGCCTGCAGGGATGGGGCACCACCACCTCACTGGGCAACCTGTGCCGGTACCTCATCGTCCTTATGGCAATATAAACTGACAATAAGGAATGGTTAAAGCTGCTTGTTCTGGTTCTCAGGTGCTTCTGAGACCAGTGTTTACTTCAAATATTTCAATTGCCTTGGTAACAGCCTTGGAAGAAAGAAGAGCTTTCCTAGGAAACCTAACACACGACAGTTTTGATGCGCAAACCTCAAGCAGAAGAGAAAGTTGCACCAGAGAAGCGAAAGGATTTTGTGCTGGTTCAAAAATCACGTACCTCCAGGCAGGGACTGGGGATGCATCCTGCCAGCAGGGACAGCGCGAGCAGCAGCCGCAGCAGCACCCCGAGCGTCTGTGCAATGGGAGCCGCTCTGCTGGGCATCTCTGGGAGAAAGCACCATGGGTGGCACTCAGGGATGTGGAGCAAAGGATCCCTCCCCCAAGCACTGCATGCTTCCCCACGCCTGCTTCTCACTGCACGTCACTGTGGGCTGCACAGGGCAGGGAGGGAAGTGAAAGCGGTGGGTGCCCAGTTTCTAGAAGTGCTTGCACTGAATTGCTCTTCTAGCAGTGCTGTGCATTAAGAAAAAAAAAGAGAGAGAGAAAAAGGAAGTGGTGAAATGTATGGTGTTGTACCAGTGTGATGTCACTTGATTGCCTCAGATTAGATCAGGCTAAATTAGTGAAAAAAGGGAAACTTTCTTGAAACTCTGAGCCCTGTTTCCAAAAGGCCAGATTTCACAGCCATAACATGGACACAGCACTGCCCCAGGACCGGGAAGCCCAGGCCTGGCTGGGTTCTGTATTCAAAGCCTTGCTACAAAACTGAGTTTGTTGAGGGCTGTCTCAATGCCATCCTTAACTCACAGCACAGACACAGCTATTGTTTCTGGAGGAGTTTGTAGTATTAATTTAATTCAGCTGTGAGCTTTCTAACAAAGCCCCTTGCCTTCATTTACCTTGATAAATGGTAGTGCTTTATTGTATCTACTCGTGTGTTTCTGTAGATAACTGAGAGTTGTTACTGAGGATGTAGCTGTAGGGTTGGGGCATGTTATTGACACAGAAAAGTGGCAAGAATGGGAAATGAGGGCAGGATATGAGTCTAGAAGTAGATGGAATAGGGAGTGGCTAATCATGAAACTGTGAAAATTGATAGTAAATAATATAAGCTGCTACACCAGGTGAGCAGCAATACACTTATAAAATCTCGGGGAGAGCAGATGGACATGGGATTCCTTTGGCAAGGTCAGCAGAGGGCCACTGAGGGATGAGGAAATCCTAAAATAACAGATGATCCCTGTGATAAAAAACACGTGGCAGCACAATGGGAGCTAAATGGGACACCCTGATATGCAGCCAGACAGAGCCCGTTAAGCCAGCAGACAAAAAGTTTGTTGAAATTGGGCGACTTCAACAAAATCCCTGTTCTGAAAAGCCTCTTGTGATTGCAGGTATTTCCTTTTGCAGATGGAATCAAAAGTGAATGGAAACAATCGCTGACTGCTTCTGTGCCTGGATTAAGGAAATTGGCAGAGCATCATGAGTCTGCAGAGAGGACAAATGAGCGTGTCTTTTAGTATTCAATATGCAGAATGAAGCAATCCACTTTTAATTTTTATCTAAAGCCAAGATGAGCCTGAAGTATGCTCCAGACATTAACATTTCAATGGAGACGCGCTGAAGATGTTTTGGGAGCATCACAAAACCCATCCAACAGCCATGCTTAGGGGTCAAGGGGAAAGCACAACGTGAAGGACACGCAAGAAATGTGCCACGTCTGTCACAGGGGACAGTTTCACAATGCATACCATCAGTGGTTCAAGAACAAACTGTACAGAAATTGCAAGGAATGGGGCACAAGCAGAAAACGCACCAGCTAGAAAATCAAACCCAGCCACCAGTTTAGAAAGTCAGTGCCAGTTAACTTCACATTCTTCAGCTTGCATACAATGTGCAATAACTGTAGAAAGCATAATGCCTCTGTAATTTCCTCTTTCAGTTCACAGGAAACAAAAGTATTATTTTGAATCCTTTAAAGTGACAAGAATAACATCTAAAATAAAACACGACTCACTGCGCTGGCAATTTTCTGGTAGGATCATCAAAGATCTCTTAGGAAGGAGGTGTTAACGGAAAATCTCAGTGTTTCTAAAAACACTTGCCAGGGTAAACTCTGTTCTTCTGATTATTGTAATATATGTAATGCAGCAGCACACGGCATATATGCCGTCTCTGTCACCTGAAGGAAGATATTACCCAGCACAAGATGGCCACAGCATAGTTGGACCAACATAACACGTTGCACATTACGTTCGTTAGACAGCTACTGAGTCATTGAGGTTCAGCTGAGGCATGGTCCCTCCTTATGCACAGCAACTGAGTCATCTGGCTGCAACAGGAAGGTTGTCTGAGTGGATAGAAAAAGCAAAAGGAAACATCTCAAATCCAAAACGTTGAATTTCACTGGCTATTTGCTGGGAAAAGACAACAAATCGACAACAATTTATCTAAATCACAATGAATACTAAAAAATTAAATCCAAAAATGGCTCTATAAGATCCTCTTGCTGAGAATATCTTGCTTCCTGGAAACAGTGAGTCAGTGCCTACCGCAGCCAGCCCTGGCTGAGCTGGGCAGCCGTGGGTAAAGGCAGCACTGAGCTGTGCCCTGTGCCAAGGCTGGAGAAGGGGCTGAGGAGGGGTGTCACTGCAAGGGTCCTCACTGCAGTGCTTGGGTGCCTGCAGCTTGTGATGCTTTCCCACGTGGAATGGGTGTGATGGAAGATCAGCCTGAAAGACCTCTTACCTATGCTTCTGCATCTTGTACCTCTGAAGAACTACGTTCACACTGAGAGAGCAAATCTGCTTTTAGTTTGGGGGTTTAGAAAAACTGGCCTCTCTTTGCCTGAGCAATGATTGATTCCAGTTACAGGTGATTTAACTGCTGGGCTCAAAGCAAGGGGCATCGGTGGTGCAGACTGCGTGCTGTGCCTGCGTCAGGTAAGGATGTGAAGGTGGGATCAGAGATGGTCTGTATGAGCTGTGTGGCACAGACCATGCCAACTGCAAATGGGGCCACCCAAAACAAAGCACGATCCAGTGTAGCTAAGGTCTTCTCCCACTGAGAAAAAGGACGGGTCTGGGTGTACAGAAAGGAAAGATACAAAACCAAAAACTACTGTCCAACTTAGTTTGAGCGAAAGCAGCTGAGCCTACACTGAGGTAGGTAATGTATGTCATCAGTTGGGCTATTCCCCAAAGCCAAGGTCATATGAATACCCCAGATCTATTCAAAAGCTATTAGGGAAGAACTGTGTCAGGTAACCAGGGACAAATATACGACTAAAGGAAGTGATTAATCAGTGTCAAGGCAGTCACTATCTGTGGCAGGTGCTCCATATGGACTATGTCAGGTCATTTTGGAGCCCTACATTTTACACAAGTCGATGTTCAGTTGAAATGGCTGGAAGGATTTCTCACAGATGGTGGAGGCATGCAGACTCACCTGCCAAGCGCTGCCAGGCAGCCATAAGAGTGGCTGGGAGCTCCCTTGTCCCTTGAGGACAGCTAGGCAGGCACCACACAGCCCAGCAGCTCCCAGCCCTTCTGCCGTGGTCACCCCCTGTCTGCAGAGCTGGGGACTCACTGTCACTGTCCATACAGGGCCGTTTGCAATGCCTGGCATGAATGCACTGTGCTGGGAAGGAATGCAGGTGCCCTCCTGCAGCCCTGAGAAGGATGCTAGCTTTTGCTACTTGAATAACAACAGGACTCATTTTCCTTTTCTTTCCCCTTCCATTACATCCTTATGGTACCTGGTAGCCTCATTTACATATGTGCTGTATTACCACGGCTCTGCTTTATCCTACTTATTCCACCGCCTTTCCCTCGGTTCTCTTGATAATAAGAAGCCTGCTGTAGGGCAGGGATTTATACAGACTACCAGGAAGGAAATCTGTGTAGGACGTGGAGGACTGCAGCTTCTCATCTTTGATGACTGTGACCAGCGCTAAGACTCCTGAGCCTGGTGTTTATGGCTTTGCTCCCATGACTTGTCACTACACAACAGGAAAATGTTGCAATGACTGCGGCATAAAGCGCAAACGCAGCTCCTACGAAGCACTGTGAGGTTCTTGTGTGTGTTACCTGGAGAGAAAACGTAAGCCATCTCCTGGGGTTAGCTGGTAGCACGCTTTACATGTCAGCTTTTAGACACTCCAACTTCTATGCCACTTTGCCAAGAACACAGAGTAGTAATTTTCCATATAGTTGAGAGCCCACTGCCACTGCATACAGAGCAATAACTTCTGGAACAGTTCGAGCCAGATCCAAATGCATTTCTGTAAACATTCAGGAACGCCATGTTTTTGGAACCCAGCAGAATCTGTGTGGTTATTGCATGCTAGGTAGAGAGTAAAGATTTATTTGTTTTCAGAACATAACCCGAAGCCAATGTTTAGCCAATACAGAGAAACTTATTGAAACAGCTTTTTTTTCTCCCAAGCTCGGTTCTGTTCTGTTTGCATGTGCAAGATTAGGTCATCCCCTTTTAACCTTCAAGTGCCTTTTCTCAAACTGAGCTGCAGTGAGGCCTCGGTTCGTCCACAAGGCTCCCGGGGCAAGGCAGCTCTGGGAGATATTTGTCAGCATTTCTTTGGCTATAATCGCATGCAGGGTCCAGGGAAAAACCATTTCAGCTCTAGAGGAGGAACAGGTCTGAGCAAAAGGGAAAAGCAGCCAGAGCAACATGAAGGGGATCAACTCTTCATGAGATCTGAGAAGGTGTTAGAGAAAGCCTTCAGGAGAGAGGGCTGAGATACTGGAAGTTACCCAGGAATTGAATAGAATAGGAAATACCCTGAAAGCCTGACCACAGCAGAGAGGGGAAGGAAGGAAGTGGGAGGGAAAACAGAAGCTTTGCCTGATGTAGAAAGTGTCAGCAGTTATATGGGTAGTGTAGCAATGCTGAAAAGTCAGCATGAGACACATGCAGTCTGATATAAGTTAAGCCAATTCCACCCTTAGAGCTTGTTCTTAAAAGCTATGCGGGAGGAGCTGCCTTTCAATGAGAACGTGGCTGAAATGGCTGCAACAACGGAGTTATACCAATATCACCCTCAGCTCAACATCACAGCGCAGGTTCTTTCTCCAAGTAACGTTCTGGGGAGTCACCACCTGAGGTTAGTTAATCCATGATGATAAAAGGTCAGCAAGAAAGCAGTAAAGAAAGGACGACATGGTGTACCATCATCCTGGAAGGAAGCTGTAATAAGATGTGGCCACAGAGGTAGAATGTGGATACGAGCCAGCTGCAGAGAGGTGGAGCTTTTCATGAGGTTTCTTAAATGTGGAAGATCTTCAGCACACAAAGCAGACCTGGCAGGGTGGCTCTACTCTCTGAATGATCAGCAGGAGGTACGCAAAGCTCTGTGCAGTGTGATGGAAGATAAAGGGGCCTACGTGGGCCCACAAAACCATAAGATCTCAGAGAGGATTTTAAAGTAACTAAGGTAACTTACCTGTCCCCATCAGGAATCCCCCTCCCACAAGACAGTGCCAACTCCTTGAAAACAGAAGTGCATTTATTCTCCAACAGAACAATAAAATAAACAATTTTTTTTTTGGTGTTTACTGCAGACATTAACATTTCCCAACAATTAGCAAGGCACCAAAACTCTGTATTTTCAGCTTAGTCCTTTTCCAGAGCGATGGGTGTAACTTTCTCCTGCTCTAACTTGTGCATGAAGGAGTCTGAAATTTCAAGGTAAGCACTGCACCTTCACCCCTGAGTTTCTCAGGGCCTGCAGACCAGCTTGGCATCTAAGTCTGGTGTTTTTCACAAATAGCCCAGTGAGCACAGGATGTCTGATTACAAAGCAGAAGGAGACTACCCAAGGAAGAAGTGTTGTGCAACACTCCTCACCCTCCACTATAGCAGGCAGTGGTGGAAGGTAGAGGTGAACGGAGGATAAAGAAAGTGCTCTGAATCTCAGGGTTTAACCTCCCTTTCCACCTGGGAAAGGATATACAATGACATGCTGAAAACAACCTGGAACAAGGATGGAACAAGGGCAAAGCCCAACTGAGGTGTCTGGATGAGGATAGCAAGCAGCATGGCCTCCTCTCAGTCGTTCTGGGCCTGGAAGGTATGGCTGGTTAAGTCAGCAATCACTCCCCACTCAATCATTTTCAGAAGCCAGTTCCTCTCAGCTGTGAGATTATGCTGAAAGAGCTGCAGGAACAAGAGAGCCAAAGTTACAGGTTAATCCTTACAGTGTTTCTCATTCTCCCTGAAATTCTGATCCTGCCTGATCCAACTTGCAGCCCCACTGCACAGAACCCTAGTCAGCAAACTAGGACAGATGAAAGGCACCATGAGGGAGCCAGCACCTGTTTTCAAGCAGTTTGGGGAAGAAAACGTACCCCAGCACTTACAGAGGAGTTGGTCTAGATGACCTTTAAAAAGATCCCTTCCAACTCCAAGAATTCTATGATTCTAATTTCCACAAGTAACACTGGTGATAGCTACCAGAGCTCACGGCTCCTTTAGTCCCAGCTTTTTCCAGTGGGTTCCCTTATGGAGAACACCTTAGATTGAAGAGAAAGCATTTTCCACCTCGTTTTTCCGTGAGAGACCAGTATTGTAATAATGTATTGGTGTAGTAGTGTCATGGTTGCCAGGGTAACCAAAGCCTGCAATGTCGACCTCTTGGCACAGATGGAGGGCTAAGTTCAAAGCAATGATTCCCGTGGTGGCATATCTCTGGGAAGGGAAAAGAGAGAACATCTGTTTAGCATTTCAAACTCATACTTTTACAAAACTGACATCAGCAACACCTTTGCAGTTGCGACCAGTAGCTTCCTTCACACTCCATGCGGAAAAAAAAACAGAATACATAAATAAAACAGAACAGGCCTGGATAGCACTCCCAGAACTCAAACAAGGGGCATCATACGAGTAGATGCTGCAGAAGATGGGGACTCAAGAATGTACAGCATCTGAGGTTATAAAACGTGGAGCTCCATGGAAATGAAAAAGCTTTTGGGTGGATGCACGCTTTTTAAGAAGACCACATCTATAATTAAGCCTGCACTAAGTCCCAGTATCTCTTTCATTTCTGTGTGCCTCTTTGTGTGTGTTCCCTGCCGGGGGCCTTCGTGTGAAACCTCACTTCTCATCCATGCATTAAATTCCTGTCCCTGGCCTATGTGTTACAAAACTTCCCTCTGCTCACATAAAACTAACATGGCCATGTACCAGCTGAGACCTTGCCTTAACAATCCTGTGATGGTGCAGAACACCCACCACATTGTGAGTGGCTGAAGTGGTCCCTCAAGCTTAACTGAGCACTTAGCACTCCTCCTCTGGATTGCCCCACTTCACACTTTCCAAGCAGTTTAGCAGGGAAATGTGCTTTTTTTACAGTACTGCTTTAGCAGTCAAGAGACTTGGCACCTAATCTCAGCCCCAGCCAAGTTAGTGCATGACCTTGGACAAGGTTATTTCACCACACCAGGCCTTCAAGCTTCTCCTGCTTTTGTTGCAGATTATAAACATCCTGGTGGTGCCCAGCAGGCTTAAAGTTAATTAAAGATTGCACAGCACCATCACAAAGATCGTCAGGACTGAAGACAAAGTAGATTCATTAATGAAGTAATCCTCCATTGTGCAGTGAAAGGGAAATTTGCATTCCTGAAGTAGTGGGCATAACAGCCAGCCTCAGGCCAGAGATCTGCAAGACCTGAATGTTTTAAGGAATGCCAACCAAAATTCCTCTCAATATGCCAGCTAATTATCAGTAATGGTCTAAAGACAGGAAAATCACAGAAACATGTATGAAAGAGCTTTATGACAAAGCTGCTAATCACTAGAGAAGCAGGTGTCCTGAGGTCTAGAACTACAGTCAGAAACTCAACTCTGAAAAGTTACTTGAATTCAAAGTGGCATAGGATTACAGGGCAGACTGGAATTAGAGTAAAACTGTGCTGCTGTGACAAGCAGGAAAAGTGTTCTTTTCTCTGAAGAAACAGGGTTCAAAACCCAAAACACCATGCTAAAGTAAAAGATGGCATTTATTAGGGAAAGGGACCGGCTGATCTAACGAATATGTTTTCCTTCCCCTTATGTGGCACTGAAGCACTGAGATATTGGGCAAGATAACAAACACTGACAGTCATCTGTTTGCTCTCCAGCACAATTGCATACCCCACTTGATGCATTCAGCTGCAGCAGTTTGTATGTTGCCTCATAGGTGACATATGGATTGAGAATACGTAGCTGAGAGATGTTCCAGTTCCACTCCTGGGGAGGCTGGCGCCAAAATCCCTCCTTTGTCTGTAGGAGAAAGGCAGAAAGGTACTCAAGACCTGTCCATTATCACCAAACCCTGCCAGGATAAAGAAGCCTGAGTTAGATGTGGCCTGTTGCCCTGGCTGGATGGTGAAGGACTCGGAGTTTGGAGGAATAAAGCACGCCTGGTCTTTTCCACTCGTTCTCACGCACCCAATCTGCAATCCAGGTGTGACTGGGCCTAATTAGTGACAAATAAGGTCTCAGGTGCCTTGTCTGGTTCATTAAATATTTGAAAGATACATGATTATGAAAGCTATTGAGTATGTGACTACAAATTACCTGGTTTCAACCATCCATCATTAAAGACATCTCACCTTGTTCTTTGTTTTCAGCAATACTTCCCTCAGCCATAAGAAATCCAAAGGCTTGAATGGAACAAACACCATCAGTGTATTGTTGTCACTGTTTTCCAGAGGGTTGGGCAGAGCTGATTCAGGGAAGAAGAGACGAATACTGGTTCTTTCTCCCACATCCTTCTTGTACTCTTTTACTGGAGCATCATTTAATCTGAGAATCAAAGCCAGAAGGGCTGGATCTGTATCATTTCAGTATTACCTGTTCCCAACTGTAGAGAGTTGCTGTCAGATGCAAAACTGACAATGTGAATTCACATGAGGAGTTCACTCATTCACTCACAGCCTAATTCCACAATATGGACCACCTCATCAGATATCCCAGTAGTTCCTCCTTTGCAATAAAAAGGCAGATGATAGTGCAGGCAACCACTATTTTTCAGAGAGGGACATAAAGCACATGAAATGATTTGCTTAAGTCAGAGCAAAGCTGAATGTAAGGTTGCAGTGCAGATTCCCTGCCACTCCACTGAACTAGAGATGGTTATCCAGTCCCAGGTACAACATTTGTGAATGAGGAGTACAGTTTGTAGCTTCTGCAATGCCTGTGCCTGACTACAAACTGCATGAAAGTTATTTGATTACCTGGGTAGCTAGATCTTAGATGTTATACAAAAACATCACGTACACATTATCATTTTTCAGTCTCTGATTAATCATTAATATTTTAGTAACAATTCAGTACCTTATGATAACATGATGAGAGTCAATCATTTTCCCAAAGTGCTGCCCATGGACAGAGTAGCCGTTGCCAACCACAATGCACCTTTGGCACCATAAACTGGCAAAATAATAGACAGCAAGAGATAAAGTTCTCTGACAAATTTCTCCACCAGGTTAGTTCAGCATCCCCTGAGGGTCTTTTTGGGTGATATTAGAGGAGAGAAGCCCTGAGTAGTATGACTGTATTCTTCCTAGCCAGATGGTATTTGTCTTGGAAAGTATAGTGGAATGTGCTTACACATTCACAAAGGCAATGGGATATCACCAACATGCTAGAGGTGGGACCCCGAGTTGGCTGGAGTGAACAAAGCACTCAGGAAATAGAAAGTCAAGTGTGGATACCCAGCAGAGCAGTAATTATATGGGCAGACCTCTGCTGGAGGCACGCAGTGTATCAGGGAGAGGAAGGTCACAGAAAGGGTCTAAATAAAAGTGCTTGTAGCAGGCATCTGCTGCAGGCAGGCTACTTCAGTTCCTGCTCCCCCTGAATGTGGGCAGGTGCACCTGAGAGATTCACCCAACTCCCAGCCTGTCATGCTTGGGATGGAGTTAGCAAGAGAAAATAGATGGGACAGGGCAACACGGAGAAAAGAACTCAGGGTATGACAGAAGTTAAAGGGAGGGAGCTAGGAGCTAGCAGCTTAAGTTCATCAGTATGAGAGCTGCTTGAAAGGGTACATTTAAAAGGGAAAGAAAGAGAAACCTACTGAGAGAGGAGATGAAGAGTGGCAGGAGTAAGAGGCAGAAAGACTGTGAAGTTAAACACCAAGAGAGAGAACTTCCAATAGCTGCAGAGACCACGACTCTCAATCTAGCTATCACTTCCCTGACAAACGTGCTCCCCCAGCTTCAATCTCCAACCCAGACTTCATACCGGCCAAAGGATTCAGGCAAATCCTGCTCTGGAAGAAGCTGCAGTGTGCTAAAAGCAGAGAGAACTAGAAGACAAAAAGTTGAAGAATCATCTTCAGGGAAAAATTGTGACCCTCTCCCCCCCACCCGACTACCAATAGACTAACCTTCTCTTTCTTCTGCTCTAAAGATACAGGTTTCATCCCTATATACAATCCCAGGACAATTTACATGGGACAGCCTGTTCAAACACCACTCTTGCAACCATCACTTGCCCAACACTGTCCAAACTAGGCATTTTTTCCACATGAAAGGCATACACTTTTCAGTGCTACTGAAGCTGGTATGTAGTACCTCGCACAGAAAAAGCCAACAGGTACCAACTTATCCAATATCTTCTCTCTATTAGCATTTGATAACTTCTGTGATGCCTCCTGCTCCATCCACAGTAGCATTTGTCAGCCTTCCCCTTTCCATCCCTCCTGGCACAGCTACAGCCAGGAGTTAAAGCACTGTCCCCATTTCTCCAAGACCACTATTTCTCAAAGACATCCCATCCAGTCAGTCTAGATTTCCCTTGGTATGTTTCTCAGCTGTATTTTCATCTCCTCTGCAGCACTGCAGGCTGCTCCATGCATAAGAGGATCTCCAGCTCCACTGAGTCCACACACAGTGGGGAAACACCAACAACTGAGTATTTCAATACCTGAGCTGTGCAGCCCAAAAGGAAGCTTATGGAGCCACAGAACTTCTTCAAGCTCCCGTTTAAAAGGCCTGTCCAAGAGTGAGTATATGGATTTGCTGGTCAGGAAAGGCTCCCAGTGAGATTTAAACCTAATGAGAGATGCAGACAGACAGCAGTTTATGGACAAGTAGAGCTGTCAAAGCAGTATCAGACACAGGACTGGTACAGCTGAAGCAGGCTGAATAATGAAGAGCTTTGGAAATCTACTGAGCTATCCTGAAGTACTTCCCAGAAATGTCCCACATTTTTAAATCTACCACTGTTTCTAAGTAGTCTTTCAAGCAGCAGTGACAGCAAAAATCTCATTTCCCCTCCAGTTCTACCCCACCTCCCACTTCCTCTCCCTTCTCAGTCATTCCTCTCTCCGCACAGGTTCAGGGAATGCCTACTCATTGTTTCACTGTTTATTTACAAGAGGTGAGAGGGGGAGAATTCCATTTAGGTTCCCAACTTCATTTATTCATTCACTTTATGACAAAACTCATAACACCCACGACAAACTCTTACAACACTCATGACAAAGCCCGACTGCACACAACCATTTCAGCTGTTCATCTCTTTCTCTTTGCTTGCCCTTAGGAGGACATTCTGCACACACATCTGCATTGCATCTTCCTGCTGGCTTTTTGACTCACTTGTTATGGCGCCAAGATGCAACTGTGCAAGAGTCAGCTTTGTTTCCCTTTCTGCATATGTGCCCATAAACCCCAAACTGCCAGTTTCCTCCAAACAGTAGCCACTCAAACACTGACTCATTATCTCACTGTAATTCCCCAAGCAAATGAGACATCTAACAAACCTTCTAAGAAAAGGCTTTCTCCACATGAAGCGTCTTCGGCAAGCACCCACATGCCTCCTGCAAAAAAAAAAAACAAGGTTCATTTCTTATTAGCTCTTCCTGAAGGCTCTCAAGCCTTAGACCATGGCCTGAGAATCAGGGACAGTTCAGGAGGCCTCCTAATGGTGTCTACAAAAGGAGGGTTTTGAGCTCCTGACCACGTTGTTCTGTCTCCCAGCTCCTGACTGCTGGTGTCCATGAACAGCTCCCCTCCAAAGGCCGTGTAAAGGGATCCATTTCTATTCAGTAGAAACACAGATGAATTTAAATGAAAGAAAGAACTCTGGAGAGGTAATACCAAAGTTAGGTCAAGCTGTTTAGAGCCTCGAACAGGTTGAATTTTAGAACATCATTAGCAAGCATTGCTCTTTCCTCCATATCATATAGAGGCAGACAAAGAACACCATGAGGCATCCACAAGACACCCCAGCAGTGACCATGAACACCAGGAAATCTCTGTGGTCTAGCTGTGACATCTCCAGGCTCACCAATGCTGTTTTATCCTGCTACTTTTCCATCTGCCCTGCTCTCCAGCCACTGCCAGGCAGAACACAGTCCTCCAAGTCCCCAACAACTCAGACCTTACTGGGGAATTGTTTCTCATCCAGGTTTTACCCTGGGAGGAGAGGATAAATCTGCTTCCCAGCATACTGAATTGTGCCCCACCACAGACCACAAGTAGCACCAAAGTCAGAAAATGAAAGAAGAGGTAACTTACTCCATATGCCTGCCAAGTGTGTTCATCACATGGTACAGGCTCTTCACGCACAGACCTGCAGAAGGCAATGAAACTTGGCTTGCTCTGAGTGCCCTGCTCCACGTGCATGAATTTGGGACTGTGGATGCAGCAGGGAAAGGTTCCTCCATCATTTGCACCCTTCTGTTGACGTGACACAGAGCACAAAATGGGCAAGAATGAACACCGCAGACATTGCTCTAAGACCTGGGGAAGGGGTAGGATTTCCCCGTGACCCCTGTGGGTCTCTGATGCGGGACAGGCTCTGAGGTCTGACCCTTCTCCAAGCCCATTGTTGTGCCCAGCTCTTGCTGGCTTCACAAAGATGCTGCTATGCTCATGCTGGCACACAAAGATAAGAATTTTTCAGCATTTTTTTTTTTTTTCTTTTTACCATTAGTAAAGAATCCACTCTGATCGTAGATAAAAGACTTTTAATTTTACTTTCCTCAGCACTTCCCATATTGTACCACAAAATTGTCATTATATCACTGTGCGCTGTGATCGCTCTTTCCTTTTTATGAAAATGACAATGGTCTCATCTTGGTCATTAAGCAGCAGTGATTTTTTTTTCTGTGACGAACAACTGGCCTCCCAATGATGGTATGAAATTAGAATTAGTTTTCCTTCTTCTGGAGGGAAAACACAAGCAGTGACATACACTCAATATAGACACCACAACACAGGGTCTCTCCCAGACTTCCTACACTCACCACATAGGGACTTTTATCAGCCAGTTATTCCTGCATGGCTACATGCATACACACAATGCAAGTAAACACCCACTACTGGACCATGATCTTGCTGAGATCGCAGCAGCATTTATCAGAAGGTGACTACCAGACTTTCCCCTCACCCCAGGAATTCAGACTGAGTATCACAGAAGCACATTAACCCTGCCCCAGCCTCCACAGCCCTGTGTACACTTAGCATACAGGAGGCAGACCTTGTACTGGAGTTTTAAATATTTATAAATATTAATATAGGGGAGAATTCACTGAGTCAACACCTGGTTGTACTAGTGCAAAACAACGGAGGAACTTTCATACTTGGGGAAAAAAGTTTACCTTTCAGATGCTTTTCTGCTGTCCCTCCTCCCCTGAGACATCCAGAATGACTCAGTTTTCCAAAAATTCACCCAAAACAGGCACAGATCATGCCTCTCTTGGAGGCAAGTGACAAATGTGAGTGCAAGGCCCATGCACGGGAGAGCAGAGCTGATGCACACAGAGCTGCACATGGTGGGTCCATTTGCAGGACAGGGCGCAGCATTTGGGAGCACAGCTGACAGATCTACATGAAGTAGAAGTGAGACGCTATGACTGTGCCTGCATTCCTGTTGCTGATCCCTCATCTCAGCCTGTGGTGACACCCATGGCTACGCCTGGGGGGATTTATGGAATGATGTCCTCTCCCTCCCCCCTTCTGTCACACCCATGATTGGAGTCTCTCCAGTGAAGACATCCATGGCCATGAGGAGCATCTCACTCCATACAGTCCCAACCCAGCAAGGCAATGGGGCTGAGGGTCACAGCAGTGAGTGCTGGTGGGAAACAGCAGGGCTTAGTATGTGTTGAGGTTTTCTTACCCACACAGAGCAAGAATAGCAGCTTTTTGCACTGGAAGAGGACAAGGAAGAGTCTTCTGACTACAGCTATGGCATTCATGCCTGTCTTCATGAACATCCTGCAAAACAACAGATGACATCAGTCAAAGAAGACTAATGAGCTTTCATTTAGCAGTACTTTTGCACAGACTGGCAGGCTGCATGCTTGTCTCACAAGCCTAGATTTCCTGATGCTGTACTTCCATCCACATAGCATAGGTACCCCCATGCTCTGTCTGATGACCCACATGCACACTGATCAGGATCAGTGCAGCTCATCCCACCGCCTGCACAGGGCCTGGCATCACATCTGTGTGTCCAGTGAGGACTGGAAGCAGCTCACCACCATCCCAAGGATGTTTCAGTCTCATGCTCCACAGTTTGTTCCACTGACAAAAAGAAGAGTCCACAAAGTGCTGCTTTGACTGCCACTAAAGTCCTGTGATCGATCCTCCTAAGCTGTGGAGTTTGTAGTGTATGAGTCTGAATGACAGCCTTAATTATATAGGGACAGCACCACAGTTCAGATAGATAATTACTGTCTCAGGCTGGTGAAAAACAAGAATAATACACTTCTCTCTTGGAGGGATGGTGCAGAAAGTGAGTGCTGAGCTTCCCCATCTGATGACCATCTAATTATCCTCAATGAGCTGGATACAAATCTCAGCTCAGAAGCAGAGTAGTATGTGGGGATGTTCTCAGTCCATCCTCTTTCCCCCATTCTATGGCTTGGAAGGAGACCTTTGTAAGGCTGATTAATCCATCCAAGCAGACCCTTCTGCAGGTTGCCAGCTAGCTGGTGCAAGGCTGCCCTCCAGATCCCAGGGCTGGCAGCTGCTGTTCCCCTACACCACATCAAGGATGTTCCATGGTCCTCCTTGACGCGGGCAGCACCTGCAGGGCATCAGGGATGGCCCTAAATGGGAAGCCCCAGCAGCACGCTGTGCTGAGACATCTGGGTGGATGTACTTTCAGGGAAGGGAACTGGGAGGGTTTCCCATAAAGATATTAAGACAGGGACATAGAGAGAGCTAGCTCATCTGCACTGGCTGCAGACCTGCTATGGATTTGGGAGTGGGCTGAATGCATGCCCTTCACAGGCTGCTGCTTAAAAAGTCTAAGGAAAGCAAGAGGTCTCTTACCTCACTTCCCTACAGGCTCACATTGTGGTCTGAGTTATACGGATGGTAGACTTTTCTCCTATTCACACAATCTTAAGGACTAAGAAACAACTTTGTATGTGTATCCCTCTCATACATCCCTAGAATTAATCCCAGCCTAGTAAATGTAGGTATTTCTTGCTGCTTTCTTCTGCTATAATTTCCCCAAGGCTTATAAAGGAGGGCCAGCACGTACAAGAAATCCCATAATGAATTGCAGAAACCAGCAGGGATTAACGTAACCCTTCCCTTTTAAGTGAAGGAAAGGGGCATGGCCAAGGCAGGTATGACAGTAAAAAAAAGATCCCCTTTCTCCTTTATTCTCCCAGTAGAATTACTGAAACCAAGCCACACATCTGCCCTGCAGACAGAGCAGGAGCTGTAGGAGGTGGAGCAGTTTGAGAACAGCTCTCATTGCCTGACAGAAATGCAGCACTACTCAGTGCAGCCAGGCTTCCACCTGTGTCTCCTTCCTTGCATTGAGCAAAACAACCCCTACAGCTGGTGTGAGTACACACACTTGTTTGTGCAAGATGCCTTCTGCCTGCCAAGGGGCTTCATTTGTCCATTTCTACTTCTCTCAAGCTTTTCAGGTTTCTTTTCACAGAGCTGCTTTATTTTTCTGTATGATACATATATATTTTTTTTCTCCCTTCCGTTCTAATTAAGGTATTTGTCTCCACAGCAGGAAATATAAAACTGCAGCAGACGATCTCGATTATGTATTTTAAAGGAAGAAAAAAATATATTTTAGAAAAGCTATTCACTTCAGATGTGCACAGAAACAATCACTAACCACGTCCCAGAAACCAGGAAAAACAAGGGGGAGAAAAAGGAGGGATGCTAAGCCTTTAAAAACTATGAAAAAAATGTGATGAATTTTTTAATTCCGTGCCTAGGAATGAAGGGTCAGGTTTTTGGTAAAGGAAAAACAGCCGTTCCTGTTAGCAAAAGCAGGAGCTTTTCCTTGAGGTACTCCAGGAGTGGAGGAGCTGCCGAATTCTTTTGAAAACTTGCTGCTCAGTATTATCGCTGCTAAGCACCCCTGAAAACCTCCTTTTGTCTAAGTGTAAAATGCTGAGCGCTGCCGAAAATGCCGTCTGGATTATGTGTGCTGATTGAGCCACTGTCCCACGATCTGAAGGGGAAGGAACCAATTCACTACGCCTGCCTCAGTTTCTCCACTCGCAAAGTGGAGATGATCACAATTCCCTACCTCTGAAAGAGGCCACAAACCTGAAATCATTGGCACAGAGCAGCTACAGTGAGTCACTGCAGCAGGCCAAGAATAACACAAAAATACCTAAAGAGACGAGGTATTTTCTACTCTTCAGAGAGCAATTGATTAGTTGAGCTATACTGGGAATTTTGCCCATCAGAGATTGCAAACCTGAGAAAATGGCCTAGAAAACGAAGAGTTCATTCTTGTTGATTCTCTTTCCTTCTTCCCTCACCACTCCCAGCCTCTACCTCCCCTGCTGCATTTTTTTGTTTTGTTTTGTTTTTAAATCTGCTTCTCTAAATATCATTTCTCTCACATCAGCCCAGCAGGAGAGGCAGAAATCAAATTATAACCACTGAAAAAAGCATCAGCATTTAGTTCCAAGGGGGTGGGTGGAGAGAGTGGAACATTTTGCTTTAGTTTAAAAGAAATTAAAAATATAAAATTAAAATTAAAATAAACAGGCAGAAAATGAGAAAGAAAAATCAATCAGCTGTATTTAAAGCAGGGAGATATCAAGCAAAGAGTGCTTTGTCCAGAGAGATGGGCTAGAGCTGTAGAAACCAAACCCCTCCATCCCTCTCCTCTCATCTTCTCTTCTGATGCTGATTTTTTGCTTTTCATTTGGATGCACATCTTCTTGAGTCCTGAAGATAACTTCTTTTCATAGAGGGGTAACAGGAGGAGGAAAAGCAAAGCCATCCACCTGATAATTCAAGAAACCTCTACAAAGGTGACCACAGTGTTTTAGATACCTACGTGATCTGGGCAGAACTTGCTGCATGTATACTTCTTCAGTTCAGCAGGAAGGTCTTGTCTGCAAAGAACAGCTAAATATCAGAACTGTCACATGCAAGTATTTTTTAAAGGACTTTCCCTTAAAGGAAAAAGCATATGCTCTGTAGAAATGCCATTACAGCCTTTCTGGTCATCTCTAGACCTCTCCCTATTTTTTGGCAGGATTGGTAGCTTCAGGAACCAACAAACTAACAAGCGTGCTCACTCTCTTCCAAGCCTCAGGAGCCAGCCAGCAGGACATTATCATGCAAGACTTGCACCAGGGCTTGCTTCTGGCCATTGTGTATCTGAAGACCATCTCTCCACCTGCACGAGCTCAAAAAGTCAAGGCAGCTATAGGGACTCAAGGCGGCGATAGAAACCCTCAGTGCACACAGGTGAGCACATTTGGTGCATCTTAGCTTTTAAGTGCTGTAGCCCAAGATGAGCTCTGCACCTGTTTGGTCACCTAACTGAGCACAGCTGGTCTCTCTGGGGAAGGTTTCTTTGGGTCATCATCCACTGCATTTTGGAAGATGTCAGTCACACCCATTGCAGCACTGTGTACTCTTGTGGCTCCTCCGGCCCCACGGTGATGGAGTGATGATGTAGAGGCAGGCAGAAGCCTGGACTCCAAGTTTTGCCCTAGCAGGGGACAGGGCTAGGCTGTCAAGTCCCCCAGAGGTCTCTCTGTACCTCTTCCCTGGAAAGTCTCTGCACCTGCAGGAGTTTTGCCTCCTCGGAGGGCTAAGAAACCCAGCTGAGCTGCAGAGGAGGGCTGAGGCAGTTATGCGCTCCTGCAGTGCCATCGTGTGCTTTTAAGTGTGCACTGCAGTATCTCCCGGCTGCCAAAACTCACAGAGGATGAGGAAATGAGCAAAACCCCAGTGCTCCCGGGTGTGCTCAGCTCCCAGCACTGATCACCCAGGAGTGCCACGTCCTGTGGCCGCTGCCACGTATGAACACCCGCACCCAGAGGTGTCTCAGGGCCGTCCTGCGTCGTGATGCTCCCCGGCCCACCGATGTGCAGCTGCTCCCCCTGCTGCACAAAGTCAGCTCGGTGGCTGTGTTGTAGCTCAGATTGAAACCAGAGGGTGCCATGGCCAGCACAGTTTTATTACAGCTTGCTGTGGCTTAAAGTGACGATTTACTAAAGGGAAAGAGAGACTGGAAGGACTCACAGATGCATTCCTGGGGGATTTTGCAGGGAGCACCCCATCAGTGCAGTGCACCTGCCCTGAAAAGGTTCTCATTCCCTGCCGATACCCATGCACAGAGGCAGGAAAGCAGCCACACCTACCCTATGCCAACTTGGGTTTCACTCTTCTGTTGGCTTTGCATTATTAAAATATGAAACAGAAAACCTACAGAGAATTGCATAGGGCTGGGAGAAAGAAAGCAGGCAGGATCTGTGCCCTGTTCCCTTCTGCGATGAGGCCCCTGAATCCCAGCATGGTCATACTACAGAGCTGAGGTGTGATGGGAAAATGTGAGTAAAAGCTCCAGACAAAATATTTCTGAAGTCTCAGCACCCTTCAGCCCTGGCCTGAAATCAGCCGAACACCTCCCAAAAGACTATCAAAAGACCACCAAGATCTCAGAGTGGAATAACAAGGAGTTCACCAGAAAAGGAGCCGATGAGTGAAAAATGGGAATTGTGCCCTCTGATTCACCTGGAAAATTCCCCATCCTGCATGTGTTGCAGCAGGGCTTCCTCTCTGCTGAAGAAGCCCTGTTCCAGCTGTGGCATGTCCTCAGCTCCTGTCAGCAGGCACTGTGCAATGCTGCTAAGCGCATCCATGGGCGAGAGCACTCATTAACAATGTGAGCAAATGGCATAACGATGCCTTGACAGCACCTATGGTGACAGCTACAAAGTGCCCCAATCAGTGATGGCAGCAGCAAGCAGCATGCACAGCATGGTCTGTGGCCACCTTGGGAGATCTGGAAAGGGGACATCCAGCTGTAAATCTCAGAGGGGGACAGAGGAGCTCTGCACTATGCGCAGATTAGGGAGGACAGAGCACATGGCTGGCAGTTCTTAGGGCCACTGGCATCGCTGTATTTCTTTAGCTGGCTCCAGACTGGCTCCTTGCTGGGAAAAGGCACCTCAGGGTGCTGCAGCCAGACAAATTTTCCTTCCTTCTGCAGCCAGCATGACTCCTGTCTCCCCACACTGCTACTGATGTCTTGCTCCTTTCCATTCCCCTAGTCCCTCCAGGGCACAGCTCCAAAGGAAACCCTCCTTCAAAGCTTTTGTTTTCTCCCATTGCTCTGATGTCAGCCTGCCAGCCCAAAGCTGTGGCAATTCATCCTGCCCTGTGCAGCTCTGTCCTTCCTTAGTTGCGAACGTTTGAAAAGCAGCAAGGCACACAGGCAGGCCCTGGAGCCTAACCTAGACACAACTTATTCAGAAAAGAAAAATACAAGCTGCTGCATAGGAAAAATGAGCTAACCCAAGGATTCAGGACAGAAGCCCTGCAGGGCAGGAGGAAGGATCCACATGCACTGCCAGACCCTGGGGCAGAAACAGGACCTCGAAGCCCTGGGCTGTGCACGTGCTTTCCCACATGTCCCTGCCTGCAGCCCAGGCTGACACAAGCAGAGGGGATGTTCTGCACATCCCAAAGTCCCCTCCCAGAGTCCTGCCAGCCTGCTTGCCCTTACCATGTCCTGGGGCAGACTGTCCAGCTAAACCCATGGAAAGATGAAGCAGGAGGAAAGGACTGGAGAGTGATGAGAGGAAAAAAAAAACCTTGTATAGCACCTTGTGCTTTGAGGAGCAGCTGAACCCAGGTCCAGCCCTGCATGTCTGGGGCCGAAAAGTGGACCCTGTGAGCAGCTCCACAGCAGGGACAGAGCCAGCAGCAGCACGGTGTGCTCCTGGTTTCGCAACAATAGAATACAAGTAAAATAAATCACCAGAGGAGAGGGAAATGAAGCTGTCTGATGGCAGGAGGGGTAAGCAGTGGGGCACGAACCACCGGGGTCTGGGTTATAGTGCTGTAATAACCGCAGCCTGGAATATCTTTCCCGTGGGGGAGGAAGTGATGCCTGCTGTTACACGGCGCAGTGTGACACAGCCCTTGGTGCAGCCCTGCTCCTTGGCCAGGCATTGTGTGCCCCCCAGGGGCTGTACCACCCCCCCGCCAACCACAGCCCCAAAGAATGTTTGCTCCCCTGTAACCCACCTGGCAAAGGTCCTCGGCCCCTGCTTCGTCCTCCTTGCAGCCCGCAGTCATGCAGCAGGCAGCCCTGCTGCCATTCCCCTCACAGCATGCGGCCCTGCAGGCCGTGGCTTCCCCTGGGAAGGCCTCACTTTGCACCCCCCACCCCAGCACTGCAAGGGACTTTTGGGGGCAGAAGGGAGACTTCCGACTCCTTGCCATCCTACCTCCTTCCCCAGCCAGCTCCCATCCAGGCTGTGTTAGTCACAGGGGCTTGAATGTCCCCAAAATGCCAACCTGCTCCAGGCCGGGCTCTGCAATCCCATGGCAGCCATGCTCCACCCCGTGCTTTGTGTGGTTCCCAAAGGGGAGCTTTATGATTCTTGATAAAATGCCTGGCAGTGATGAAGCTTGCACACGGAGGTGGATGAGGGAGAGAATTTACTTTCCTGGGAAGCTGCTTTTTCAGGCTGTGTATTTGTGTATCTTCCTATTTTCACTGCAATGCATGGCTTTGACTGGCCGTGTTTGGTTATTACTTTTTAATGAAAAAAAAAAAAAAAAAAAGGTATTTGGGAGAAAGTAGGTTCTTTTCAATCAAATAACAAAATAAAGAATCTACCTCATCCAGATTCTGAAAGAAAATTCTACTGAGAAGAAATTTATGCAAATACAAATGAATGTAAAAAGTATTAGAGTGGAATCATAATATTTTCCTTACATTTTTTTTCTGGTGGTTTAAATGACATCAAGAACATTAGCAAAATTAGAAATATCCATATGTTTTCATTGCTCTCCTCTTCGCATTTCCTTACCTCTCCTACCCTGCTCCATCTGGAAGAAGGTTTCCAGCTAGGCAGCCTGGCAAGAAGTCAAGGGCAAGAGATGCCTTCAGGCCAGTCCCCAGGGCTGAGTGTGGGGAACAAGAGGGAAAGAAAGGCAGGGTTTCTTTAACCTCTTGCTCTTTGCTAAAGCTTTATGGAAATGCACTGTGATAGAAAGGGTACTGAGACTGCCCACTGCAAGAACACTCTTAATGTGTCTTCTACTGCTGTGAGCCAAAAGCTTCCTACACTAACGATACTCTCGGTCCCTTCTCAACTTAAGCATATGCTTTGAAATCACATTGACAACAGTAGGATGCAAGCAGTTTTGCTTAGATGCTCTCCTGATGTGGGTGTCTAGCTACCCATCAGCCCTATCCCTCTTCCTTCCTCCGCTTTGAGTCACTCTTACCAGTTTTTTTTTGCTGGCGGTGGTGTCTATTTTAGTAGATGGGAAAGAGATCCCTCTTCAAACTGCTGTGCTGCAGTCAGGTAGCTAAGAGTTGATGGATTGCTAGTTTCTAATTCATAGAAACATATAATTATTTGAGTTTGAAGGGACCCTTAAAGGTCATCTAGTCCAACTCCCTGCAATGAACACGGACACCTAACAGTTCAGTCTGGTGCTGAGAGCGCAATCCAGCCTGACCTTGGCTGTCTCCAGGGATGGGAAATTCACCACCTCTCCAGGCAACCTGTGCCAGTGCTTCACCATCCTTATCATAAAAAGCTTTTTCCTTCTATTCAACATAAATCGCTCCTCTTTTAGTTTGAAACTGTCTCTGCTTGTCCTGTCACAGCAGAACATGCTAAAGAGTTTGTCCCCTTCTTTTTTACAGCCCCTTAGATACTGACAGGCTGCTCTCAGCTCATCCCTGAGCCACCTCTTCTTCCCTGCTCTCTCAGCCTGCCCTTGTAAGGCCATCCCTTGGATTATTTTGCTGGCCCTTCTCTGAACATGCTACAACAGGTTTAAGGTCTCTCCTGTACTGAGGAGTTCACCTGACTGCCATGTCTTATCAAACATCATTGAGAGGGGCCTGGAGACTACATCACCTAATTTCCTCAGAACTCTGGGATCCATCCCATCAGGTCTCATAGACTTATAGATTTTCAGGTTCCTCAGATTGTCGTGAATGTGATCTTCACTTACAGACATTGTTCCCCCACTCCCCAACCTTCTACCCATCTGCTTGAGAGCTGTGTGAAGAGCAGTTGCCAATGAAGACTGAGGCAAAAAAGTTGCTAAGTACCTCTGCCTTTTTCCATGTTCATTGTTACTGCCTGCTTGTATTGCTTACTATGGAGGGTATGCCCTCCTGGATGTTATTTTTCTGGTTGATGTACCTGTAGAAGCCTTTCTTATTGTTCTTTGCACCCCTTGACAAGTCCGTTTCCAGTTGGTCCTTGGCCTTCCTGACCCCATGCCCACACGGCCTTGCAGCATCCCTGTATTTCTCTCAGGTTACCTGTCCCTGCTTCCACTGCCTGTGTATTTCCTTCTTGCTCTCCAGTTTTACCAGCTGGACCTGATTCAGCCATGCCAGTCTCATGCCTTCCTTTCCTGACTTGCTACACCTGGGGATGGAGAGCTCTTGTGCCTTAAGTAAAGCTTCCTTAACGATCTGTCAGCTCTGCTCTGCTCCCTTGTCCTTGAGAACAGTTTTCCAGTGGGAAAATTACCATTTGCATACCCAAAAAGGTGGCAGGCAGCCCCACATCTGCTCAGAGTCAAGTTCTATGTAAGGGCCAAACCTGTTGCAGTGCTTTGGCCCAGAGGCAGATAAAAACAGCTTTGATTAGAGATAAGCGGCGTGTTTTCCATTCAAAACTTTCAAAGAGATATTAGGCAGGATCAATGGAGCAAACTTCTCTTTAAACACCATCTGTAGAAGACAGATCCAGAGTTAATGGGGAAAAGAGCTGTCTGACACAAAAGTGGAGGCCTTTGATTTCGTCTTATCCCTGTGCCAAAGCAACCAGCCCTTAGGAGCACAGTGTGCTTTGGTGCGTAGCGAAACATCCTTCTGTGGTTCAGAGACTCTGCACAGGAACTGGGAGAAACCTCACTTTGCCCTAGAGCAGACCCACGCTAGCAGGGAGGGGGAGGTCTGAAGCAGCAGTTTGCCATCATGAACCAGCTCCTGGCAGTGATGGGTGTTGCTCTTAATTGCACTGACCCCTCTTGAAAGCAGGTTAAGCCCTTGCCTTACAAGTGGTTGCTTTTGTTCAGTGTATTTACACAGGATGTCTGCAGGAGGGCTGAAACAAATCATCCGAGCAGACAGAGCTTGAAGGCTCTGCCAGAAATCTGGTGAATTGAGCTTTTTTAGCTAAGACATTTCATGCCACTCAGTATCTAACAGACACTGCTATCCCACCGCAACTGGCTGATCCCACCGTGGATGTCTGTCAGAGCCCTCATTCCCCACCCACTGCAAGGAGAGGCAGAGGAGAAAGCACGAAGGCTCTCTGTGCAAGTTGCCAGCCACCCACTTGCGTCTGCCAAACTTCCCAGTGTGCTCCCCCAGCCCAGATGAACAGTGTAGGTTCGGTCACGCCACTGCAGAGCATCACTGCTTCAAATCATGAGACTGACTTAAACATAATAAACTTTGAGAAATGATGACTGTTCACATCCTCTTCATTTCCCCTGGTTTTTGGAGGAACTCCTGCTTTCAGCTTTTCTTCACTGCTATGATGGATAAAAGTTTGCATTTGCCTTTGTGAAACCTTATGTTTCTTGCAATTAAAAGGTTCTAAGAACAGGACTTAGAAGATGATCAAACAAAGAAAACCACCAAAACAAATAACACTGTTTGCCATAAAGCCCACTAGAACAGGCTACAGTGAAAGGAGGTCTTTGGGCAGGTAGTTTGCTTGCCTGTGTATTTAGAGGATTTACTGAGGTGCGATGTTGAGGAATATGGTTTAGCTGGGAAGTATTGGTAATGGTTGGACTAGATGATCTTCTAGGTCTTTTCCAAGCTTGATAATTCTGTGATTCTGTGATTCTGTGCCATAGAAATGGGAATAAATTGATAAGGGGACAGGGATGTATTTTTTAAGTCCTGTAAGTAGTTCCTATAACTTCAGCCAAGGGACTTGTTTCTGTGCTATCTCCTCTTCAGAGCAGCTCTGTCATCTGAATGACTAACTGCCTCCAGCACCATCTCCCATGTTTGCAAAGGACTGTAAAATGGGTATGGGCTCAGCATCTCCTCCAAGCTCACAACTGGAGGTACAGAGACACAAGGTGTCCATGGGCACACTCCAGCTGACATGCCCCGTGAAATCAGGCTTAGTAATTCCAGTCTTCAGGTATCCCTGTGCTGCTCCCTGTTTTGCAAGCCAAGCATGTCCAAAGGATGGGAGTTGAACAACACTGTCTCTTTAATGCAAGGACTGGGAGCATCAAGTAAAATTAGTAGGTGTTATGCAGAAAACAAAATAAGACACGCAGCTCCATTCAGAAGAACTGTGGGACTGAGTGAAGATTTTGTGGATGCTGAAAGTTTTCATGAGTTTAAAAAAGGACTAGGCAAGTTTGTGGAAGAAAATTCCAGTTGGAGGTAGAAAACATAAAGATCTCCCTGGGCTGCAGATTGCTGGAGGCTGCTAGAGAAATAACACTCTATGACTGACCTATTCCTGTACGTTTCCTAAAGCATCCACTCTTGGACACTGCTGGAGACAGAATACCTGGCTAGATGGACTTGTGCTCTGACCCAGCCTGGTCACTTCTTTCCTTTGTTTATACTGCTGCAACAGCTCCTGAGGAAGGAAAGAACTGTGCCGTTCAGGAGCTGATTTCTATTTTCTGAAAAAGAGACTGAGTCTCATCAGGAATCAGTGGTGGGACTTTGGGACAGCAAGTCAAGAATTCAGTGACTGACTATATCAGCAGAAACATCCCCAAAACAACCGGTAGAGCTTTATTAATAGACAGTAGTCTCAGGTAGCTTGGGTGTAAAACACATTCCTGCTATCAGCTCCAAAGGCTCAGCCTGGCAGAGAGTGTGACTGCAGATTGTGAGTGTCTGCTTCCTTTTCTTTGTTTCCTTGTTGTCTTTTTTAAACAATCTGCCAATTCATCATTAAGAAATTAAATATTTTATAGCTGCTGTGATGCTGATGACAGGTGCCAGATTGATTGGTTCTGGCAGAGGAAATTTGTTGCTCTTTTCTTCCCTTTGCAGCAATAAGTTATGTGCACAGGGGTAAAAAGAGGGAAGAGCTGAAGTCTCCAAGCTGTCCAGATCTGACCCAATAAAGAGTTTAAAAATAGGTGCAATCTGGAAACATTTTGGTGCCAACAACAACGGCAACAAAAAAAAAGCACAGCTAGAGTGGCTGCATTTGTTAGTGCTTTCTGCAGTGGGTGGAAGGAGAGAGTCCTTGGCGTGGCTGGCAGAGATGTCAAGGTTGCCCTGACTTACAGGACCCCTAAGAATAATCACGTAATTGAGCCAATAGCCCCACTGCCAGAGACTGACAAATCAGGGAGTCATCAGACCGGCAAACATCCCCTTCCCCACACAACCCGCCTGCTCTGAGCCCCATCCTTATCAGCCCCCATCTTGCATCCTAGGAGCGAGGGGAGTTGGGAAGTCTGTGACCATCTTTGATCGCCTGCACCACCTCCTTCTCCACTGCCTTTCCCATAAGCCAAGTTCCCCTGGGGCAACCTGGTTTATGCAGCACTCGGCTGCAGAGACAGACGAGACACATTCCCAGAGATGACACTAACAAGATTTACTACGTGACTAAGGCTTGCAATCGGTGGTGATAACTAGAGAATTACCCTGATAAATATTTGATATGATTTGGAGAGTAATAATAGATTTTTCTTGCCCACGATTTCCATCAGGAAGAAGTAAGGGGAAAAAGCTGCTGGAAAGGGAAATGTAATTGTGGCATCTGTCTTTCTGGCTGAGGTTACCTGTCCTCTGCAATAGATGAGTGGGGAGTAGGCAGGGGGATTTGGAGGGGCAGAAAGTGGCAGTGCATCCCTCAGCCCCATTGCATGCAAGACCTGCTGGCAGGTCTGTAGCTGTGGGAGGCTTGAGTGTGAGACAAGTGAAAGAGGAGGAAAGGGAGAAAGGGAGGTCAGAAAAGGAAAACAAGATGGAAGGATGCTGGGCAGCAATATAAAAAAAGGCTGGAGTGAAGAGGGAGAGTAAGGATAACAAAGCGGAGGGAGAGCTGGGATGAACAGGCAGTGTCCTCCTTGCTGTTGGATGTGAAAAGACAGGAGAGCTGCAAAGGCAATGAGCCCTTTTGTAAATCATCTTGGGACAACAGGGAGATGGAAACAGTCTGCCTGTAACTCCAGCCATTGCCAGGCCTGGGGAAGGGCTCGTGTCTGTGTTTATCAGCCCTGTTCCCAGGCTGCAGGGCTGCTTGTGAGCTGTACATTTTCTTTAAATATTGCCACATCCAAATAGGAGTTCAGTTCATCAGCACAAATATATTTTATTAATATACAGCAGCAAACATCTCCGTTGGAGGTTGGAGCAGCCAAAGGCACACAACACAGCCTCAATGAGTGTGAAAGCAAATCTTCCCCTCTCCCTTGGCACAGGGTGGTCTCAGTTCTTTGTATGTTTGGTGCCTTCATTTCTTTCCGGTGCTTCATCCACCTGTTCTAGCTGTCCCCTTTGGAGCAGAGGCTTGACAATGCCTGGCACAACGGCAGGATATAAATCGATGTGTCCTGATTTCCAGAGAAGCTGTCACTGGTGGAAGCAGCAGGAGCTCACTGCCTCTGGAACAGTGGGTCTCCTTTCATTTTGGTGCCCAATTTGAGGCCTCTGACAGTAAATGTTCATCTCATTCTTTATTCCCATCCTTATTTTCCACTCAAGTCATTACTCAGGTTGCATTCAGTGACACTGGCTAAAGGAGATTTTAAGCTAATGCAGAGAAAGCAAGTGAGAACAAAGATCACAGCAAGGAAAGTGGTACTTTGGCATGTTCACATAACAGCTACTCCGTCAGGTGGAACATGACAGTTATTGTAGGAATCTCTTCATAAACCCTAATACACACTCAATTATATACTGTTAGGATTCTCTTTATTCTCCATGTCATTCATCTGGAGAAGTGTCAGGTAGAGAAAGGTAATAATCCACAGAGACCCCAATTCATTTTATCCATATACTCAGAGATATTTATTAATAGCAAAGCTGCTGGTTAATTGCACGTGTCCCGTTACAGGAGATCAATCACATACAGAGGAGCTCAAAAACAGCTCAGTGTCATTTTACACAGAACTGTTCAGTCAGGGCTAAGACTCCTGTCCTTGCTGGGTTCAGACAACCTTTGGTGAGGGTTAAGGTTTGCCATGGTTGAGCTGTCCTAGAAACATCGCTTTCTTCCCTGAGCATGGAGCTAACCTTGATTGGACTGCTCATGCCAGCATTATACCTTTGGGTGGTGGTGTAGGCACAATCCGTGGGGCCAGGGCTTGCAATATTGATATGCACAGCCTTGATGTCTTCCATTTTAAAAGATAACAGGAAGAAAAGGGCAAAGGGCTTTTCTGCTGCAAGAGCCTGTAGACAACCTGGATGTCTCTTTCTCAAGACTGAAGGAAGGGGAGAAAAGGAAATGTGCAGCACATAACAAACAAAAGTAACCAACATGCTATTGATAAACACCCATGTTTTATTTAGGATCACATAAAGTTCCTAGACAGAGATAGTGATCTCTCTGCATGAGATGCTGTGCACACATATAAATAAGACTTAGACTCCTTCAAATCATTTCTTAAATTAATAATAGCAGCACAGTGAAATCAGATGTGAAAAAAATGGATCAGAAGAGCCCAATCAAAGGCAAACCATATTTTCTCCTCTCATCTCTGTCCCCAAATCTTAGTCCAGTTTTCATCACTTCCAGCTCTCGATAATATTCATGGGCTCTTGAAATGAACAACAACTTCCATCATCACATCGTAAAGGTTAATCTCCCCTTCAAGCAATCATCTTCATGAGAATGACGAGTTTAATTTTAAGGGATAGGACCTAGACAATAAAACTACAACTTACACTTCTGGGCTGAAGTCAGATTCAGACAAACAAGGCACTGTCTCCAATGATGGATTCATTCAAACCCAGAGAGCTGGAGTTAAAAGAAAAATTCAATAATGCCTGCTTGATTTTTTCCTTTACTGTCCATTAACTTGTCGCCAGATGCCTTAATTAGATATTGTTATTAACAAGAACGTAACACAGAAATTAAACTTACTCCGCGCTTCATCTCATTTGGCCAGTAAGGCAATTTTACCCAACTGTGCTCTCTTGAGGGCATTGGATCTGCTTTGTCTATTTTCTTCATCTCTGGAATAACTCCAGATTTGGGTCCCAGTTTAGCTGTGCATTTGGGCATGAACCTCTCACTGAACATGTGAGGCAGTGAGATAACGAGGCAATGAGATAGGTGTTTCACTGAGTTCAAATAGCAAAGAGTTTTGTGTCTCACCCTGCAACCAGGACCTCCAAAATCACACCAAAAATGTGGCTGATGGAACCCTGGACTCCATTCTTTGTCTTTATTACATAGGACATGGGACAGTGGATGGCCCAGGGGAAGTCAGATGTGGCTCCATTCCTTACTCACCCTGCATGACTCTCTGACCAGATGCTTGGGGCATTCTGGGTTGGATGATCTCATAGAGTGGGGAGGAACTAGAGGAGCATCTTATAGATAGGAGGATCAGTGCAGAAGAAGGAGGTTCTGCTTCAAGCACTGCAGCACCTCTGAAGTCGCTGGCTGTAAACCAGCTGAGAACAGCTGAGGAGCTGGCTGCAAATGTGTGTATGTTTGGGAGACTTTTATGTTCTGCCACTAAAACAGACTCCTGGAAAGGCTGCCAGCTGCCCTCCTGCCCTGGCCTTTCTCCACAGAGCCACTTCCATCTGTCTGTGCTTTGAAAAGGTCATGGTGCCACTGCCCAGAAGCGCTGGGCATTGACCTTTTCTGGAGAAAGCAAATACGGATACTTAGAGGTTCACTGTAAGCTTTCCAGCATGGTGATCTCACAGGAAGGGGAGGGGGTTCAACACAGATGGGGAAATTGTATCTGACACACTACATATGTAATGAAACAGGACTTCAGCCTTAGCAAAGCTCGTCTTCCCCATACAGGCTTGCTCTAGGCTGGTCTCCTGAGCTGCCAGGACCAGTAGAGGGACAAGGACAGGAGGGGGTGACATGTAAGTCACTGAGCACATACCTGTGTGCTGGCTGGGCACGCCTGGGTCAGGGCTGGGGGAGGATGCTCCCATCATTCAGACTCAGCAGTTGAATCTTACATCACGTTGTATAAAGCACCAGATGCTTAAAACTCCTAAGTATTTTTCATGGCTCTATGCCTTGAGTTTAGGGCAGCCGCTTTCACTCTCTTTGCCTCGGTCTCCTGTTCTGACAAATAGGGGTTACAGCATTTCTTAGGGTTTATGGTGAGGGTGGATTGAGGACCACTGCCTTTCAGGTCAGATCCTGCCCACCAGCTTCTCTCCTATTCTGTGTGTGAAAATAATTTGGGTCCAAAGAGTCAGGAGCTGCAGACAACATACAAGTGGTTGTGTACATGAGAAAGTTGAGCTGCTCCAGCACACGTCATAGTGATGGGGCAGTCAGGACTGCAGACAGATAATCATAACATGCATGCTGCTCATCCAAAGGTGAAAATAAAACCTGCAGAATCACCAGATTCTGCCCCTCTCTTGCTCAAGGTGTGGATCACCTTGATTGTTCAGATCTGACTGTTCCCCAATCTTAATTCATCTCACATTCACCTCCCAACATTCACATCCATTGGTAAAGAGCCTTCCCAGCAAAGTCCTCAAATCCATAGTCAGATTGCCAGAAAGCACTTGTCCCAGTTTCACAAAAGACCTGAGAATGAAGCAAATATAAAGCAAAAGAAAAGAAGCAAGTGCTGGTTAACGTGTCTCTGATACAGGAGCAACAGACAGGAGGGGAAAACACTCTCTGTGCAAATTGTATCACCAAGCCAGATTCCAAATGGCAGCTTAACTTCTTCAGGCATCTTTATACAGCAAGATGGAGATGTGTTTATTTCATATTTTGATGTAAGTTAGGAAGAAAGAAATGATAACCCAGAGGAATAAACATATGATAGCACCAGGACCCCAGGCAGATAGCTCAGGTTCTTACATTTGCTAATGCGTTTTCCCTGGTTTTGCTGCCTGCTCTGGCCACGTTAGAGCTATATGGCTGCAATCATAGCTTTACTTTCCAGCATAGATGTACTGACTTTCTGGCAGGAGCCCAAAGGGATTTTCAGGAGCGTCAGGAATGAGGAAGCTGGCCAGAATAGTAGGAAGGACTGAAGGGAGCAGTGCCCTGCCTGGGAGCACAGTAATGACAGGGTTAGGAAGGCCAGTCCTTGTCACTGCAAATGTGAGAGGAAGAGCTCAGACCTCAAAACTTTGCATTCTGTTCCTGCAGCTTCTACCAGTAAGCAGGTGGAATCTCTTTTCCTAATGCTAATCTGACCACATTCCTGCCCTATGTGCTTCAGGACCAAAATCCCATCAGCTCACATAGCTCTTTTCATAGAATCATAAAATCATTAAGGTTTTACCACTCTGGAACTTCTCCTATAGCAACCTGTGTTTTACCAAATCAAACATGCTGTTCCTGACTCCTCTGCTCTTCTCTCTCTGATCTGCTTTCCATCTTCTACATCATCTTCCAGCCCTTCTCTGTGCTCCTGCAAGGTTAAGCTTACCTTGACCTTGAAAAGCAAGGCCCACAGTCAGTGACACCATTTGCTGAAATACCTCTTCAGATAAATCTAAGCATATCATTTGCCTTTCTGTGTCTGAAATCCAGCTTTCACTTAGACCATGCAGGTCTTCTTGATCATTTGCAGCTCATAATCTCCCATACTACATCTGAGGCTGTTGCAAGTCCTCAGATTTCCGACCTCTCATCTGAAACTTTTTGTTTTCCATCTCATTTCTATTATTCTTATTCTCAAGGTCATTTCGTTCTTTCCGACTCATATTCTCATTTTCCTCTGCATCAACAAAACTTCCAGTTCTGTGTCACTGGGGGATTTCAGCTTCAGGATTCTGCTTTCATTGCCAAGATCATACACAAGAAGAAAAGAAGATCAGTTCCCAAACTGTTCTGTGAGAAACTCCTCTAGTAAATTCCCTCCAGAGAGTTGCACCTCACCTTACAGTTTACTAATCCTCATTTCCTCCAGCTTCACTAATACCTTCCCGCATGGCACCTATCAGATACCTTACTGAAGTCTAGATAAAGAAGATCAGCAGCATTTCCTTTGTCTAGAAAATCAGGTATCTTATCAAAACAAAGCTATCGTGTTCGTCTGACACAATCTACATTTCGTAAACCCATGTTGCATCTTATCTCATTTCCTCTTTATCTCTGGGTATTTAATTGTTCTTTCCTTCCAAATTCACTTTGAAATCTCAAGTCAAGGTTAGACTGAGAGGTGTGTAGTTAACAGAATAACTTTTTATCCACAACTTACTGCTGTTCTCTGCCAATATGGCATGGCCCCTACAAGTTGTTATGAATCATCTTTTATGGTGGACCTTCACTTCAGTGTGCTAATTCCTTGTGACCCTTTATGTTGTGGGAACTGCTCTGTGTTGTGGGAACTGAGTGGTTTCAGGTGTGGTCTGGTGTCAAAGCCTTCTTGGGGATACGTTGCAAGAGAAAGGATTTGCCCAGGTAACCCAGCAGAGTGCTGGATGTGATGGACAGAGGTTGGCAGGAGCGATCTGGGACCTGTTTTCTGCTGAAAGCTAGCATTGAAGTGGGTAGAGAGGAGGTTGGCTGTACTGTTCATGAAAACAGGCAGCACAGGGTATTAACGAGGTGCGACTGGGCTGTTTTATTTGTGAGCAGCTTTTGAAATGTTAGACTTATTAGCGACGGTTGTCAAAGTGCTGCTTGCAAAGTTGCAAGCGACTGCCAGAGCTTTAATGTTAATTGGACAGATTGTCTCTGGTTTTGAAGAGAAAGCTGTGATTAATGAAACAACTGTTAACGAGGCTGGAGGAAAGCAGACCCTTCACCTTCCTTCTTTTGAGAGGAGGTAAACAACAACTGGCTCTGGCTGCCCTTATGAAATAGCAGATTGAGGGACCACCTTAAGAGCAAGGCCAAAACCAGGCTGCAGAGATGAATTCAAGGAATGGAGAGAGATGAAGCAGCTTCGTGCCTTTGTGAAGGTGGAGGCTTTTGCTTCCAGCCTGCCTTCTGCAGGAGGAATAGGCTAGAGGGTTTGGTGCCAAGCCCTGCCAGGACCTTCCTGCTTCCCCAGGAATTGACTGAGGCATTTCTATGGAGCCTCCCAGCCTTGTTACGGGCAAACACATCTCAATGTTGTTCCTTCCGTAGACAGCAGCACAACTGCAGTCTGACTTCAAGGGGACAAAGATCAGACCTCCAGTGTCTGTTGTGAGCAGTGAGCCGTGAGTCCTCCCCCCTTCTTATGGTGTGCTCACTCTCTGAGGTCTCCGGTCATTACTCTCTTTGCTGCCTCATTACCAGAATGTGCCATTAAAGTTTCGCTCACTTGAAAATGATCTCTTATTATCTCTCCATGGAAATTGCCCCGGCAACAAGCTTCCTTCAATACCCATCAAGCCAAAGAAAGCCATTAGAGAAATTACAGTGAGCTGCATGGATGCTCATGCCCTTTCCCTGGCAGGTAGGGTCCCCTGGCACGCAGTGCCACCTCCTCGTGCTGCTCTGGCTCCATCATGAGGCCGGCAGAAATGTGCCTGCCAGGGATGGGCTGGAGGAGACCTAGAACCCAGGCCAAAATGGCACTGCTGGAGGTGTACCCACACATGGGTAAGGGCTCCCAGATAATCCTCGCTGGTTGCCTTTATTTGAGGATGTTCTATTTGAGATGCCTTGAGAGCCTCTTCTCTTCCGCTTGGGTTTCTGTTGTGCTGTTCAACTTCTTTTATCACACTTTCCAGCCTGAAGAACCAAGCAAGAGGTACATCCAGGGCATGATTCATTTCACCTGTTTTACACATCAGCACAGGATGAGCTGTACCCCAGAGCTGTCTGCTTCTCTCCCATGCCTATAGGAGGCAAAACAGCTCACTCTGCTGTAGGTGCCTGCATTGCCGGATGAAGCAAACTCTGTGCACAGTATCCAGAAGTGCTAAAGCATTCAGATTAGGGGCTTTGAACAGTTGAGGAGCACCAGCTGATTACTCACTTCTAAAACATAACTCAGCACTGTGCAGAAGAAGGACTTTGTCTCGTGTTATCTTGGCTGTTTGACAAGGGAGGTGTCAGACTACTTGAAGTTATATTTGATATTAAAAATGTTATGAAGTCCTTTGAATTGGGATGGGTCGGTGGCAGGCCAGGTCCCAGGTCTCCCTTTAATCTGTACTCCCTCCCATGACTCTAAGCCAAAGTGAAGGCACATGGTTATTATTTTTATTTCTATTCCTCTCCCTTGGCAGAATAACAGCACTGGCTTGTCTGCCACCTCCAGCAGCAGTGTAAGAACAAAACACTCAAGGCATTTGCAGAGCATCAAACCAAAACCAAACTGCTAGAAACACACTGCAGGAGCAGGGCCCTGCTCTGCCCTCTCCATCACCAAACTCTGCAGGCTGCCCTTCCACACTTCAGAAGAGGCTTGATTCACTAACTGCAGCCCTAAAAACAGCGAAAAGAAAAAGAAGGGCATTTTCTTATTGCCAGCTGGATGTCTGTCTTCAGTAAGATTTTTGTACGAGGAGCTGCCGCGTGGCATCTTTTTGCCAAGCACTGGACAGCATAAGCACAACACGGCTGTACTACCAGGGTTACATCTTGCCTTTAGCTAAGACACACTAGAAGGGAGGATGGTAAGAGGTTATCTTCCAGGCTAGTGGCAGGAGCACACTGTTTGAGTGATCATTATGCTCGAAGCATAGACTGATCCCTAAAGGGGCTGCATGTTGGATATCTGCTTTCTCTGAGTCGGTACTGTCGTGCCTTCTTGTGTTACACAGCCCTCCGCTGTGTGTGCATTCTCCTACCACTCTGCACATCTCTGTCAGGACGGTTTGTGTCTCCCCTGAAATGCTGAGAGCTTTCTTCTCCCTTTTGCCACCAGCTTTTGCAAATATAGGACACTGAGCTCCATATTAAGCAAGGGCTGACACGTTTGTGGGAGCAAGTGGCTCCAGGGAGACATCCTGTATCTGCTTGCTTTCTTCTGGATCTTATCTTCCCTGTATTGTCACCTATGTCAGATATTCACCGTGGTGCTTCCAGCTCCTCCCTGAAGTGGAGCAACTGCTCTGCTTGGAGGTGGACCCTGACCCCCAGCCAAGGTCTCCAAAGGCTGTAATTATGCTACTAATTAAAAACAGCTCAGTGTCCTTGCGTCTAACTTATTCCACCCATCCTATTTGCCAAACTGCCCAGGCAAAACAGTGTTATGTCTTATCCCAGGAAAGGAGGGGAGAGTGAGAAAGGAAAATGGGGATTGAAAAAGAAACAAGAAATCAATAAGAAAAAACATTAAAGTGATGTTGGTGCTGAAAAGCAAACAGGAGATACGGCAAAAAGAAGCAAGCCATAGGCATGTGTTATGTTCATTGTTCTTAACTCCTAAGGAGCAACGGGTTTCATGGTAGTGCTTCTCAAAAGCCTGCCTAGATGTGTCGGCCTCTAGAAAGCCTCACGGTACAGAGGTGAAGGGTTAGAGAAACAGGCGAAGTGTTGAAGAAACACATTTATATTTACCTTCACAGAAGGCTTGCAGCCTGAACAAATCTTATCTTCGTGGTTTCCCCTGCCAGTGCCACTAAGATGAGTTCATACGAGAAAGCAGAAAGGCTCATCTCACGCAAGGAGAGGCAGGTTTTTCTAAGCACAAAAAAGAAGAAGGGTTTCTGGAAGCTCAAAAAGTGCTTATGGGACTTGGTTTGGACTTCACAGCCCACTGAGCTGCAGGAAAGAGATGTGGCCAGAGATTTTTGCTAGCTTACTTGGTCTTAAAACAGCCAATTAAGTCTGAAACTCCCACGAGAGGATTTCATTTATTTCAGCCGGACCCTACGTGTGCTCTCTTCCTCCAGCTGGCTGGCAGCCAGGTCTGCTGGAGCAGCCTGGGTGTTTCTTTTACCTAGAGAGGCTTGCAAGCACTCCGTTGGTTTCCACTTATGCTCCATAATGGACTCTGAGTTCCTTTCCTGAGCCTACCTCTTCCTTGAGGTACAACTTCAAATAAATCACTTCCTTTCCCTGTGCTTGCCGTGTGTAAAACGTTGCTAGTGATACTCTGCCTCCTGTTAAGATCACTTCTAGATTCTCTATAGACTTGAGGTCGTATAGTATTATTATAACAACCCCTCTGGACTTCCCTGATGCAAAAATGGTTGTCTGAGGTCTGGTTGTGTTTGTTGATCTGAGGCAGAGCAGTGGCCAAAGGGTAGAAAATCAAGAGATGGTATGTAAGAGGCTGGAGCCAGCAACGATTGCAGCATCCCGAGAACATGGTGAGGAGCAAATGCAGACATCAGAGATGGTCCTTCCAACAATCTTTCCAACAAAGGGATGGGGCCATTTTTTGCTTTCTGAAACACGTTGGGAGCTCTGGTTTTGATTCTATGGCAGTGAAACATCCATGGCCTGTGACATCTAGCGAGGTATTCAATCTAAAGAAAACCTTTACTGATTCCATGGCAATCGATTATCAATATTATGACAGAAGAGGGACTTTAAAATATCTCCACAGACCTAGCATGAGTGGACAGCCACAGTACAATGCTACCATTTCAGGGAAGAGAAAGACATCCGAGCTGTGGGAATTGGGATTTGAATTATTAGGTGAAGAGCCACTGCCCATACTTCCCATCTGTACAGAAAGATCTGGCCAAATTTAGCCTGGATATACTTAGACTGTATCATTGTATGTTCTGGGTCATTTCACACCGGGGAAGATGTCAACGTTTAATTGAGATTGAAAAATTGAAGGGAAACAAAGGCTATTGAAGGCCTAAATGGGGTTTGTCTGTGACTACCCCATGTGGCCAGAATTCTCAGAGGATACTTAGCCTGGGGAGGAATGTTAATGGCAGGAGTATTTTAGAATTATAAGAGGTATAGTGAAAAGCAATTTCTTGCTCTCCTTGTCTTATCCCATAATATGAAAACTATGGTGTTATTCCATTAGATTAATGGTTAGGTAAATTTAATACAGGTTAAAAGGAAAAAAAAAACCCACACCTGATGTACTGTGTAGTCAGTTCATGTAATTCACTACTGCAGGAGGTCAGAGAGTGATATGCTGTTGCTGGAGTTAAAAAAGAGCTCAGTAATTTTACAGCCATTAAGAGCATGTCATTATATCTGTGAATGGGGGAATGGAAATCTCAAACTTCAGAATGCAGAGAAAGAACAGGCTTGGGAAAGAAATTTCCTCATCTTCTCCCATCTCACACTACTGAGGAGCTGTATTAGGCTGGGTTACTGCCATTACCCTTGGAATTGCCAGCCAGCAGCCTCCATAATGTATGCAGCTGTGCACTGGTGCAGTAAGGCACATCAATGGTCTCGTTCAGTTTACTGAACAACACTATGTTTCCTTGCAGGATCAGAGAGCCCACGTATGTGTTTAAGGGAACACATTCTGCCTGCATCAGCCACAGTGCTCCCCGTCAGCAGATCCCCTTCATTTCTGGTGAGTCTGTCCAGGAGCACGTGAAAGGAAGGGAATGCAGTTTTTGTGGTACTTGATTACTAAAGGAAGCCAGAGGAAACTGTTCTTCTATGGTGGCAAATGGCATCAGTAGCAGACAGAGTTCCCCCCAGGTAAGTCAGTTCATCCTCTAGATTTTCACAGACCTATGGCATCAGACTAGTTGTAAATCTGGAGTTTCCTTCACAGTTTCCTTTTTCCCAAGGAGAACTATGGCATTAAATACCCAATGCCATGCTCCCACTCTCTGTGCTAACAGCTGCTCATATTTGGACAAGGAAAACTACCATGGAAGGGTCTCCTGGGTCCAGAAAGGATGTCAAGGATGTGGCAAGCACGCAGTGAGCCCATGGGACACTTTTTTGGGTGATGTTTCTCCACCTCCCCCACTTTGTGGTTCATCTGCACCTTCAGCTGCCAAGCTACGCCTTTCTCCCTGCAGCCAGATGAAGACAGTTGGTTTTGTTGCATTCCTGCAGATTAGCCACACATGGGAAACCAGGGCTTTCTCCACCTGGCTTTATCTTCAAAAATTGAATTAATCTGAATTTAAATTGGCATTGTTTTGTGTGTAGTGTGTGGAACTGGGGAATAGATTCTTGTTTTAGTCAAGTTCTAATTTGGTGAAGAAATAAAGCCTAATAAATAAGGCACAGTATTTATTCTTCACATATGACGAAGACATCCTTCCTACAGTGCCAATACAATTCTTTTTCTTTCTAGAAGCTGGAGACAGAGAAGTGCAAACATTTTATATGCCATCAGCACATAAAACTCATGGCTGAAGCACTTAGCTGGTGCAAACTGGCACCGAGCGGTGGCTGGCAATGCAAATGCACCCACCAACCCTGCACAAGGAGGTAGCAGAGCTGACCTTGTTTTGCTCTCACACATCTCAGAAACACTGCTCCCAACCTGTGCAGTCACACATGCATCTCCTTCCAGCTTCCCTGTGCTGGCTGTCTGCTCTCAGCCTGCAGGAAGCAAGCACAGCCCTCTGCTCTGGGCCCACCTGCCTCTCCAGCTTCCCAGGGTCCATGTGGCCTTTCTCCAGCTCAGCTAATCCGTCACTGCTGTATCTGTCAGCTGGCGGATAATGTATGTGCACCAGCTCAGAGGTGAGCAGGGAGGGATGGAACAGACCCAGGATTTACACACAGAGGGGAGAGGAGGAACAAAAGCGGCAGGCATGATGCTTTTCTCCCCCTGTTCCCAGCAAGCTCCCCATCCCCTTGCAGGAGGAGCAGCCAACTGCTGATACCAAATTAATCCCAAATGTTCACTATCTCCCTGCAAATAGCCTCTGAGTAACTTGCATGGCAGACATTTGCCAGAAAAAGAAAGCAGGGTGCTTTCCAGGAGCACATTTCCTGCTCTCCTAGGTGAGTTTGGACAGCACTTCCACCCAGCTCTCAGTGCCTGCCGCTGCGGATGAGCAGATCTGCAGTTACAGCATTCCCTTATCAGGTCAATCCGGTGCTCGAAGCCCACAAGCTGTATGTGTGCCCCCCCGGAGCCCCCAGCCAAACCCCATCTGCAGCAGGATTGGGCTGCACCCTGATGGCAGGAGCCCAGCTGGCACTGCTTCAGCTGGCCATCATCTTCCTGTGACAAGCCGTGCTAAGGCTGCGTTTCACAGCTTGTGAATCTCTGTCTGTTCCTGGCTATCTCCAGGCTCTGCATGGCAGCCAGCACCTTGCTCAGCTCCCTCACCTCCCTGTTAAACAAAGCTCCTTATAATTAACTGTAACCCAAAGTCCTGCTCCTTCCCACAAGGCCAGCAGGCCCTCCCTGAAGGGCAAGCTGTCTGTTTCTAAAGGCATGGGTCGAACAGCAGGCAGAGCTTTCAGAAACACACATTGAAAAGAATGCTATGACAGGTAATTATGGTGATCCCTGTCGTGGAGATCAGAGCTAGACACACAAAGCAATACAGCTAATCTGTGTGGTAGAACAAACCCGAATTCTTGCACTCATGTCCAGTCCCACATTGCACTCATATCATGTACCACATTGAGATATGTGGACACACGCCTGCTCCTGGAAATTCCTGGAGCATTATAGGCTGCATGCTGGAGCAGTTCCCAGTGCACTGGGCAGGACAACTGCAAGGTTTCACAATGAGCTGATGAACCTAACAGCGCTCAGCATCGTTTGCAAGCACTGCATCACCCAGGAAGGCAGAGCGTGCCTTTGTGAGGCTCACTCTAATTGCATGGAGCTGTGACAGCTCTTGTGGCACCATGTGAATTACTTTGTCAGCTGGACACTTATCACCAAGAAAATAATAAACACTTAGGAACAGGGTACATCAGTGATGTGCATGGCCTTTGAAGCACGCTCGGTTTCCCCACCACCAAAGCAGGTGTCTCTACTTGATGCTCTTCTTGTGAAGCCAGAGAGGCAGAATCCCTCTGCATGTTTCAGTGAGATGGAAAGTAAACAGTAATTTACCACCTGCTCTGCACTCAAGTCCTTGCTGAAGAACTGGGACCTGACATTATCCCCAAAGACAGAAGTCAGGAGCGACACCATGGCAGTCTGCTTGTAAAGTTGGCTGGAGGTGGCCCCAGAAGGGCCGCATTTTCTTGCTCTTCAATTCTAGCTTTTTGGTGCTTCTGTGTGTCTTCTGCAGAGTTTCATCCATGTAGGGCTGGATGCTCAGCGTGGGGAGGACCAAAGCTCCACCACTTAGTATAAACCAATGGTCTGGATGCTTTCTGTGGTCACTGGAAAAAGATTGGCACGTCCCAGGGAAAATACAGCTGTTGAGCAGTGGGTATCTAGGGAAGGAGGGGTTGGATTGCCACTTTATTAGGGCTATGTAAAGCAGAAAGAGCATGCAGCTCACCTTGATTTGGCTAAAAAACCTGATCTGCCCCTGGGGTAAGTTAGTAAAGCTCTTCTAAACCATGCCAACAGCACATTTGGTTTGATCAATAGACCTGGCTCAGCTATCCTTGATATGCAGTCGCGTTCATCTACAGCAATTACCTAAAAAGCCTGAGGAGGGGAGGAGTTCAAGTAATTTAGCAAGGGGACAGGGCCTTTGCATTGATTAAAAATATAATGGGATCTTTGCAATGGCTTTGGAGTTGCCCCTGAGCTACTTCATCTGCTCTAGGCAGCAGCTGCAGCGCTGCTGGGGCTTTGCACCTATCCTCCAGCCCAGCAAACCAAACACAGTCAGGGGTCCTCTTTTAGGCAGTGCCTGGCTGGGAGGGGCTGTGTCTCTATAGCCCTCTTACAACAGCTGGAGATCACAGACTGAAAGAGAGAGAGATGTGCCAGAGATTAGAGAGAGTGGGGATGGAAAGAAGGACAGGGCCAGCATCTTTAAATCGATGGAACAATCAGGCAGAGGCTAAAGCAATTTTGAGATTAGACCTCCTTTATGGAAAGCAGTGATCTCTTTCTGATGAAAAAGCCATCCCAGCCTCTTGTCGTAATCTTAACTCTGCTCATGTACTTTCCATGTGTCTCCTGGCTGACCCACTTCCTTCATCTCCTTCGCTTGTTTCCTTCAAGTGCAGTTTTAGCTCCAAACCACATAAACACCTTGTTTAAATTGCTTTAATCTCCAAGTGCTCTTTCTATTGATTTGAAACAGTTAAGCTGTCAATCAGCCCTTTCTCTTCACACTGTAGACCAGGGAGGAAGATTAAAATAACAAACAAACAAGAGGCGGATGGGCAGGGACTTTAGTCTAAGTTTTGCAATGGATGCTGGCTCCTAAAAGGTGGGATTAGGTGTAAACACAGTCTGTCCAACCCCTGAAATCTGCAGAAAGGAATTCAGAATGGAAGGCAGCATGTGATGCTGTTCAGAGAGTGGTGGATGTCCTTGCAGACAGCCAAGGTCAGGCTGCTGGGGCTCCGAGCACTGATGGAGCTGTGTGTGTCCCTGGGCATTGCATGGAGTGGGACCAGATGGCCTTTAGGGATCCCTTGCAGCTCAAACGATTCTACAATGCTGTGTTTCTGTGTTTCTATGCTCTGAACACCTGTATCCTTCAGGCAGTGCATTCAGTGCAGCACCTGGGTGTCTCTTCAGACTCAGTGCTTCTAATAGGCAACCTCAGTGTAACAAAGTTTGCAGTCAATGATGATAAGGCAATCAAAAATATACACACAGCCTCTGAAGCACAGACTGCTTGCATCTCTGCCCCCCAGATCTCTGCAGAAATGCCATTCAGGAAGGACATCCAAGCTGGACCACCAACACCATGGATGCATCCCCTGGCACGTCCCCACGCCTGGATAGCACATCAGGCCATCTGCACTCAGGGCAATCCTGATGGCAGGCTGGAGGCAGCAAGCTATTATTTCATCATTACAGCAGGGATAATGACAGGGCCAGGGAGACTGATTGCTGCTGGAGAGGTGAACGGTCAAGGAACCACGAAGGAGAATGAAGATGAGGTATGGCCCATGTGGTTTTGCAAGAGGTGTGCAGCTGGCTCAGCCCTGCTCTGGTTGGAATATTGATCACTGAAATGAGGCTGAGGTTCTCCGGATAGAGTCCTCAAAGTGGTCATGCACTGAAGCCCAGTTCAGTGCTAGTCACACGCTCTGAAAAGCCACATATTAATCACATTATGCAAAGCCAATATTAGGCAGAGCAGTACTCAAATACTCCATGAGCTTGCATAGGCTGAGAAGCCCTTCTGGTGCCCCACTTATTTCTTTCCCCAACATCCCTCCAGAATGACAACCCCAGAGGGAGCAGAGGGACCCAAAGATGACCAAGCAGCACACCTGCTTGCCCCAGGGCAAAGCTGCCATTCTGCAGCCAGGCACAGAATCATTCCTGAAAAGAGTTTGCAGAAGAAAGAGGCTTGGAATTGATTGGGTTGTTCATTTGAATGTGTAATATAATATAATAATAATAATAATAATAGTAATAATAATAATAATAATTATTATTATTATTATTATAGCAACAACTCTTTGAATGGGGTTCGTTGCCCTCCAGCAATTCAGGCAGCTGCTGGATTTCCATTTGGCATCATGATCCTTGTATTGATAGGCTATAAAGATGTGCACGTTGTGGAAAGGTCATCGGAGAGCTGGTGGGCACAGAGGCACACCTTTTGCTGCAGGGACAGCAGAGCTTTCATTTTCTTCTTCTGACTTTTGGGAGAAGGAGTGGGAATAGACACTGGGTCATGGAGGAAGAGGCAGAGATTAAAAGTGAAAAGATCACCTTCTGAAATGAAGTGACAGTCCTCCAGATAACATCTCCTCCATTACAGTTCTCTCTCAAAAGGCATCAGTATTAGGCACAGACTAAGGCGAATGTCCTGGGGAGAAATATGAGGTAATCAGAAGAATAAAGATGGCATAATGAATTTAAACAAGCAGCAGATTTAAGGTTAGATGGACTGGTCTTCTACTTCTAGCTGAACAAATAATTCCTTTTTGCTATTATGAGTAGTCTTTGGTCAAGTGTGAGAAAGGGAAAAGGAGAAGGGAAAAGTGAAAAAGGACAAGGGAAAAAGGGAAGGGGAAGGGGAAGGAAAAGGAAAAGGATCTATTTGATTTTTGGAATGATTTGCGAGGATGTTGTGGTCATGTTGCTTCTGCCAGGGAGAGCTTCAGGAAACCCTGACACCTCAGAGAAACCCTTCTGGATGCCAGGAGAGGACAGCTTCACACAGAGCAATGTCACATGGAGGAAGAGGGTTATATGTCAACGTTCCCTTTCTGATGACACAGCAGTGTCAGTCCAGGAAAACCAAATTTCAAGAAGGGAAAGGAGAGGCTGTGAAACCAGCAGATTGTTTTTCATACGCAAAAGACAAAGGCAGGATTGATTTCACGTATTGAGAGAACTTCAATCAAATGAATAAAGAACACTTTCCCTTCCCTTTTCCCACTCGTTAACAGCTGGCAGTGATCAAACACAGCACTGAGCGGAGCATCCAGAAGTGGCAGCGGTGAATGAGGACTCCGACAGCAGGACAGAAAGAGGGCTGGGGAGAGGTATCAGCTTGAACAGAGAAGGACAGCAGCAAGGCCACGGCACAATTACTTGATTTGTGGGCTTGTTTGAGGGCTGATGTGACACCCACGCACTGAGCAACAGCTGGCAACATCTGCCACAGCTCCTCCCCTTCTCCAGCTTCCAAACACTTGCTGTCCTCATCAGTTCTTCCTTCTTCTCCTCCCCTAGTGCTTCCTGATTGCTGCAGTTTGCTTTTTTGTAATGAAATCCCATACTGGGGCTTCAGAGGGGCGGTGTACGGAAGTCAGGAAGAGGGGGGAGAGGGGCCCTCCAGCCTTTCAGATTAAAACTGCAAACACACACATATGAAGGCACATCGAAAAAACAAAGCAAGAAGGGAAATCAATAGCCCTGGTCAAAGCTCATTTTCAAATCTGAATGATGCTTGTGATTAGTAGAACCTTACAGAAGCCTTGGTTTCCAGACTTGATCTCATCCTTAAATGTCAACCTTGTGGAATCATGGAAGTTTAGGGACCAGCAAGACTCCCAGAGGTCTCCTAATCCATCCCTGTGTCAGACAGCACCATGTGCACAAGGTTCACCAGCAGCAGGAAATGCCAGCTCCCTTCTCTGGTCCAGCACTGTGTTTGGACCTGCAAAATGCAGCAGGCAGAGCCTGCTTTCTTTATTAATGGTCTTCATCATTGCCAGCTCCACAGATGGGCTTCGGCATCTTTGTATCGGGGTCAAGAGGGATGGGATGAGCTGAGTGGGATGATTATGTTTGATGAAGAACATATTCACACAAATCCAATGCTGTCCCCAAAATTATGGTCAATTTTTAACCTTTATTTCATCAAATGGCACTTTTACCATCACAGTCAATAAATAAGTGGAGATGGGTGGGAAGGTGGGGGACCAGGCAGGGACAGATGGGAGCATGAGAGAGTGGAAATGAGGAAAATAAGCTTTGGCCACCTGAGCTCATTTCTGAAGGTGGTCATAACTGCTGATTAGCGAAGCCTGGCTTTATTACTATTATTTCCGCCCCAGCCTGTGATGTAAATGTCAGCTTCCAGCAGCAAGGAGAGGACCACTAATGGCTGCAGCAAAGCAAGGAAGGGTGAGGAACTTCCAAATGAGCTTGACATTTTCTTAACCTGATACAAACGGAGGCTGCAAAGGGCAGGGAAGCAACCCATCGAGTGACTGAGAGGGCTATAAATGAAGAGCAAGACCTTGCTTAAACACAGCCATTTGTAATGGGCTGTTGAGCTGTGACAGAGGGTGAGCTGTGGGAGTTTGCATTGGGAGGGGGTGCCAAGAAGGTGGGTGGAGCAGCAGATGTGTTCACACTCCCTCTTGGCAAAGAGGATAATAACATTTGCCTTCTTTAAAGGGAATACTGATGAGGAGTTGGTAAGTGTGGGCTGGGCTGCTTTCCGTGCACTCACTGTTTTCTCTTCGGGCTGATGGTACAGGAAAGTTTGAGAAGCAGGACCTCCAAACTGAAAAAAGTAAAAATAAGAAATGAAGCTCTACAGCAGGAATGATTCTCGTGCTTGCAAAACTTAGAACTCCGAAGGAATCAAAGGAATTTTCCATCCTTCTGAAGGGAAAAACAATGAAATATCAAAAGTGTAGTAGAACGGGAAACACGTTTCTTCAGAGGAGTCAATATAATGATAATTAGCACGGCCAACTAAAACTTGTCAAACAGATTCAGTTCTTTGCATCAACCCGCTTCAGACCAAGATTGGTCTACATTGCAGCCCACGCTCTTGGTGGCAGTGATGTGCACCCCACTGCTGTGGCTCAGTTCTGCATCTCCCCGTTGGGCTTCTCCAGTTGGGAATCCATCTCACCTGGCTCATTTCTCCCAGAAAGAGCTGATGGCAGCCCATGGTTTTAATTTTGCAATTAAAACCCATTTCAGAGAAATGAGGGCTTAATAAAGGGACTGTGGTGCTGCGCCAGACCAAAGGTTCCTTGAACTCAGTCTTGGACAGCAGACTGCAAAGCTTCAGAGAGGGTTTAAGAACAGTGCACAAAGAATGACCCTTTCCAATGGCAAGTTTCCAAAAGTTACATGTCTTACTAAATGTAATTCGTGCCACTGGAAGAATACTTGGATTTGAGGTGCACCTCCATTCCAGGAAGACCAAGGCACCACAACTTTCCTTGAACCTATGTAGAATCTCCACATTATTCTTGCTGCACAGACATACGTGCTTATCATAGTTCAGTGGAGAAGCGTAGCACATATTTTACCACAGATCCACTTGCAAGGTTCATTACTGAATTTAATGGACCTGTGCCAGGAGGCAACAGCGGGTCCAGTTTTTTAGTGAGAAGGAAGGAAAATTAAATATACTCAATCCTCGTCACCTTAGCAAACATTTATCCATCCGGTTCTGTGCGATGAGAAGTCTCTATACCAAAGAAGGAATTAAATTTTAATGGGACAAAAAGTTGTTTGTAAAGTGTCATGGTCCAAGATTGGAACAGATTATTGCACTGCAGGGGAACATCAGAGGCTGCTGGTAGAAGAAAACGAGGTGATAACTTATTCCTGAAGTGACTGATGGTACAGGAATAGGTGATGCAGAGCAGAATGGATGTGCCCTCTGATGACATCACAGATATTCCCTTCTTGGAAAGAGGGCAGAGCAGCTCCTAGCATTATCCTGGTTGGAGTTGTTGCTCACAGACATGATGCTGAAGTTACAGAGAAGGCCAGCAAACCCCAGTAAGGACTACAGGGCTCCTCACTGGTGTATACTCAGTGCCATGGGCTTCCCCAGCAGCAAGAACAAGTTTCCAAGTTAACACCTTCCCCTCTTTGCAGATGGACTCTGGTTAGGGAATGCTGAATCCCTCCAGACAGTGGCAGCCAAACTCAATGCAATTGAAAAGTTAGTCTTTTCATTGCATCTTTATTTGAATAGAGAAAAGCCCCAATGGAGGTGAAATATTTGCTGGTCTTCTGGACTAAAGTGGGTGATATAACGCTCATTCAGGAACCGTTCCAGCATGGGCTGGCAGATGGTTTGGGCAGCCAGCACCTTCTCTGCTGTGCTTGGCACTGCAGAGCGGACGCAGCAGAGGTTGTGCACTTCCACTATCAATGCACGCACCGCGTTTCACTCCGTGAAGAACTCGGTTCACTCCTACCCTTTAGCAGCCTCCACAGCTTCTTACTTCCAGTCATTACTGGCCACGGTCTGGATTTAATGAGGCCAGAGTTCACTGGATGAAATAAATGCAGGTCCTCGCACCTTCTAAACCAAAGCTAATGAAAAATATATGCTCCCTCACTCCTGCTCTCATTTTCACATCCTGCAAATTATCTGTGCTAATGCACGCAACTCTCTGCTCCTCCGCGGCTTCAGATGCTGAACTTTGAGTCTTTGTCACATCAGCCGGCACCAAGTAATTCCGTACAGAAGTCTGACATTTCCAGTTGAAAAAAATAAATTGATTAAAATTCAACAGGCATGTAGTGTTCAGCTTTTAAAGGTCGGCGATTCTAAGGAACTATCAACTGTAAAATAATTCAGCATTTAGAGGGGAGGGGCAGCTGGGGGGGTCCTGGGAAGAAGAAGGAAGCGAAGAACATCAGGATCATTTACCACCTTTATTTCACTGTCAAGAGCATAATTACAGGAAGTTTAATTACCTTGCAATGGAAGGGCTCCATCTTGCTGAGCATCAGGGCCAGATTCTGCTTTGTGGTGCAGTGCCAGCATGGGGCACCTCTGACAGCAACTGGGATGTTCCTGTGGGTGAGCGTCTGCAGGGACCTCACAAAATGAAGATTGGTGATGTTGTGTCTAGGCTGTTACTCATGACAGAAATGGTTTGGGTTCATCTGAAGACTTTCTGTTGTTGTAGTGGAAGGAAGAAGGACAAGAATGGTAGAGTTGTGGCAGAAAACCCTGCTGAGAGAACTGCTTTCGTACTGGGAGGATGAATCCATCCAGGCAGGGGTCTTCGTCGAGCTCACTGCTGTCTGGTCCTGCATGACTCCTGTGACTTCTCAATGGTGGCTCTGCTGAACCTGGGGGCCAAGATGGGCACTCACACCCATATGTGAGCTGCAGAGGTGAGTAACGATCACAAAAAAAAAACCAGGTCAGGTTTTTTGAAGAGCTGCCTCATCCATTTCACTTCACTGGCATGACGCCTATATCCTTAAGATTCTTCAATCTGTGTCACCCGGATTTTGCTTTTTGAGGTTTGTACTGCCTGGTTTTGAGTTAGATCAGTCTAGACAAAGAAGAAACAAAGCCCATTTGCATCAACCTTAATGGATCACCACTATTTACATCAGCAAGAAGCTTGGGCACAAGTGGAAATCTTTAGCATGAGCATTTTGTGATAGGTCCCTGTCTCTGCCCTTGATTGCACTGTGTATGTATAAATCACATTATTTAATTTCTTCTCTTCCTCCTTGATGGCCCTGTCTTGATAAAATCTTTGTTTCTCACACCCTTTCTGTGCACTTCTGGCTTTTCCAGCCTGGAATACATTTGGATTCAGTGTGTTGAAGTTATGAACTACATCCTACGACAATCATCTGGGTCTCAGTGGCAGAAAGAGGCAGAGGAGGGGTTGGAACCCACTTCTGAGTGGGGTTGGTCGCCACGGGCTGTGGGCAGTTGGCATCCTACTGGCTTTCTGGACGTTGGTTTGGCAGGAGGTGGGCAGTGTGTGCTCTGATTTCCTATCCCAAGGATGGGATCACAACCTGTTGTACAATCCAACTGTGACCCCTAGAGGTCTTTGAAAGGAGAATACTGATCTCAGATGCACAGGGAGAGAAAAAGCATGAGCAAGGGATCTCCTTGGCCCTTATCACTCAGTGCCCTTGAATAGCAGGCCACATGTGATACACTTGTGATTCATTATTCCTTGTGATATCAAATTCTCCCCACACTCACACAGTTGCCATGCCATTGATATCAGTGGAAACCAGAGAACTATGCCTGAAGGAAAAACATGATCCATAAGGTTGCTGGTGAATTGTGCTCTCCAGACCAGAAAGCACCATAAGGACTCAACTCAGGGAGCAAATGCACACATCAAAGCAGAGCAGGATGACTCCTACCGCAAGGTGACTGTAAGAAGCTTCTCCATGGGAAATCGTGGCTGAACAACAGGTCAAATCAACCTGGAAAATCATAAAGAGGGAAAAGAGATACCAGCAGGCATACTGCTGCTTGGTATCAGCACAAAAGAAGGGCGAAGTAAAGGGAATGCTATGTCTTCTTCACATGAGGTGCTCCTAATCTCATTTTGCCAACTCATCTTCATCCTTAGGCCTCTGTCTTGCCTTGCCTCAATAGGATTCCACTGAAATATACCACTGCAAACTCCTGGCAAGCTTTTGATCTCACTGCTATTCATATCACGAGATGAATCCCCTGCTCCTTACCTTGTCTAGTAGGTTCATTTTGCAAGCAGCAGGACACCAATGCACCCACGTCTCCACTCACTACGTTAGCCCAATAGAGGGATTCACCTACTCATAAGAGTAGACATCACGTTGTATGGCATGGTCTGGACCAGTCACGGGCATGGGTTAATGTTTGGACTTGATGATCTTATTGGTCTTTCCAACCTTAATGATTCTGTGATTCTGTGGTCTCCCTACAGACCTGGGCATGCTCCACTTGACTTCTCAGTGCCACAAACAGACAGCCACGGTCTCTGGTGCACGATGCACTTAACCTGGCTCATGGTGGACCACAGACTGCACAGTGGTCTTCCCACATGGTTGAGACACTGCAGGTTTCAACTCTTCTGGCAAGAAAATCCATAGCCTGAAACATGAGTCAGAGAAATAGGAGGTCCCCTTGCAGCTCTACGTCCCACCAGTGGTCCTGGGGAAGGTGGGAACCACATCTCCCCTCTGAACAGGGTTTGCTGACTACCAGGCCAGAGCTCAGCTGTGAATCAACAGCAGTCAGCCAAGCTGCTCTGCCTCCTTCCTCCTCCCACCACTACACAGCAGCCAAAAAGCAGCATGTTGATTATTCAAGAGTGGACTCTTAACAGCTCTAATCAGCTGCTAATCCAATAACACACTCAGCTGAGCCGCACTCTCTGCTCCCAGGTCCCAGCTGCAGAGAGAACATTTACAGCTGCGTGGCATTGATAGTAACTGCCCAGCGGTCAGGAGGAGAGCTCAGCAAATGACTCAGTGCTGCTGAGCCAGGTGGTCCCCACCTTCCCCTTGGCCCTCTCTGCCCCAGTACAGTACAGACTGTTGCATGTGTTGTGGGGTGCTGCCTCTTGCTCTGTATGCAGCCCAGCTCCTTGGATCCCCAGGACAATAAGCTGCGTCTTCTCTTGGGCTCCCCCCTGGCAAAGCTGCTTTAAATCTAATAAATAAAAGAGGAAGCATCAAATCCATCTTTCTGAAGGCATTTGAAATGCAAGATGCCAGGGACCAGCCAGCACAGCCTCGGGCCCTTTCAGTTCTCCAACACTTCAGTGCAAACTGTGAGTGTTCAGCCTGGGTGGCCTGGAGCCAGCATGCAGGGGAGAGGCATTAAAAGCAGAACCATCCCTTCCTCTGCACTGCCCCGGCTTTCCATCCCCAAGTTCTTCCTTAGGCATGCAGGACAACATCACACCTGCTTCTCGCTGCCTTCACAGCCTGGTTCTCAAATAGAGATTCTGGCAGCATCTCCTGCTAAGTCCTCTCTCTTTGCAATACCTTCCTGTTGGCAAAAGCCCTCTCTGGGTTTTTGTTCTGTGTGTGCTCAGCCCTCTCCTGTTCCCACTCTCTTCCTTAATCAATATCTCTCGTTAACCATATGATTACAGATGACTTCTCATTTTCCTCTGGGTGCACCCTCAGAGCTGCACTAGCAAAAAGGTGTGGAAAGCTGTTTCTGGGCTTAAATAGCAACTTCCCATCATGAGCCGAAACCAATTTATCCTTGCACTGAAATAAGTTTACACAGTTGTGTGTGCAGGGATTTGTGTGGTTGGGGCATCTCACACTTCTGTTCCCGATAGACTTACTAATGAGTCCAAAGGGTGTGAAGAGAGGTCCATACCCCTTCTTTGGGTACAACAAGAAAACAAGCAAAATAAAATAAACCAAAGAAGGATCAGTGAGGGATATTTCATTATCACCAGCTCTCACAGTGCCCTAATGAATCCAAATGGTTATTTTTCATGAGCAGTGCTCTGGGTGAGGGAAATCCTGATGTGGGACCAGAGGAACCCACAGCCCCTGCTTCCTCCCTGCTGACACAGCACATGCAGACAAGTTTGTGCAGCACTTTTCCCAGTGCTGTTTATTTTGGGTAGAGTGCAGATCCTAATAGGTTGGAATGGCTCCAGTGGGGCTCCTCTGCTCTACTGTGTGCGTAATCTCCTCCCTACGATGCAGCCCTGCCTGGCTGTATGCTTAGGCAAGAGGCTGGAAAAGCCCCAGGGACACTGAGACTCTCTACATAGGAATATGAGGAGAGCTGAGTTTTTGGAATGGATAACAAAGTGAAGATGTGCCACTGACCCAATTTTTTCCTGCCTACCAAAAATCTTCACAACTATAATAATGAGAAATAATGATGATTTGTGCAGGGATCTGGGGCTGCTGCAGGTGGGTCTGGAGCAATCCTCTCTGTGTGGCATGGAGGGCTGCTTTGGTGGAGGCTGCACCCCAGTGCCTGATCCGGATCCAGGACCAGACCCAAGCCTGCTCTGTTGCAAGGCGATGACCCTTCACTCTTCTCCAGCTCTCCAATTTCACATCAGTTAGGCCAGCACACAGCAACTGAGTGTGATCCTGCTGGGACACGGAGATCCTGACCCACCTCATTTCACACTCCAGGCACAGGGTGAACTTCACCTTTTCTCTCCCAGGGCCTTCTGGCACTTCTGGGATCCATTATAACAGGACCTGTGGGAGAGGAAAGGACCCGTCTGTGTACCAAGCTCAGCCCTGCCCAGGTGCCTACCATAGGCATTCCTGCTGGGAAGCGACGGCAGTGCAGCTCCTCCGTGTTGGCTGCTGGATGGTGGCCAGTTTGGGGCAGCAAGTGAGCAAAAGGAGGATGGAGTTCACTCCTGGGCTGGGTTTGGCACAGCCCATCCTGCTGGCACCAATCCCTGCATCCAGCGTTCCCGGAGCCGCACGCTCTGCATCCCCGCACTGCTCTGCCCCTCCTTCCTGTCATTCGGTGACATAATGAAATCAAATTAAAGCCCCATTTACCAGTTTTATTGCCTATTATTTATAATACTCCAGCTCCAAAGTGCTGTTTTATAGAGTGCTTAAGCTGCCATTGCTGGATAGAGTTTGCCATAAATGTCTCCGCATGCACAGAACATAATGTCCTCGCATCGTGCAGGAAAAGGGAAGAGATTATTCTCAATTATTTCATATAGTCTGTTTTATTGTCTTATTGTAATAAACTGTCATACCCTACAACACTTTAAAATCAATAGTTTGCATTAAAAGTAATGAAAAGTAGTTATTAATCCTGCTCAGTGCTTCCGCTCTTCCGCTCACCGCGAGGCCCTGGAACAGGGACTGGGTGATAATTATTCATTTCCGATCAATAGGAACATTTCCCAGTGCTGCTGTGTGTATCGCTGCTCTCGCAGCTGTGCCAGTTGATGATGGTGGAGGCTGTGGGGGGTGGGTGCTTGGCCATGCCTCAGTTTCCCCCGGATGATTTGCTCATGAGACAGAGCAGTTCTGTTCAGGGCGTGTGCAGATAAAGCAGGGGTTTGCTTGGCTTTGGATTTTTCTCTCTGAGAGCTGATAGATTTTTGGCATGCAAGGGATTTTTGCAAACACTGAAAATGAGAAATACGGCATTGTCCCACAGCGGGTTCTCCTCATTACTGGACTAATTCATACTGAGCTCTCCTCCTTGCCTGTGTTGTGTCCCTGGCACTCAACCCACGTTCAGCTCATGGACAGATGTTCCTGTGACGCCCATCAGAGCCTTCTGACTGCTGTATCCCCATGGCCCAAGTCACAGGACCTCAGCTTGAAGGTATGTGTCCAGGTGGACTCCAGCACAGAGCGGCGTGGTGTCACTGCTGTGTGAGTTGGGATATGACAGGAATCTGTCCATATGCACATTCACACACAGAGCCTAAGACTTTGTAGAGATTTATTGTGAGCCTGGACCCACTGCTGTCCATGAACACAGGCAGTGCCACCCTAAGCAGACCCAGCATTTCTCCAGCGCAGTGAAGCATCCAGCAACCACCCCCTGCTGCTCCCAAATCCAGGCTTTAGGTCTCCCTGGCATATCAGACCTTGATAATCCCTAAAATCTTGGATTTATGCATAGCTTGGAGGCACAGATCTCATCTCCTGCAGTGACAATCCACATCCCCTGCCTGCAGGGCAGGCTGGACTTCCTGCTCCCACAGCAGCACACTTGCATATCTGGGGGGGTTGCAGAGCCAAGCAGAAGCAAGACCTGAGCACAGCGAGCACAGAAAAAAAGTAGAGTTGGATTCCAAGTTTCTCTGCAGTCCTGCAGCAGGGTATGCAAATCTCACACCAGCTGGGCAGGATGAAACAGAGCTGATTCGCAGCTGAGAACGATGGAGAGAGTGAACAAAGGGCTGAAGGGACACACTGAGCACCAGGCCCATCCTTTTATTTGTTATTATTTTTTAAAATCACATTTCCAATATATATATATTTTTTTCAATGGGAAAACCCAGCTGGTTGCTTGGATTGACTCTGTCTCTGATTCAATACAGTTGTAATGAAAAGAGCTCACTAGCACATTAATTGTCATGATAAACATCAGCATCACCCACCCCCGTGCATACACACAGCTCGGTGGCATTGTGTCAGTATCAGAGCAGCATTTCTTCGTCGCCGCCTTCTGCAATAACTGAGAAATAGAACAAAATCCACACACAAGCGAGAAGGAGTTATCAGTGCTTGATCAGATCTCAAGAGATTTCTTTATTTTTAATAAAGTCCACCTTCCCCCTTGTTTGTCAGAAGCACTTTGCTTTAAATGTTGCATGAGCAGAAGCAGGAACTACTTGTGGCTGCGTTTGCTTAGGGAAGAAGACAGACAGGCACTTCCATTCCTCAAGCCCCGAGATCTCAGTGCATGTGAGAGCATCTTTTTGCAGCACAATGGCTCCACTTTGGTACATTCCTTTAACAGGAAAAGAAACCAAAGCATAGACCTGCAAATGCTAGTTTCCTAATTTCTGTATGATTCCAGAAGAATTAAGTCAATAACCCTTTCTTACTCTGCAGACATCTCACAAGGGGGACTTGTGGACCAGGCACAGCAGTGCCCTCTACGTATGCTGTTTCCACCATCCCTCATCTCCCACATATCCATGAATTACATCTGTCTGTTCCCCCCAGCCCTCTTCCTTGTCCATAGATGAAGCACACTGGCACCGTGTGAGCATCCTGGGAGTGCGTGACACATGGAGGGGGGCTCTTCTGCTCAGGGCCAGCACTGGGGGTATGTCCTATGTTGGATGGGATGCCTTTAGTTGATTGGGAATGCCCTACCTTGGGTGGGCTATCCTACATTGGGCTGGATGTCCTCTGTTAGGTGGGTTGCCCTACGTTGAGTGGGGGATGTCTTTCATTGGATGGAAAGTCCTACATTGGGTGGGATGTCCTGGGCTCCCATGCAGAAGCCTTAGAAACACATAAATGCATGCAAAGGGAGAGGAGGGAGTTCTGGGAGTCACCATCCCACTGGTTCAGTGAGATGGGTGGGAAGGATGGGTCTCTTTTCCCACCTAGATGATAGGGCTTTAATCTAACCTTGACATTATCTGAAATTAAAATCAAACCTGACATGCGGACAGTGGCAGAAATGAATTATACCTCTCCTGTTGGTAGATAATCCCCTTCTAATTCCCTCACTTTATTCAGATGAGAGATGATTTAGGGAAGGGGAGGTAGGAAATATCCTCCCTTTTGCCTTCTCTCAGATGGCAGCTCTCCATGGCCACCCCATGTGGGATCACACAGCAAACCTCCACCCCGTGCTAGCAGCACCCCACTCTGCAGCCACCAAACGGTGTGCAGCTGATCTTGGGGCCAATGCAGAGGAAGAGAGAGATACTGCTTTTAATGCAGAAGGGAGCAAAGGCAAAAACCCAAGCCCTGAAGTAAGGAACAGCAGAATGAAGACACAAATGTTGATGCAAAGCAGCTTTATACGTTCTCATCTTGCCCACCCCTCAGCTGTGAGTGTGAAAGCCTCGTACCCCCAGCATGCCCTGGTCAGAGGAAAGCGAGGTGTTGGTGGATATGCCACAACTCTTTGGTCCATCACTGCAGCTCCAGAAGGACATCAGGGCATGGAGGTGAGGAGATGAGCTGTCTGCTCCTCCCTCACAGCTTCGAGCCCATCTCGGAGCAGCTCTGGCTGAAAGCAGGGGAGAGTCGGTGCTTCCAGCAGCTGTACAGCATCTCTCTCTTCCCAAACACTTGTGAAGCTTTTCCACCACAAATGATGCGACTGAGGACAGCAACATGACCTCACTCTCCCTACAGCTGGCCAGAGGTGCATGCATTGAGTCAGTTTTGCTTAATAATGTAAAGAATGTTTTTTAACGTGGTTCCCTAATCTGTCTGATTAAAGCTTCTGCATAGAAAGTAATTATTTACAGAGCCCCACATCACCAGCTGGTTCCCCTCCTCCATCCAGACTTTACTTTTCTCCAGTTCTAATTCAATCCCTGGCTATGAAAGTGTGTAAAATCAGCTTGGACTCTGCAGCACAATTCAGTCTCAAAGCCATTCCAGCCAACAATGGCTCTAAACAAAATATAATGAGTAATTCACATAGTAATATCACCTTAGCTACATTCTTTTGAATGGGTTTTTCTCTCTTGGTGCCTCCACCCTCCCGTCCTAATAAGTATATCTAAAACTTGAGAAAGAAATTCATCCGCCTCTTAAAATATCAATAGAAATGGGAGGGAAATTGCAGGAAGAATAGATAAAAATTGCGAGGAATTTTGCCCTTTTTGTGGAGCAGTGTTCTCAGCATCACCCTTGCATGCTGGGTAATTGATTTTCCATGGAACTCTTAGGGGTTATTTTTTTCCAATTTAGTTTTTGAATTTTAAATGCACTTCATGCCAGTTAGCTGGGCCTGCACATAGAAACCTCCTGTGTTATCCTCAGAATAAGCACAGAAAGGAGACAGTAGGGCTGATCCATAATCCACATGTCCTACAGATATGCCCTAAAAGTACTGAGTTCTGTCTAAACGCTGACCATAGGATCATAGAACCATTACGGTTGGAAAGATCACTAAGAACATCAAGTCCAGCCATCAGTCCATCACCACTGATGCTTATCCATTCTCGTGCAGAGGGTTCTGGAAATGGTTGGGTCATGTTTAGTTCTCCCCACGGAAACATGGGTCCTAAGGCCAAAGGAGCAATATAGTTTGCCTTCTGGTCTAAGGGGCCATGGGATTTCCCTGCATTCATACCTGTTTGAAGTAGAGTGAAAACGTAGCACTGTGCTCCTTCCCATTTAGTAGAGCATGAATTTCAGAGACAAACTGTAGTTCCAGGTGGAACGTCAACACATTGCAAGCATCTGCATTGCAGTTCTCCAGCATTTGAACTGAAAGATACAGCTCCGTTACCAAAAACTGCCAGAGGTCCACCAGCAGCTCTGTGTGACCCAGAGGGCACAGTGAGAAGGTATGGATTACAAGCACACCTTCTGCTGGAACAGCTGATCCCATCCACGGCCGTAGGAGCGCAGCTCCTAACACCTGTTGGGCGAGTGCTGGAAGGAGCAGCATTTAACAGCAGCTGCTACACACAGGCTATTTTCATAACACGGACACAAGACATTATCTTGACTGAGATTCCCAGCAAGAGGCTAACTGGGAGGCGACAGCTGACAATGCACACAGCTGCGACTCGCCAAGGCAGAGCTGAGCCAAGAGCAAGAAGCCATTAGAAGGTAATAGTGTGAAAACATTAATGGCCTAGAGCCAGATTTGAATTAACAGTCCGGGAGAGAAGGAGCCTATCAACCCTTCTTGGTTTCCCCTCTGGTTTGTTATAGGACTGCAGTGCTGTCAGATTACAGGGAGAAAAAGGTGGCACATCCCATCCGGGATTCTGCCCCCTGTGCTCTGCAGTGTATGACTTCAGGCTGTAAGATCCTCTGCTCACTGCTTGTCCAGGCTGGGAGGTTAATGAGGGGAGGCACTGAATGGTGGACCTAAAAATTAAAGATCAGTAGGGCTTTCTGTAAGAATTTACGGGCAGCTTTAAAGAGTGTCACATCACGAAGACATCCGAGTGACTCTGAAAGCACATTCCACTTTATTCTCCCTGTTTGAGTTACCCGAACTGAAAGTAATTATCCACTGAGTATTCAAGAGAGCCTGTACAAACGTCAGTGATGGATGAACATGCAATGGAGTCCGGTCCCTGAGACCCCATCCAGCACGAATCTGAGACAGCATCTAACTCAACAGAAGTCTGATCCACTTTGCAAACCCTTCCACCAGCAGGCCCTGCACACCCTGAGCCACATGCTGCTCTCAGCATCTCTGCTGCACAGTGTCACAGGTGCTTTCCAGCTTCAGGCCCTCTGGATGTAACTCTCCAAGGCCACACACCGGCCCACTGCCTTTCCACAGATGGTTTCTCCCCCTCCCTCACCTTCCCTCCCCAAAATAAAAATGAGGTCTCTTTGCAATTCTGCATTCTGCTGTGACCGACAGCACTGGGGTGAGACCACTTAGCACAGATGGCAAATTATCCTTCCCAGCTGCTCCTGGGTAATGGGGACCTTTTCCAGCTTCATCACTCTTCATCCTTGGGTTCCTCTTCTTCTGTGCTGCCAGGGGATCTCCGTGCCATAAGGAGGATGGGTGCCATCCTCACTGGGTCCCAGTAACTCCCAGTAGCTCCCACTGATGTCAGCAGGGGCTGCAGGGTCCCAGGGATGAGGAACAGGAGTTTCCATTCTCCGGGCTGTGCTCCCATCTTCCAGCTTCTCTCTCTTCAGAAGTTCTTTGTTTTCTTTCTTCAGTGGAGGGAGTTCACAGAGGTTGTCAGGGTGGACTGCAGTCTTGTAAATACATGTGTGACCTCTTATAGCTCTTCTTTGAAAAAATCTTTTTATTTTTTCTCCACTAAAACACATCAGTAAAACACCCTTAGGGTCCCTTCTTCTGACTGCTGTGAACGTTTCATCTCTTGCTGACGCTCCATCCACCTTCCTCTGTTCTCTGCCTACAATCAGTGGTTCCTCAGCTGTAGTCCCAACAGAAGAGCACACATACAAGAAGGCCTCCATTGGTTTCACTCACATTTAAAACCCTTCCACTCCAGCAGTGCTCCTCTGGTCATTGCTCTGGCTGGAGCAGGTGGCAAAATTTGGAGCTGAAAATGGGAGGGCTCCACGAAGAGGTCCATCTGCCAGCCCTGTTCCTCTTGTTGCCTCCCCCTTTGAGAGACGCATCCCAGTCTCATCTTATACCTGGGGAGTCAGAGCTCCACGTTTGCTCACATGAATGCAAACCTTGGGAAACCAATCAAGAGATGCCACTCATTATGAGGGAAAACTGCAGAACGGGAGGAAATTACAGGCGAAGCACCTTGAAAGCCCTCCCATTTTCTAAACATTTCTCTCTGGTTTCTTGCAGATTTCAAAGGTCACTGGGAGCTAATGAACCTCAAATAGCAAAGCTGTCTCTTGTTTGTTTGTCACTCTGAGTTTTTCTGGTTGATTAAGATCCATGCTGGCAGTAAGGTATAAAATAGCAGGTTTTGATGTGTACGGTGAGTTTGCACTTCCTATCCCCAAAAATGCTGAGCTGAACAGGAAGGACTGTTAGCCCCACAGACCGGAGAGCAAAAGCACAGGTAGGAAAATGAAGATTTTCCTTCCGTGCCAGTAGGCTTCTCCACCCTTTCCCTTGTTTTTTTTTCTATCATCATTTTCTGCTTTGTTTCACAGACTTTCAGAAAAAAAACAAAACAAAACAAAACAAAACAAAAAAACAACGAGTTTGTGGTTAAAAGCAGAGAAATTGAATTCTTAGTTACAGGCATAAACTGTAGAAGGAGCACATTCAGAACAAGGCCCTACAAGCCAGGTCTCAGCAGACCTCAGCATGGGTCTGTTTGCATATTTCCCTATTTATCCCCAATTCCATAAGCTTTCATTGCCACCCACCAGCTGAGAAGCGCACCAGGTAACCTGCACCCCAAGATGGGTTGATTGTAGTGCTGACCTACGCTAGGGAACGACAAGATGTCATCTGTTTCCACCTGAGGACTCTTCATCTGGGGTGTATCTGAGGACTGCGGCTGTTTTTCTGGCTGGTCATCCAGCTGGGGTAACAACAGCAGAGGTCTAAACGCACAGATCAGCTCTGCAGGTACACACACCCCTGTGCTATTGGATGCCCACTGCGATGCAGAGTGCTCCCACGCTGACATGAGTGGGCGATGTTGGTGGCAGGTGGATGGTTGGGATAGGTGATCTCAGAGGTCTCTTCCAACCTCAGTGATTCTATGATCCTATGACACATCCACAGCCCTGTTATGGATGCCTGTCACCCCGAGCTAAGAAACAATCCAAGCTGGAGTAATGCTCATTGCCTGTGAGTCAATTAGCTCTGCAAAATATTCTCCCAATGCATGCTGGATACGCTGGTCTGCAAATACCTTGTGCATATGAAGAAGAAATCTGCCACATCAGAGCTCTCCAGTGATGCAGACTGGTAATGCATTGGAGCACGGGAGGCTTAATGACTCGTAGGTTTGTCAGACTCATTCTAGTTTGCATTCATGCTAGCACATGCTAGTCAGAAGTATGTTAATATCCCTATTCAGTGCTGTGGCTGATGACTCATCTTAGCCCTGCCCCACCGCAGAGTCCTTGAGGGCCAATTCTCCTGCTTTTATCAGCAGCATCTCATCTCTCCTCCAGAGCTCTGGACCTAAGTGACGACGGTAAAAATAAAAAGCAAACATCCAATTCCATTTCCCACCTACCTGCTCCTGCTCCCACTCGCAGCCTACTAAAGCACAAAACCAACACCGTTCTCCTCCCTGTTTGGGACCCGAGGGTTTGCAGCACAGCTCAGAGCAACACCCATGGTTTGTACTGGAAAAGATCCCCCAGCGCTCACTGAGCAGCAGCCGCCTCCCAGGAGCTGTCAGCTGAAGTGGGGACGTGTTGCTTCCATTCCTACCATAAGTGAAATAACCCCTGGGAGAGAAATCTTTCTTGAGGGAAGCTTTGCTGTCTGCTTTTCCACCTGCTGCACTGCCTTGCAGGCACTTCAGGGCATCCCTTGGATGCGCTGCTGCTCCAAAAGTAACGCCTCCTATTTTGGGATGTTGCCCCATGGTGTCACAGGCAGGTGTCGGTGGGAGGGCAATAGAGGTTGGATCTTCGCACCGATATCCTATTCCATTTTGCTGCTGTGTGACGGATGGCAGCAGAGGGGCTGTGTGATGGAATGGCGTCCGAAGTGGCAGTGCAGGTGGAGCTAATGTCGCTGAATTCCTCCGTGCAGAAAAAAATGGCACCCACTGACATTCACTTACTCTTGCTGAACTCTGGTGGAGACCAAACAGTGGATGTTGGCACAGGGAGAGGTCAGTGTTGTTTCAGCAGCATTGCCATAGCAGCTGTGAAACAGTGGTCGCTTCAGTTGGTGCAGATTTTGATGGGCACGCCACGCAGGCTCTTGTTCATCTTGTTCTTGCTAGTGAAAATGCACAGTTAATGGCAATGGCTATGTTGGAAAAGATGTTTTGCAGTTTAGAATGTGCTCTTTGCATCTGTTGTTGTTTTCCTCCATAAATGGGAGGCATTATTCAGGGCAACCTACATACTGCCATCCCATTGTTGACCTCATTGGAAGGGTTGGGTATCTTAAAGAGAAGCACACAGAGGAGTCTGAGCTCCCTGGGTACTCGTAGCCACACAGCTTCACAGCCCTTCCCAGAGGACGATCAGGCAATGTGAGGGTGTGTGTGGGCACACTAAATCCAGGGGCTCTTCTGAAACTCATAGCTAGCTCTACACAACCCCAGCCTGCATTTCCAAAGCAGTGAGCGCACATGGAAAAGCAAATCCTTTCTCCGCCAACCATGGCCTCACCTCTCTTGCTTTTCCTGCTGCAAGAACCTCCATCGAGTGGCATTACCTCACCAACTCTGACCTTTCCACTGAAATGCATCCCTGCTCCCAGCGGGAGTGAGGAGCAGATGTTTAATCACACACCACAGCACAGCAAACTGGTGCAGGCCAGGGAGCAGCGGAGATTCCACACTCCACTGAAGCTGCAGGATGGATTTTGCAAAGCAGAATGCAATTATCCAAATGGCAATTTGCTCAAGACATAAGTCTTTTGAAATAATAATAACACTTAGCACATATAAAGCGTTATGCATGTTCAAAGCACAAGCGGTAATGTTTGTGTCAAAGAGGTTTGAACTTCCAATAATTATTAACAAGCAGAGAAATTGCAGAGCTGGGAGATTTTTCCAGCTTTAATTCACAAGGAATAGTTTGCTTTTTTTTTTTTTATTCCAAAAAAAAACTTTGCTCAGACTTCTCCCCTGCTTTCTGCAGATCCCAGCTTTCCTCCCAGCGCTGTGCTAAGAAATAATTAAAACAAAAACGAAAACAATTTCCCTGTGCAATTTAAAAAAGAAAAAAAAAGGCTGCTGAATCTTAGAAAAAGAAAACAAAGAAAATGAGGGGGGAAGATGTGATCCTGTGAGTGGAACACTTTTTGTAGCCAAATGGATATGAGTGTGTTAGGCACATATATTTTATATACGTGTATACGTGTCTGTATGTGTATAAAACACACAAAAGTTGACACTTTGGGTGTGAACCTTTGGTTCAGCCCAGCTCCATTCATCTCAGATAATGGGGACACAGCTTGCAGTGACATTTCCTATCTCCCCAGACGCTCCAAAGGCAACAGGCTCTATCACCTCGTACCTTAAGGAACAGATGGAGGTGGCCATAACCCACATTGGTGCCTTGGCTTCCCCTCCTACCTGCAGCTCCCACCCCTGTTTTCACACAACCTCAGTGTCACTGAGGAACACATAGAATTACAGAATCATTAAGGTTGGAAAAGACCTCTAAGATCATCCAGTCCATCCCCACCATGCCCACTGACTGCATCCCTTGGTGCCACATCCCCGTGGTTCTTGAGCACCTCCAGGGATGGTGACCCCACCACTCCCTGTGAAGCTGTGCCACTGCATCACCACTCTTTCTGAGAAGAAAATTTTCTCCATATCCAACCTGAGCTGTGGTTTCAAACCCAAGCACACAATGAGCCAATATTGGTTTTCTGACTGAGATGGGGCTGAGCATCCCTGCTGCTCTCTCTCTGGAGCAGTCGAGGGACTCTGGGATGTTTGTTCATGAGAACAGTAGGCACTGCATTGAAAAAAAAAAGAATGAAGCCATGTCTCTGGACAACTTGTGGAGACAGAATTTGTTTCTCTCACTCTGGTCTCCTAAAGCATCAGAACGGCCAACATTTCAACCACTGGTGGCACATTGGCGAACTCACCAGCGCTCCAGGGCCCATTTCTCATTTGTATATTAACATAAATTTCCATATGGCACAGAAAAAGGAATAAAAAGAGGCAACACTGTAATTCTGTAATTTTCCACGTATTTGAGGGGTTTTTTTTCTATTTTTTTTTTTTTTTTTCGCCCTGCAGCCCAAGGTGACAGCAAGAGCACTGGCATTTCTGAACAGCCCAATGCTTCAGCTTGTAGATGCTACAGGGATAGGAGCCTTGGAAACAGGCGGGATGGAGAGAGAAACTGCTTGAGGATCAGACTGGGCCATGGTGCAGAATACCTTGGTACGTGTCAGGCTGGCTTCCTGGGTCACTCCTTCATTAACAGGTGGAAAACCTGCAATCCAGCCCTCAGGTTAGGGAATGGGGAATGGGCTGCTCCTTGGCCTTCCCCAGGCAGGGATGCAGGAGAGGGAAAGGCAACAGGAGGAAGGGAAAGGGAAATGGAAAGGGAAATGGAAATGGAAAGGGAAGAGGAAAGGGAAAGGAAAAGAAGGGAAAGGAAAGCAATGAGTGTCCTCAAATCTCTTCTTAAAATAAATAAATAAATAAATAAAAATCCGGGGAAACAAACAAAAAACCCACCCAACCACAGCAGTATCAAAGCAGCAACCTTGGTTTAAATACCTTTCCAGACACAATTACACTGAGCAGCCTGCCTGAACTTTCCCTGCAGGAGGATCCCAGTGGGGTTAAGGCGTGCTGAACTCACAGTGCCCGAGTTTTTCTCTCCCCTGCTCAGAGCTGGAGGGGAGACTGACTCATTTGCTTAAAAATAAAAACACTGCTATCTAAACTTTAATGTCTTTGTTTCTTATTGCTGCAGGCAGTGGTTCATATGCATTCCAAACAGCACTTTGACTGCAAATGTACCATTTTGGAAGCTATTCCACCTGAAAAACAATATCTTTCATCTCCCTGCCTCGCACTGTTGGGGGCTGGGAGCTCGGCTGTCCTGGCTCCACAGGCAGCAGTGGGGTGGAAAGGAAAGGAGTTGGCTCTGCTGCAGAGATGGCCTTCGCTGTGTGCAGAGGGGATGCTGAAAGGCAGAGGTGTGCAGAGCAGGGCTGCAGCCCACACTGGAAGAGAAGGGATTAGCCATGCTGGTGGGATGAAGTGGGGTGAAGGCAAAGCCTGCTGCACACAGGATGTACCCAGGAGCAATTATGCTCCCTTCACATCTCCACCCGTGGGCTGCATGCTGAGAGCAAGCTTTGGATGTCAGCGTGCACCTATGTCCGTCTTGGTTGCCCCCTCCTAGCCCAGGGACCAATTGCACAGCAGAGAGGATGCCAGAGCTGCAAGATGCTCTACCAGATGCACGTGCTCTCTGCACCAGTTTGCTGAAACCCCTTCTACGATGTCCTCACCATCACCTGTGTTAGGATGGATTTGTTATGCTATCACCTGCCCAAGTGCTCACCACTGCTGCTTACAGAGCAGTGTCACACCTGTGCCACACTGCCTCCACAAAGGGAAGGTGCACAGGGAGCTCTGCTCTGGGCTCGTTGTGCAGTGGTCACTGTTGCAGTCCTGGGCTTTACAAGCCACTATGGCTGTGTAGGCCACCCCACTTCTCGTGCTGAGTTGCTGCATTTGTCAGAGTCCTTTTGTCAGACGTTCGGGTGACCATTCCCCTGTTGCTCCTGCTCACTGAGCAGCCTCTCACCAGCTTTTACATGGTGAGATCTGGTTGGAAAGGGACAGCCAAAGGGATCAGGGCACACAGGGGTGGCCAAATGCCTGGTCCTCCGAGGGGGCTGCGCATTCGTCTCACGCATGTAATGACTGTGTGGTGTTACCCTGGCAACTACATCTCAGAGATGATGCAATCAAATTTTGGAACGATGTGATTAGAAATGACAGGCAAGGGGAAACAAAGGGAAGCAAAGTTGCTGTGGCAGCTGGGATGCAGCGCTCAGCGCGTAATGCATGCAGCGGGGCTGCGAGACGTTCTTCCGAGCAATTACACTAAATATCATATTCTATTTGCCAGCTAATTACAGAATATCATTCAATGCCTGCCGTCCAGCCTGTCCCTGCTCTCCCCACTTTGCAGAGGCCCAGGGAACAGTACTCTCATTAACCCGCCTGTGTTTGATCTGCTCTTACATTTCCAGTTGGCACCCGCCCAGCACAAAATGCTGCACTCTTTCCCCCATCCCTGCATTATTCCCTCCCCCACATCGCAGCCTCCTCTGCCCCAAGGCCCCTCTGCTCCCCCTGGGCAGCCCCACAGCCACGCTTTGGGTAGGGCTTGTTTGCCTGCCTGGGGTCTGCCCCTGCTTCTGGAAAGGAGAGAGAAACAGGTAGAAAAATCAGGAATGGGGGCTTGCACTGTAAATACTGATGATGATTCATAACCCCCTCTTCTCAGAATTTCAGGTTCCTTAACTATTATCCCTCTCGCAGAAAGCCCCGGCTGTTCTTTTGACAGGTTTATGTGACCCAGCAGGCACTTTTCAGTCATTTTCACTGTAAAAACAACAGGCTCAGTTCTCCACTGCTCAGTGCCTGGCAGTGTGGTTAGCTCGGCGCTGAGGATGAGGAGGGAAATGGCAAGCTATGACATCTCTTTGCAGCTCCCCACACCATCTTTGGCCATCAGATGGATCTGACAGCAGCTGGCGGTTGCCTCAGGGGCACTGGGGACACCAAGCTGAGGTCAGTTCTCTCCTTGCCCACCCACATGGCTTTCTTTCCACTGCCAGAGAAAGAAAGGATGGTTGGAACTGTGTGCCATCGGACCTCTGTTAGGATCCCAGTGGTGACAGGACACCTCGGTGGGTGGGCAGGATGAACCCCTTGTGAGCAAACAGGTCCAGAACAGAGCAGCTCCTGAGTTAGATCTTCAACATGGAGTTAACCACTTGGGAAATGAGATGAGCTGCCATAGCTCTGCTGTTGGCATCCCACAAGGAAAAAGCAGGAACCGTTCCGAGCCCTTCTGTCTCACTCCAGATGGGAAAGGTGGAGGCCAGGTCTGGGGCTGAAGCTCTCCTTCCAACCCCACCCCCTCCTCATTCCCCCAGGGACCCCACATCTTGCCTTCCATCCCTGCTGCTGCAGGTACCACTCCAGCAGGGAGCTGCAGCACCGTCACTCCCTGCTGCTGCAAACAGCCGCGGCGCAGAGCACTTGAATACCAATTTCCTTCTCCCCTGCCCACTTCCACCAAGTCCCCATCGTGCATCCAAGAACGAGCTGTGGAAAATGGCTGAGGCTGGGATGCAATGAGCCCCAGCAGGTGTCTGTGCAGCATCGTGGGCCTGCAAAATGCAGACAGATCAGCCCCCATCAGATGCGTGAGAGGGAGAGCAGCTGAGAAGGCAGCACATGGCAATGGGGGATCTGCTGCTGCCAGATGGGGCACGGGGAGCAAACTTCATTTGAATTGCTTGCAGGCTTAGCAGCCAGGCAGAAAGAAATCATCACAAATCCATCTAATGCAAACTAATGCTGGTCATTAGGAAGCAGGCTGGAGCAGCACTGCCTGCATTGGGGAGAAGGCATTAGGAAGAAAGTTTCTGGACAGGTTGCAGAGCCGAAATAGATCCCTGAACAATTTATTCTTTGTTTACTCTTGTTCTCCAGCCTGGGGGTGGGAGGGTTGGTATTTTTCCCCCACAAGGATGAAGAACCCCAGGAGGATCTTGCTGTACTTGGCCAGCTTTGTAGAAACATTAGCCAGAGAGCAGTGCTTATGGGTGTCAGTGAGAGCCACGGTCACCCAGTGTCACTCAGAGCAGAGCAGCCCTTCTCTCCATACATGCAGCCAGGGTAATATTCCCAGTTGGATTCCTGCAATTTTGGGATGGAACACTGAGCACTGCTGCCCAGCCTGGCCCTGGCCTCATCCCCTCCCCACCAACCTGGCTGCCACAGCACTGCTTTAATGAGAACCAAAGGCTTTTTGACGGCTGTTTGTAGAAAATAAACAAATCAATAATAAATCTCAGCTGAAGACCTTGGAGGAGCTCTCTTAACTCTCCTGGATGCTATTGGAAGACAGCAGCATGGACATGGAGACATCAGAAAGTTATCTGTCAGAAATAGCCTGTCTGCCCCAGAACAGCCCCTTTGGTTATTCAAATATCTCTGGCACCAAGGCTGTGTCAAAATGCTTTTCCACATGTGCTGTCTCTGTTTCGGCATTTACTGTTGGTCCCTGCAAAGTCCTGAAGCCAGGACGCAGCAACAGCATCACTTCCTATTTCAGTGACCTATGGAGGAGAAGAAGGAAGAATGGCATATCCTCAAGAAAGCAGTCACCATGGAACTTAGCAAAGACCAACGAGAAAAAGGAAGGAGTTGTGGGGAATGGCTGAAGTAGAGCTGAAGTGAGATGGCTTTTGGGGACATGACCTCTTGTTTTGAGATCTCTCCAGGGAGAAGAAGGATTTGGGAAAAGAAGACACGGGATGGGAGGTTTGGGAGCAAGATCCTTTGTGAGGAGTCTTTAATTCCCTTTGGGATTGTCAGAAAATCACACCTTGCTGTTGCACTCTATGGGCTTTGGAATGAGATTCAATGAGCTCTGTTAATTTTCTGTGAAACTCCATCAACTCTATTCCCATTAAATCCTATAGCACTTTTGCAGACAGCTTCAGGGAACGATCGCTTGGTCTTTTGCCAAAAAAGAAACTCAGCATGTGAGACTTCAGCTGGAGCTGCTCGTGGACTGTCAAGCTGGATGAGACCATTTCTTTCACCATCCAGCCTTTCCAAAGACACTCATGCATTTTTCCTACCAAGGCTCACCTGACATCTCATCAGCTAGCACGCATTACACAGCTTGCTTTGACCACGTTTAAGCTGAGTGAGCAGTTCTTCCCTACAGACCTGGCAGGTTGACTCTTGCCCACTCACCACCCAAGGATGGAGGAATCCACGTGGTGCTGATAGACCTTCATTCCCTGCATGCAAACACCTTTGCAGAGCACCAGCCAGCAGTCATAGAACTGTAGCATCATTAAGGTTGGAACAGGCCTTCAAGATCCTCCAGACCAGCTGTCCTCCTTCCACTGATCACATCCCTCAGAGCCACATCTCCACAATTCTTGAACACCTCCAGGGCTGGTGACTCCACCACTTCCCTAGGCAGCCCGTTCCAGTCACTGCTGCTCCAGTGTCCCATCCTTGCCCATCTGGCCATTCCACCTCCGGAGCCAAGAGCAACCAGCCAGCCAGAGGATTGTGACCACAGAGAAGCACACTCCATGGCATCCATCCAGCATCAGGCTGTGCTGCAGTCCTTGGGAGGACCTCAGGTGATGTAGGTGGAGCTGAGTTAGTGCTACACCACCCAGATGGGCACTGGTGCAGCCGGAGCAGGAGTATTTCTCTTAGCAACGTCAGCTTATGTTGCAGCAACCTGCGAATTACAGGAGTTGGAATGGCAGAGAAGCCCCATCATTTCTTGTTTTTGATACAAAGTGCCTTGGGCCCACCTCAGCAACTGCAGCACCAGCCACAGCTCTTGACCTGCTCATTGGGAGGGCTGGGCTGGGTTCCTGGTGGGGAAGGAGTTAAAATGCTCATCTGGCACAAGGGAGATTGAAGCCAGACTGGGCTCAGCTGGAGAGGTTCACTTTATCAGAGGAGGTTATGAGCAAAAGAAACTCTTAAAAGACTCTCCAGCACACCGTGCAGCTGGGGAGAAAAGTCGTGTTGCTTGGATCTGGGAGCATTGCATGTTGTGAGAGCCTCTGCTGATCTCTTCCAGGGGCAGATTTTGGTGCAAGGAGCTCATTGCTGTGAGCCCAGCTTCTGAGGATGGGGGCATGGGGAGGTGATTCTGCAGCCCCTTGAGCCTCGTAGGGATGCAGTGACAGACAGCTGAGAAAACTCCATTTGCTTCACAGAGCAGCGTTCCCAAATTAGAAATGATCTTTTCTTATTTCTTTGATACAATGTGGATTTTTCAGAGAGGTAATTAAATGCTTGTGTCGCAGGTCAATGAGCAGGGTTAGCTTCAAGAAAAAAAAACACAACACAAAAAGGAACATTTTGGGCTGTGTAAATACTGCTTCACTACTATTTCTTACTGGTGTGACGTGCTTCAGCAATAGTTCTGCTAAGCATAGGATTCTTTTCATTCCTAATTTAGAAAAAGCAGGAGTTTGAATATGGATTAAAAAAACAGATTACTTCCAAAGCAAATCACACGATATTTCATTCCGGCCCAGAGAGGGTTGGGTTGGATATTGGGAAACACTTCTCCAAAAGAGCAGTTGGACGCTGGCACAGCTGCCCAGGTGTGGTGGGGTCAGCATCCATGGAGGTGTTTGAGAACTACGGAGACGGGGCACTGAGGGATGCGGTCAGTGGGAACAGTGGGATGGGTTGGGGTTGGAGAAGATCTCAGAGGTCTTTTCCAACCTCTGTCACAGCCTCCCTGCAGCTGCTGCTAAGCCACACAGCAGCGATTCTCTATCTTATCTCTTGTCACACAGCACGGAGGTCCCAGCACTTGAAGGCCACCATCACCTCTCTCCATCTCCCGCCCTCCAGGCTCACACACGCCGATGTTTGGATTGATTTCAGGTTTGTTTTTCTGATCGCTGTGCTGTGACTGTTTTGCCACCGCTCCGCCTCCCCGTCCTCCTCCTGTCTGACACACACACACACACACAAAAGAGAAGAAAGAAAAAAAGCAGCTTAAACATATTTTGCGGTTAAACCACTTTTTTTTCATGTCGACCGGTTCCCACTGGGCTGCAAAGCAATAAAAAGTCAGGAAGAAGTATGGGCTCCCCTCTCAGCTTTGTCATATGGATGAATAGCACAGTAAAAAGCGCTGAATGCTATCGGTTAAAACGAACTCACCGCTCTTCCAAGTACATTCCGCAGTGCTCTGATGCAAAGGGGTGGGAGATCAGATGGTGAAAAACCTCTCCCAGAGATGGATCCTTTGTCGGGCTAAAGATTTTTGCATTAAAAAGAAATTCTGGTTATAATCACTCTACCCACAGCAACATTTCCAGCTCCCCCTCCCCCTGCTCTCACCCCTCTCACTTTTCCGTGGCACCGAAATAAATCTCAAGGTAATGTAACTTGCAGCAAGGCTATCTTTGAGTATCTTGGAGGCTCTGTCAATAAGAGGCCAGGCAAGCAATGCTGGAGTGCAGAGATCCTCCCATTATCTCTCCCTGCAGCCCTTCGTGGGCATTTCTCTCGCTTGTGTTCCTCATCAGGTCCCCGATCAGACTGATAAAAAGGGAAAAAAAAGCAAATGCTATGCATGGGGTGGGGGGAAACAGCACAGCTAGATGACAAGACCTTGTCGTGTTTTACATTTTCACCTGGAAAATACTCTGGTTTGGAATTTTAATATCTAATTGCAGATAAAAGTAGCCAAGCAATTGCTAGAGAATTTCCCATTAAGATGCTCTGATACTTAGAAATCACTTCTTACATGGGTTTTGATCTTCTATTGTTGAGCAAGCTGAGAACAGTTCACACAAGGAGAAGGCAGGCTCCATTGTGTGAGACAGAGCTCTTCTCCAGCAACGAAAGCCAGGCTGCAGGTTTTCAAATAAATGTGCTTTTCTTTTCTTTTCTTTTCTCTCTTGCTTTCTCTCTCCCTCTCCCCACTCTCCCCCCTCTTTCTTTTTCTTTTCTTTTCTTTTTTTTTTCAAATTAGAGCAAAGCCAATTGCTCAAAAAACAAAATCTCCCTGAAGAGCATCAAGCCCTGATGAAGTGGTGTAGCAGCGCCAAGAGGGACCTGTGGTTAAACCCTTCTTTGGGAAAGAGACGTCTGGAGAGCAGCCGGTCATCCAGGTCTGCTGAGTGCCTGGTGCTCACAGAAAAGCACAGTGTGGGTGTTTGGTCAAGAGCAGGCATTGGGCCCTTTGTGTGCCTCCAGAGACCCAACAATGGGGTGCTTGGAGAGGACGAGATGCCATGAACTCTCTCAGTTACCTCAATGGAAGATGATGACATTTAGGATGTAACTGCTGGGTTGGATGGACGAGCCATATCCTGCCCAGACCTACCCAGGGCCTCACTCTTATCTTGGTCCATTTTTTTTCACTTCTTAAAGATGAAAGGTACACCAGCACTTTTTTTCTAAGGCAAAGATATCTCAGACGAGGGTAAAACTGGTGGTTTTGTGGGTGCTGGAAAGGAGCTGCTACAGACATGCTCCAGTCTGCACAGAGGCTCGAGCTCAGGCAGCACGGACAGCTCTGGTATTCCTCTCTGGCTGGGTTTGGTTATGCTTCAGGAGGGAAATGCTAACGAAGGAAGAAGAGGAAAAACTAAAGAATGAAGTTTTATCCTTTGGTATCCTCCTAGGATATTTTTGTGCCCATCCCATCCCACCCATCCCTGCTCCGTGCAGCCAGAAAGAGTCCTGGGATTTTCATAGCTTGCCAAAATTTCTCCTTACTCCTCGTGACCATTGCTGCTCATCCTTCACTGTGAGAGGAGCCTGGCTCTGATTACACTGAAATCTGAATGGGCAGAAGGAGCTGACTGGTGGAACTCAGTGCTACAAACCAACCACGGAGGGCAAGGGCTCCAGAGGATTCAGAGAGTGATAGACAGATAATGAACATCCATAGATAAGAGGATAAAATGCTTACAAGGGATATAATCCCTTCTGTTCCTGGTGATAAGCCAGCTGCTGACTGACAGAAGCAAGGAGGAAAACCCTTCTGGGAAGATTATTCCAGACCCAGTGAATTGAAGGCATGGATGCTTGCAGAACTGGCTGTGGCAGTCTCAGAGTCATCAGGAGTTATCTCTGGGAGAGTCAGAAGTCTGAAAAAGGACAAAAAATGCATAATTTAGAAAAGTATTGGGAAAGTGAGCAGGGTTGTGGAGCTACAGACCCACCAATCTAACTTGAATCCCCCCAAATCCTGAAAAAAGACACTTACATACCATTTGCAGGTATCTAGAAGTTGTCCAAGAGAGGGATGCGACTATGGATTTATCAAGGACACCCTTTTTCAAACACCTCTAGACAGAATGGAGGAATGAACTGAAAATAAGAGGTTGAGAATCAGCTGGGGCAGCCTGGGGATGATAGACTGTGTAAGCAAGCTGGGCTTTAGTTCAACAGAATGAGAACTGAGGCTTACTCTGTTCCACAAAAGGAATGTAAGGCAGTGATATCAAGCTGCTACAGAAATAGCAAACATCATCCAGGTTGTAAAAAATGGCAAATGATTCAGGACGTGTGCAGGCCTTGGGGATGCTGAACTGGAGCTCCGTGGCCAGAGGGGTTATCACACAGGAAGGAAGAGGTGGGACAACATGACAGAGATCAAGGGAAGTAACAGGAGTAATGAATCATAGAATGGCTTAGGTTGGAAGGGACATTAAAGACCATACAGCTCCAATGCCCCTGCCATGAGCAGGGTTGCCAACCACTTGGTCAGGCTGTCCATCCAACCTGGCCTTGGATGCCTCCAGGGATGAGAGAGAGGAAAAATTGTCTGCAAACAAAAAGCCGGCTAGAAGAAAATGGAGCACCTGTTTGGGTAGGGCAAGGCTTGCTGTAGAGCCAGTTCTGCAAGGAGAAATTCATGGCAATTTCCTTTCTGCCTGGAACTTGGATTGGAGTGAAGGCTCTAGCTAAAGCCCATGCCTGGGAAGAGCAGCTCAGGGAACCCTGGACGAAGAAATTTCTGAATTTATTTGAGAACTGAGTGGGTGTAAATAAAGCGAGCCATTCTTAGGATATACCCTAGTTCTGCATCAATGGAAAGTGCCCTGCATGGCCCCCAGCATCTGCTACCGCGCTGCGAGGGGATAGCAGAGAGCCTGGGGAAATGCTGAACTGGACTTTCTTCATTCTGTAAAATGCCTCCTGCTGCTTGTTGTGGGGATGGAGGAGTGTCAGAGGAGGCACTCGGTCACAGTGCCACCCAGTGCCACACAGTGTCAGCAGGGGGTGACGTGCAGCACGGTGCTGAGGGGTTCAGGAAACACGGAGATGTGGCACTGAGGGATGCAGTCAGTGGGCATGGCGGGGATGTGCTGGGGTTGGGCTCGTGGATCTCAGAGGTCTTTTCCAGCCTTCATGATTCTGCGATTCTATGGGAGGTGAAGAAGCACAAGAGATGACAATCCTGCAGAAAGCCCCAAAGCGACATCTCCACCAGCACAGGGACAGCAGCTAGCAGGGAAAATCCCTTTTTCCCACCCCAAACGGGCCCACAGTCTCCATAGAGGAGCCTTCAGCAGCAAGCAGCCTGCACAGCCAGCCCAGATGGGATGCGCTCCTTGATCGGTGTCTTGGGGGAGAGAAATTATCTTCCTTTTCCTTTACAGAATCCCAGTTGGATAGAGCAATAGGAGCCTACAACAGCAACTCTGAGTGGGCAGGAGCCCAGAAGAGGAGCAGAGAGGCTCTCAGCGCTCTGCAGGCCTCGTGCCAGCCCTGTGCTGCTTCCAAGAGCCATCCCAGGGAAATGGTTCGTGTCAAGGGAGCACGAAACGGTGCACAGTGCTGCTCCATGGAGGGAGGAACCCATGGGGAGCACAGCCCAGCGCGAGGGAGAGAAGGGCATGGAGGTCACTGCAGGAAGAGCACCATGTCCGTATTGAGGGAAAAAACGGCTTTTGGCACCTTATGTTTCCTTAAAAAAAAATGCAGCTTGAAAAATCTCCTGCATGCACACGGTATGTATGTGCTTTACCAAAGACGTTTGGCCTCGTTTATAAAAATCCAGGAAAGACTCTGCTTTCTGCCACCCAAGGGCAAGGCAGAGCAACAAAAGAGATAACATCCCCAGCTATAAAGCACGGTGTGCATTTACCCAGACTCTAAAGGCCGTTTTTATAGCTTCAATCTTTGTTTCATTTCCAGTTCTCTTATCTTTTTTGCTGTGTTTTGGAAAATATATAAGGATTGGCTATTGGAACAAGCAGCTTTGTGCAAAATATTTAATCAAAGCCCTTAATTGCAAGCTGTAAATGTAGAACCAGTGACAGATTGTAAAGCCAGAAACCATTTGGTCAACACACAACAGCAAACAGGAGCATTTCATCAAAGAGAAAAAAGATATTGTATAGGGTGGTAGTGTAGCACAGACATGAGTTTTAATGCAAAAAAAAACCCAACAAAACCTCTCGTGAAATTTAGGAGAAAGAGAAATGTGCTGGGAGATCCATGAAGTGTTTGGTAAAAATCAGGCTTTTTTTTTCATTATTGTTTCCCAGTAGGATAAAATATCTGCTTTAAATCAGCCCGGAGAGGCCATACATTATTCTTACAGAAAATGATTTTTACTACAAGCACTTTCAAGACCTCAAACAAAAACAAAGGATGGGAACGTGGGAAGGTGCTCGCCACTGCTGTTCAACCCGTGTTTCCTCTTGTTGCTGCAAAGCATGGTTGGCTCTCTGATTGTTGGCAATGACAAGCTTCTCCTGAGGTGCACGGTGCAAGGATTGTGCATCTGTGCAAAACAACTTCCCTGTTGCATTTGCTACGCGCTGAGCGAGATGCTTTGTGTGCACCACGGCAAGGTCAGATGATGCTGCAGTTGGTTACTGCTTCAGTGGGAGCTGAAGCATTGAATATTTATATTAATTGGGGAATTAGCTATCTGTCAAGAGGCATCTCACGAAAGGTTGTTGAGAAAAAAAAAAAAGGAAGAAAAGGACAATAATGTCTTTAATGACTGCTCGAGTTTTAAAGGCAATCTTTAAGAATTAATTAAATTAAGAAGGCTATTTTGAGAACCGGGAGGCTTCTGTACATAAAAGTCAGGTTCTTCGGACGTACTGGAAGAGGAATTTCAGCCTTGAGCAAACTAAGAGAGTGACTCAGAAACCTGAGTGAACAAAAGAGAAACTCATCAGACGCTCTGAGAGTTTCCAACTGCGGAACAAAGGCAATAAGAAGTGCATTCTGTAGACGACATATTGCTGAGCTGCAGACTTCAGCAGGTCCTTCTGCCAGGTGAAGGGATGGCAGCCATCAGTTGGCCCTTCCATAGGGCAGAGGGGTGAGGTGGGCTCAGCACCGCGTCCCTCACCCCCTGCTTTGCCCAATGGTGGCCCAGGGAACACAGAGCCATGAGATACCACCAGTGTTTCATTTGCATCTCTCAGATGATTTAAGCAGTCCCGAAATGCCTTCATAACTCACAGTGTTGTCAGTTTCTCCACCAGACACCAGATGAGTTAGAATGCGCCTTCCAGAAATTGGGAGCCTGTCTGAATTTGGGTCACAGAGCGGGATGGTGTGATTGTATTCAGATGTAAGAACCTCCATACCCTTTGATCTGTCTTTCTTAAGGCAGATCTTGCTATGGCTCCCTCTGAATAAGTGACTTAAATATTTGCACTGGCTTCACAGGGTTTACTCAAGATTATTCCTGTTTCTTATTACCAGCTGTTTAGATTATCCCTGATATACCAAATAGGATTTAACAGACTCCCCCCACACACACAGACGAGCCCTCTCTGCACCTTGTTTTTTATCTACCATTAAAACAAGATTCCAGCCTGTTGCAGGAAAAAGGCACTTAGATCCCCTCCAAGCGTAAATCCACTCTTACCATATAATCTCTGTTATAAAGTCTCCTCAGAGAGACATACGAAGGAGACTGTAACTGGAATAATCGTCATTTATTGCTTATGATCTCCTTTGGTTCAGAGTTTTCTTTGCTTCCTTTGGCAATAAAATAACCACAAGTCAATCACACGCGTAGTTGTGCTTGCTCTCCATTGAGGAAAGTTTTGAGAACAGGGTGAATAGTGGCACTGCCCCTTTGAACTGCTACGAAAGGCAATTTTGAAGATGCGACCTTCCTTGTACAGCTTACTTTCAGCTCTTTCTGACACGGAGCCCAGCAACAGGAGACATCATTTCAGTCCCACCTGCTGACAGGTTCCTTCCCCCACACCTGGGAAAGGCTGTTAGGCCAGGAGAGCCCTAATGAGCCCTAACGATCCCTAATTAGTGCCACCTGTCTCAGCCTTGATGGGTTGTATTTAAGCCTAGATGAGTTGCTGTGCTCTTTCAGGCAAGTGCATGGGGGCTGCCTTCAATCCATTTGTGTTGTGCTGCCCTTGGGGGTCAGCTTCTCCCGGCTGGACCTCAGGCCTGCTTTGTTCCTATAGATCTCCTTGGTGCTTGGGCCTCTCGGCAGCTGGCCTTGCTCCAGCGTGGTGGGATCGCCACCACTGGGGCTCCTGGTGGCACCTCCATGAGGTGCAGATCAGTGCTGCAGGGTGGTGTGAGCTCTGCAAACCGTCTCTATGCACAGACCTTCTCCGTGCACTGTGGCACCTGTCATAGTGATGTCCAGGATGCTGATAAGGAGCAGACTGGTGCTGTGGCTGGGCTCCCTGAGCTGTGTTCATCCTAAGGCCTGCCAGGAGGCACGCAGTGACCTTGCTTTATGGGGTGCATGGAGCAGCTCCCCAGGAAGCAGCTTCTCAACTTGTTGGCCTGTGCTTAAGAACAAGCTCTGGCTGCAGCTGATATATAAAGTAATTAGTGCTTTTTTTTTTTTCTAATGTACTTGAAGGAATCAGTTTTGGAGGAGAAACCCAGTCTGCAAAATCCTATCAATGCTTGTTGCAAGACCGCTATTTGTGCATCCCTGCTTTCCGCTCATCTGTAACTCAGAGGTTCCTGCTGGGCTGCAGGCAGAGCTGTTCACTGTGGGAATCTGCTGCATCCATCAGTGGGGCACACACCTGCAGAAAGTGAGCCATGAGCTCCAGGAGCACAGGAAGAGTCCCGTGGGCAGTATTTACATGGCTGTGCTGCAAAGGGTGTGCAAATATTCCCACCCGTACTCAGGATGCGGGCTCACCAGAGCAGGGGCTGCCATTATTTACTTCATGCTCGCAGCTCAGGGCCCTGCATTGATGGCTGTTCCGGATGGCCCAGGACAAAGAAAGAGCAAAATGACAGCTACTGGGAGCAGCCAGCTTGTGGTGCTAATCATATTGCTGCAAGATGCCAACAGAGGGCATCCGCTGCCAGGCACGCAGCCTGCGAGCTCCTGCTGCAGCCCCTCTGCCTGCCTTCATATCAAGCGCAGCTGAGTTTAACCCTCTCCCACTACAGCTGAGCTTCAGCTCTGCCAATGTTTTTTTTTTTTCCAAGCAAACAGGCTGGGGTTTTCTTTGTTTGTTTGTGGTGATTTTCACTTTCTTTTGGAGAAAGGACAAGGAAGAAGGGAACGACAATCCCCAGCTGCAATCCCTTGGCCAAGGCAGCACTTTGATAATTGGTGTCGGAGCCGGATCTGTGCTGAGCAGCAGCCAGGTTCAAAGGGAGGTGGATGCTCTGATGTTGTCCTGTGCAGCAATAAACAAAATCAGAGACGTTTCTGTGCTGGGGTTGGAGGCGAGCGGGAGCCTTTGTGACTGATGTCCTGGCTTTTGTGGGCTTAAATAGTCAGTTTTATTTATAGGTGTTTATTCCGGGTGTTTAATCTCCTTGTTTCATGTCTCTTGTGGACAGTCAAAAAGAAATCGAACTTCTAAAGTCTGCTGCTCCCTCTGGTAGACACGCATTGATGTTGAGGCTCACTCTGAGCACGCTGCTGCTCTTATTTTTGGACCTCGTACTGAAGCAGCACAGACCTTCCCAGGCCATGTAGCTGGTACAAAGGCATGCTCATTAATGCAGGCTTGATTGGGGCAGCAGAGATACCGAGGCAAGGACTGCTGGTAGAGACGGGGCTCGTGGGAGGGTTAGGAATGGCAGAAGCCTGATTGGAGATTTCCTTCCTGCACGTAAAAGCAGCACAAGTTTAATGGGTGCAGAGGGTAGGGAATTGTGCTGGGAACAAGTGGGCTGACAGCAAGGTTCAGTCTGAGCTGAGTTGCTGTAAAGGGCTGATTCCAAGCTCCTAATGAAAATGATGAGAGGGTGTGAGGTTCTGCTCCCCTTGTGATGTATTTTCCTTCCATCAGCGTGGATGGAGTGTGGCTGCAGGTCCTACAGAACCTCAGCAGGGCAGTGTGTGCCGATTGCTGCAGTCCCAACAGTACGTTCTGTTCCAGGGCTCCCAAATGCTATAAACACAAAAAAATGGGGTAAAAACCTAAAAATTCAGGATGGCTGCTAGGCTGCCCTGGGGTGGTTTCCTATGCTTTGAGCCCTGTCTCAGTCAGCTACAGCTGATCCAGGCTGTGCCGTGTCTACCCTGGGTCTGGTTTAACCCTTGGTATAAGAGCATACACTCTTTACCTCCCCAAAAGCACATTTTTAATGGTGTAACTTGAAATGCATGGATGTGACATTTTAGAAATAGTTTTCCCTCTGTCCAACTGAGCACCTAAAAATCCCCACACAAGTAGGTCATCTGCACTTCACATTATACATTGAATGAGGGCCAGAAACAGAGAGCCCAAACTGATTTATGGACTGCCATAGGGACTTAAGAAATTTATGATTTGATTAATCCATCCCATACATCTTTTTCTTTATTACCGGTAATTCATCCCATACATCATCACCTTCTGAGCAGTGATTTGGCTGGAGGATGCGACGCCAACGTTTCCAAAGGGTTAAATTACGTGGTGCACCAACCAGACAATAATCTGTTGTGATCTGCTGGTTAAATATGCATTCAGCTCTGCTGGAGTCTGACTTACCAGATAGATTTGTTCTAGTTTATGAAGTGGCTGTGTATTTAGGACACATTATGTGCAGATGTACTGGGCTTGAGGGGGGGAGCTGATGTGCCAGAGTGGCCGAACTTTGGAGCAGAAATGAAGGAAGTGCTTTGCCAGGGTGAGTATTAGCAGTGAGGTCCTCAGCACGGCTTTCACACAGGGGGATGTGGAGGCTTTGGCATAGGGCAGGGAAAGCAAATCAACCGATTAACTCAGCGAGGAAACAAAGAACATGCCTCAGATTGAGCGAGGATGTGACCTGAGATTGCGTGGTTCTGCTGCTGGTAAACATGTTTTCTGTTTTTGCTGTAACACTATTGACATTTTGGAATGATCAGAATATTTCAGCGTGTGTTTAACGAGACAGAAGTACCGGATTTCAATACTGTCAGCTCCAGAAAGCGGGAGGCAGGCCCTAAATTACCTTCACAATCACAACAATTGAAAAATGCCATTCCTTCTTCATTCGCCTTCTACTTTTCCAGCCCTCTCTGCAGCCTCTCCTGGGAGCAGAGCGCAGCAGGAGGAGGCAGGGGCAGGTGTGATGCTCGGGGTGCTGGGGAAGCAGTGAGCACACACACACACCTGGCAGCCCCAGGGCGCATTCCTGGAGCAGCTGTGTGAGCTTCCCCTGCACTACCCCACAAGGCCTGGGGGATGCCTTGCCCTCGCCCTGCAGCCCCTGCTCTTGGCTGTGGGTGCCTGGATGCCAATTAACGCGGTGCTGGGTCTGTGTGGCAGTGAGGGCTCGCAGCTGGCAGGGACAGGTGAGCTGAGCGTGGTTTCACCCACAGATTGTAATAATGGCACAGCACTGTGAAGCTGCCCGCTTTCAGCCAGCCATCTCTTTCAGAAAAAGCCTTGTGTCTTCATTACCTTCCCCTCCAGCCATCTGGTCCCCCGGCTTGACCTTTTTTAAAAAGATTGGTTAAAAAAAAAAAAAAAAAAAGAAAGAAAAAACTAGAGCAGTCCCTGAACAGCAGACCTTGTGTGTCATGTCTGAGCCCAGAGCAAGTTTTTATGTCCGAGCTGTAAAACCTTGAAAATAAAGATTTATAATTGAGATTCTGGCTGAAGCGGAGTGAACAGAGATGGTCTAATTAAATTCTGTGGTGGATATAATTAACCCATTTATTCATTTATTACCCTTTATACAGCTAATGCAGGCTGCACCATCACCATTTATTTATGGAGAAAGTGCTATGTAGTGTTGGGCTGGGGCTGCCCAGCAGCTGGCTCTGTAGGGTTGCCCATTGGGTTGCCCACTGCGTTGCCCATTGGCATCACAGAGTCACGGGCTCGTTTGAGTTGGAAGGGACCCATAAAGGCCATCTGGTCCCACTCCCTGCAATGAACAGGGACACCCACAGCTCCATCAGTGCTCTGAGCCCCATCCCCTGACCTGTTTGCAGGGATGGGGCAACCAACACCTCCCTGGGCAACCTGTGCCAGTGCCTCACTGCCTCTATGGTAAAAAACTTCTTTCTAATATCCAGTCTAAACCTCCCCTCTTTTAATTTGAAACCACTTCTTGTCCAATCAAACGCTCATTGGGATTTTACTCTGGACTTCTGGGCAGACCTGCCCGGTGACTGACAGTGTGGTGCTTTGGGATCAAAGGGCTTTTGTCGGTGTTCTTGAAGAGCAGAGTGTCTCTGCCGTACACCAGCGCTGTGGCAGTGAGTTCTCACTGTGCCCTGTCAAGGGCTGCAGAGATATCCACACTGACGTGTGCAGATTTCTGCTTTCTCTCCTCCACAGCTCAGTGTGGGAATGGCACTTGCCAACCAGTAACACAGATAACTACTCACGCATCCTTGGGGAGAGCCTCATCTGACTAAAAGCCACGCTGACTCTTCCGGAACGGAGCTGTCTTTTTATTTTTATTTTTTTCCCAAAGAAACATTTCACTTCTCTCTCTCACAACCATCACGAGATAAAAAACAATGAATCAACCAGAGATTATTTTTCATGAAAGTTTAATGAGGCTCTGTCCCCTTCCAGTGCTTTTGTGAGCCAACCTGGATGAGCACACAGGGCTGGAACGTGGAATTAAAAACTGTTGTCTGAGAGGCAAGAAGAGCAGGGAGAACCCTTCTCTCACTGTCTGTCTGCCTGGAAAGAGCATCGTGCAAAGACTCATTGCTGGCAGTGCAGCCTCTGTCCCTCTGCCCATCCATCTCCAGGCAGCAGCAGCCACTCCTGGCCCCTCCTCCCACAGCCTCCTCCTTCCCCTCCCTTGGCTGCTCCTTAATATTTCATGCATCAAAGAAGTTTCACTTGTAATGCAAAAAAACAAAAAAAAACAAAAAAAAAAAAAATCCCAAACCTGATTAATTAAGTAGAGTGCAAGAGTTACGTGCATTTAAAGTTTCTTTCATCTTGGGAAGGAGGGCAGCGATGCTGGAGGCTGCTATTGCTCACGGGTGTCTGAGGGCAGGCAGTGATGGACTGGCTGGTTGGTAGGGAGGGGAACAACAGCGTGCAGCATTCCTGCTGTCCTCTGTTCCAGCAAAAGCCTCACCTCCCTTGGCTCCAGTAGTTGGTTGCTTTCCAGCTGTCCCTGCCTCCCTCTGCCCACGGGGCTGCTTGGAGAGGGGCAGCAGGGTGAGCTGTGTGGAGCTGGTGGCTGCACAGTGTCAGCACGTGGCAAGAAGAGCACGGAATGCATCAGTGCTGTGGTTTTGAGCACCAGCTCACCTTCCCACCGGGGTAAGCTGGGTTACTGATGCTAATGGGACTCGTACAGAGTGAAACACAGCCCTGTGACTGCACCACAGCTCAGACTTTCTTCTCTGCTTGCTGGCAGTCTGATTGGTGATGTGTTAGCGGTGAAGATGCTTTGTATATTGTAAATACAAGGTGCATTTTAATGGCTGTTTCTGTATGCACATCTCTTTGGTAATAGAGCCAATTGAAAGCCACTTCAGAAAGCTGCTATTGATAGCTTTGCGATAACCTCCCCGGTGCCAGCCAATAAAAGATGCATTAGTTCTGCGTGCCCAGAAACACAGCGCCTGGGATTGGAAGTCGAAGAGTGCTTCATGTGTGACCCTTTAACTCGAACGATTTCTCCCTCCCCGTCCTTTTTATGCCTGGGAAGTTTGAGCATTTTAAGCATTTTCCAGTAAAATGTCTGCACAGAGTTCCTCGCAGAGGAACAGAATCACGGGTTTCTGAATCCCACCTGGGATATCATCATACAGATGAAACCAACCCCGGAGCTGAGCTTGGGAATAAGAAAGAAAGCAGTGCCTGAAACTTCTGCTGAAAGAAATCCGCCTGGGTGAAAAGCTGGAAGGGAGGTGGGCAGGTGCAGACAGGAGGTGGCACGGCACGTACGCTGTGCCTGCTGCACTGAGAGCATCTCACCGGTGCAGCTAATGGCTGAGGAACACCCAGCTCACTCAGTCTGTGCTTTTATGCTGGAAAACCCACCTTTGGGACTGCCACACATACCATTTCTGCAACCTTTTATATCTGTTACAGCAACTTCTAATTGCATTCTTGCATTCTGCTATATGCAGGCGCTGAAACCACCCTCCATGTGCTGATGGAGGGGTGGGAATAGCATCCGTGTGCCCCGAGCTGCACACTGGGTGTGAATGGGGCCACCGCCTCCTGACAGCCCATCACTCCCCCCTGCACCCCCAGCAGATGGGGCCTGTCAGCAATTCCTGCAAGACAAGCAAAGTTCAGTAAGTGTTCCTCAGTATCTTCCTAGCAGGAGGAACTTCCTTGCCGTGGTGTGTTTTCCTTTGCTCATAGCATTTGCTTTCCTATTGAATGCTGCTCAGGGTGGATAATAGAAATCCATTACCTCCGTTATAAACCAGGACAGAAATATTTCACTTTGCAAATATTACCGGTGGCTTTCAAACAGTTTTGTGTTTATCTCAATTCTTCAGAACTAAAAAGCAGGTGGAATCCTTTTTTTGCAAAAGAGAAACTGAGATGTGTGCTTACACTGGGGCTGCATCTAGGCTGAATGTGCCTATTTAAAGGCAGTGGCTTGAGGAAAGCTCCCCTTTATCATCATGCCCATGTTTGTACAGGAGAGCTTGCAGAAATCTCAGCTGGCTGCTAACTGTGCTTTACTGATGTGGGCATTAAGGCAAAATAAAATGGGTGTACAGAAGATTTAACACAAGGCGTAAGACAGACAGCGCTGATCTGGTTCCTGGGTAGGGGCAAGGACAGAACATCCCCTGTGGTCCCTCCCAGCTCTGTTTCTCTATTATCTCATGACTTGCCCAAGGATGGACAGTCAGCAGCAAAGCAAGAGTATGAGCTCACGTCTCCCAACCTTCTCTTTCCAACTCTGCACCCTAAAACCCATTCCATTCATTGTCCAGTGCCATGTGCTACAGCAGAGAACAGCTGGATTAAGCTAGAAGATGCATTCCCCTCTTCAATTCAGCCACACTAAGCACAGATCTGAAGGAATAAACCAGCACACCAATGCACACTGCCCACTGGGCTCCATCCTGACCCCATGCGTTAGGCTGCTTTCCCCTAGGTTTCCCATTGCCTTCCCATAGGTTGCACCCATCCACCCCCTAGGTTTCCCCTGGTCTTCCATTAGGTTGCCTCTTGCCTTGCCTTCCCCAGGTTTGGCCCTTGCCTTCATCTTGCCTTCACATATTATCCCAAGGCCTTCCTTGAGGTTTCCCCTTGACTTCTTTCCCTCCCTAGGTTGCACCTTCCCTTCCCCTGGTTTCTCCTTGCCTTATCCTGAGTTTCCTCTTTCCTCCCCCTGGTTTCCCCTTGCCTAGCAGTGTAGAAAGGTCTCTGTTCTGCATGGAACGCCTGCAGGTATACAGTGAGTGGCTACAGGGAGACCTGAGCAACAGGGATACGGCCCTACACAGAAATTCCTCTTTTTTTGCAGGATTTCCAGTTCTAAAAAATAAAAATGCTCTTCATCTCCTTTTAGACAAACTGTGTCACCGTGTGTCATGCTGTACACCTCTGCAATGCTGTCCCTTTGCTCGCCCTTTCCTAGAATCTTCAAAACTAAGAAAAAAAAAAATCAGTGCGTGTAGAGACAGCAGCCTCAGCCAGTCCCAAACCTTAATCTATACCTGTCCATTTCCCCTTAAAAATAATACAAAGAGGATGGCTGGGGGAACCTTTTCTCCCGTGGTCGCAGCTCTCCCAACCCAGCGCTCCCTGTGCACACGTGGATGCTCTCCATGGGGCTGTGGTTGATGGGCTGTAGGCTGGAGCAGGGCACGGCTCCCGCTGTTTGTTTGCTGCATTTTGTCTCTGCCATTCTGCCCTTGTTGTGGTTTTAACATTCAGTGACCTGGGTATCTGGGAAGGCTGTTTTGCCTCAATAGGCGTATGATGAATTGATCTTAATTAGCTTGTGGAAATAATATAAGCCTGAGCATTAAGCGCGCTTTGTTAGGGTTTTGACATGTTCTTTTATCTGCACATCTACAAATAAAATCAGGTAGATTAGCAGTCACTCGGAAATTGTTGTTGTGAGTCATTGGCTCACAACTGCTGTGGGCTGCCTGTCCCCACTGCCGTTAGTCACTGCCCATCCGCGGGCAGCTGGTGGTGTTGGGGCAGGGCTCAGCCCCACTGAATTGCCTGAGGTTTTCCTCCCAGCTGACCTCTGTGGTTCCAGCATCCCCCCTGCAATTCTAGCCTCCCATCCCTCTTGGCTCTGCCGTGGCTCAAGGCAGAGTTGTGAGCCAAAACCACACATCAGTGGAGCTCGTCTGGTTGGTGTAAGCACACATCCAGCCCTCGGACGCTATCAGGGCACATGTGTGATGGATGGATATGGGCATCCCTGATCAGACCTCAGCAGCATTTTGGCCTCTGGCTCCCATTTAAGTGCCGGCTGTTAAAGACCAGGTCAAAAACCTGCTATAAGTCAGCGGTGTGGCTGCTCCAGGCTCAGCACTGTGAGCCATCGCCGTGTGCTATGGGACCTGCGGATGGCTGTTCACCTGTAGCCAGCTAATAACGAGCAAAAGCTCGCAGGGAGCTTCTGTGCTATTGCAGCCAGGCTGAGCCTAAAGGGAAGGATAAGCCCGTGGGTACGAGCTACATCCCACCGCC
>JAPSGF010000020.1:8862751-8907659 GCA_035772895.1 Perdix hodgsoniae | reverse complement strand
GTTGGGGAAGTGATGCTGAGCCCTGTGCTGTGCCCATAGCTGGGATGAGGTGTTGGGGAAGTGATGCTGAGCCCTGTGCTGTGCCCATAGTGGGGGAAGGCTGGGCAGGAGGCAGCTCCAGCACGGCAGGGTGTAGAGAGGGATGTGGGGCTGCCCTGAGGCTGCACACAGCCTTGCTTTCCTCCTGCAGCCCCGTGCCTGCAGCTTTTTGCAGCCTTGCTCTGCTTAGCTATGGTCTGGCTGCTGTCAGGAACTGCTCTTCCTCTCCCTGTAGGGTTTGGGGTGGTAAATCTGAAAAGAAATATTCAACAAAGAACAGCTTGGTGCTGTGCTTTGAGCTTTGTTTTTTTGTTGCTCTAGCTGTACTCAGCATGTGTGCTTTTTTTCCAAGGGGGAAATCTCCAACTTGTTAAACAGGAGATGCCTGAGGTCCATGGTGTGAAGGGCTGGGTGGAAATTCCTTTGCCACGAAGCACCTGTGCTGCAAAGGCTCTGAGCAGACGTGTGCTAAAGAGCATCCTGTAGGCTTCAGGGGCTGTTTGCTCTGCTGTGATCCCTCCCTTTGGAAAGTAGGGCTGCATGAGAGTGGCAGTCAGCTGGAAAGAAAAACGTGGAGCCCATCTCTGTGATCCTCCTCCCCACAACCAGCCCCAGCAGGGGCTGCTGAGCATGGGCTCAGCTCTCCCAGCCGTGTTATCGGCTCTCTCTAGGCTGCTTTGTCTCCAAGGCTTTCAAACTTTCTTTTGTCCCAAGAAGTCAGAGTAAATTGCAGGCAGCCAGCTAGAACGTGCTTTCCTCGGGGATCCGTTTTCCTTGGCTGATAAGCGGGATTTCGTTAGGCATTGAGGTCTCTGCAGGCTCCCCAGCCTTCCTGCTGTACAGCTGGTGATTATGGGCTGTGGGATGACACGTGTGCCTGGGGAGCCCCTGAACGAGCTGGGAAACAGGGTAGTGGCTGGGGAAGCACAGGCGTTCCTGCAGCATCCCCTCTGCACCTCGTTGCATCCTGCAGCATCCTCAGCTGCGTGCATGGATGCTGCTGCTCCCACTGGGGGTTTCCCCAAGGTTGGCTTTCAGGTGAGGGAAGAACCAGCCCTCATCCCATTCCAGAGCCTCACCAGGAGGCACGTGGCCCCAAATCCAGCTTCAGATCACAGCCGTGAGCCGGTCCGGGTGGAGGAGCTCATATATCCTTGTTTCTCTAAATGAAGGATGCACTCAAGCAATTGAAAACAACTTCTGGGACAATCTCGTTCCATTATGTCTAATGGAATTGGGTATACGTGGTGCGTAGTGTGTGCTGATATCTTAGAGAAACAAAGAGGGATTTTCCCATTATTCAGAGAATGGATGAGACGTGAAATGAACTCCTCAGAGGCGTTTCAGTTTGTCACAATAGAGCAAAGTGAGTCACATCTGGAGGATTTGGGAACAAAATGTGTGCAAGTTTGTATTCCCCATGTTTGCGTGTTCCTTCCTCTTTATCCCCCCCCCCCCCCCCCCTTTTTTTTCTGTTAAAATTTGGCAGCAACAACCCAAAGTCCAAGGACATTTCTTACAAAGAGGTGACAGCAGCCTCTTGGCTCCGTCCTCGCTGTCCCCAGGGTGGGCTGGAGCTCATGGCTGTGCTGTGGGGTCCGAGCTTTGCTCTTGGCTGCTGATGCAGGAAAACACACAGGTTTCCAATGGAAGCATCAGCAGGTTCTCCTGAAATGGGTTTTATCTGCCATTCTGGTTGGCGAGCCCAGAGGAGACATTGGGTTATGTCTTAAAAGCTGGCACTGACCACAAGGACTGGCGAATGCAGTGGAGTAAAGCAGAGCATCTCTTCTAAAGCAGAGCATCAGCTCTTCAGAATGCAGCAGCTGGAGCATACCAGGAATACCTAAATATCCTGGTGAGCTGCAATAATTAATCTCATATTGATAAGTAAGCTAATGGAGTCAATGGACTATGGGATGTTGTATGGGCAGCGTTGGGACTGTTCAATGCTTGCCAGCCGGAGAGAAATGAACAAAGCTTTCCTCACTGTTTGCCACTCAGACTGTATGTTTCCACTGAAGAAACAGGGAAAGGAAAGGGGTGAACGCTCTGTTTGTACCCTTGGGTTGGCTGGATTAGAATTAAAATGGTAAATTTTACTTGGAGATGTTGTTTTCCATGTCTGGATTCCAAGAGGTTTTCTTGGGCATCGTTTGGCTGATTCTGCACTGCTGTGTTTTTTCGGGGGCTGGGATAGGGCTGGAGGTGCAGCACAGGCAGCAGCTCCCCTCCATGACCTCGTGCTGATTTCAGAAGGGATGTGGAGTCTTTGTTTCATGGCACCAAACACTGTAGTTTGTTTCACCTTCAGCAACATTGCTTAATTTTCTCCTGCAAAAGTACTGCCTGAAAATTAGTCTCTGACGGAAGAAACTTAATTAGAAAGAGACATAAATCTCTTCCATGGCCCTGCAAGTGCCCGGCTCCATCCCTGCTCCTTCCTTCATGGGGTCTTTGTGCTGAGCTCCTCTCTGCTGCACCCTGATGAAGAACTGCCTTGAAAGGCAACTCACAACTCTTAAAAGGACTGTTTCCCGACTTAACAGATCAATGCATTAAAATCTATAAATATTTAATCCCTGCTCGCCCTCTGAAGGAGCTCCATGCCTGCTGCCTTGCTCCTCTTCCCCCCCATGCTAAGGTGAGAGCTCTCCCCATGGCACCCCATAGCATGGCTGCCCTATGGCATCCCGCTGTCTGTAGGGAAAGCCCTCAAAGACCACAAAGAGCATGGGAAAGCCCTGATGGTGTTTTCAGGTGCGAGTCAACTAGCAAGTTGCATGGCATTCCCAGCAGGTTTAACCCTGGAGCTTGTAAGGGTGTGGGAGTTTTGTTTTTAAACATTCTCCCATCTGCTTGAGATGCCCAGCGGTGAAGTTGGCAAGGTGAGGAGTCTTTGGCAATCATAGACTCGTTTGAGTTGGAAGGGACCCTTAAAGGTCAAATCAGTCCCACTCTCCATTCCACCTTCCTGTCCCAACCTGCTGTGGGAGCGTGGCTCACCCATAGCTCTCATTTCTGTGCACGCTGCAGCCCTGAGCTACACAACACCAACCAACCCCCAGGCGGATTCTAACAATCTCTAGAGAACAGACATCAATAATGTGACTTGTGACTGGGGTCCTTCATCACTCGGAATGCTGTGAGGTGGTTTTTTTTCCCCTCTCCCCACTGCAATTACATGCAGGGCCTTGCATCACCTGCTGTCAGAGCTCCCAGGGAGAGGCAGGAATTGGCTGAAGGGTTTTGGGGGCTGTTGGCTTGAGGGATGGGAGCAGGCCCTCCTTCAGTCACTCCTGTGCTGCTGGCTGCGTGTCAGTGAGCTGTGACTTTAAGAAGCCACAACACTGTGAGTGCTGGCGTTTCTCTGGGGAGATGTACCCCAAAGCATGGTGCTGGGAGCCTTGATGCCCCATTAATGTTGGCAGTCAGCGTGGGGGCTGGGGGGGCTGCATGATGGCTTCTGCTGTAGGAACCTTGGCCGGGCGTCCTGTTGCCCGTGCGTTGTCTGCAATCTGCCCCGTTCTGATTTCTGTAAATAGGAGAGAACCCACTCGGTGAGAATTTCTGGGGGCTGGCTCTGATGTGGGGATGCAGCCTGCAGGGAGGTGTGTGGGATCCACCCCATGCTGAAAGCCACGAGATGCCGAACGTCTCGATTTCACCCCGCTCCCTGGAATGGAAAGGAAATTCCAAAACTCTCTCTGTGACAACTTTGACACTTCTGTTGCCATTTGCTCCGAAATTACCTTTCAAATATAGTTCAATCCTTCTCCAACAGAAGACCTGTCAGAGAGAGACTCTTCCAGGACAGCTGAGAAGGAGAGAGAGCTCTGCAGCATCCCTCCGAGGGAGCTGAACGTGGCACATCTCCGCTCCCAGCGCTGTGCTGTGCTCTCTCCTCCTGCAGCACGAATCCCAAAGGGAGGCAATGTTCTGAGTATTGTAATTTGATGATAATAATTCAGCATTTACAGAATCTTCCATCTTTGAATAACAAAGCATGTCAGGAAAAAAGAATGTGACAGGCGGGAGGATGAGAGGTGAAGTGACTTTGCTGGGTGAGCTGAGCTGCAGATTTGGGGGTGAAAGCTGCGTTCTGGGGCCTCAAGCTGTAGGGTTTCACCTTCCTGCGTTGAGCAGGGAAGGGAGGCTGTGCCGGAGCTTGGGAGAGGATGGAATGGCATTATTCATCTGCAAAACAAACAAAAGCAAGCTCCTGAAAAACGATCCCGCTGCTTTCTGATGACATGTGAAATGTCAGAGCTGAGAGAGCAAGCAGTTTTTGCACTCCTGCCCTTGAAGAAGTGTTCAGGCATCTGCATGGAAGCAGCGTCCGTGTTATCATTATACCTAATTGTTCCAACTCCTCCTTATCTGCATGGCTTCCCCTCTGAGATGACCGAGTGAGAGGATGTGGGAAGGGGAGGGGGCAGTGAGTCAAACCCTGGGACTGGGACGGGAATTGTCTTTAATTAAAGCACTGCAGCACTGTGCTCACTGACACGGCTCAGCAAGGCACAGCTCGAGGTGCATGGCGGGCAGGCAGCATCCAGGCGGGCTGGGAGCAGAGTTTGGTGCTGATCGGTGGCTGTTTCTTTCTGAGATCTTTGTTAAATGCTCCTGAATTAGTGGAGCTGCCCACAGGCCTGCTGCTGGGCGCTGGGAGGGAGCAGGGCCGGGGGCATCTCTCCCTGCTCCAATGCCTTTGAATGTGTTCTTGCAGCCTGCCGCCCGTTCCAGGCACGTGCTGCCTCTTCTCATCCCTGTGCTCTCATCATAAGTTGGAAAAGACCACTAAGATCCGACCCCGTCCCGCCGTGCCCACTGACTGCATCCCTCAGTGCCACATCTCTGCAGTTGTGGAACACCTCCAGAATGGTGCCTCCACCACTCCCTGTGCACTGTCACTCTTTTGGAGAAGAAATGTTTCCTAGTATCCGTCCTGAGCCTCTCCTGGTACAACTTAAGGCTGTCCCCCTCTTGTCCAGTTGCTGTTACCTGGGAGCAGAGGCTGACCCCCACTTTGCCACAACCTCCTTTATTGCTGGGGAGCACCGTGATGTTGCTGTGGTGTGTTGAGGGGTTTAAGGAGCCTGGCGTGAGGAAAGAAGGGGCCCAGATTGGGCATCCAGGCTGCAGTGCTGGTGAGAACACGCATCCCTGCAATATGCAAAACACTTGCAGGAGCAGTGGGAATTTCTGCCTGACCTCAGCTGGTGTGATCAACTGATGCCCTGAAGCATGAAAATAAATAGCTCTGACTCATAAGAACAAGTGGTGCAATTACTTTAGCTCGGATAAAATATTTGTAAGTATCTAATCCTTTCCTGTACCGTGTGCAGAAGCGAGCACTTATCTCCCTGCTGCTCCCCTTCCCCACCCCGTGCTCTGCGTGCAGTGCCTTTGCTCACGCAGCAATGCAGGGAGGGATGCTGTGACCCCAACAGCCTCCATTCACCTCACAGAAGTTATTCTGTCCATCCCATGTAGCTGAAGGCGGGGCGGGGGATGCTGACAATGGCCAGCCCCACTGAGCACCGTGCAGAAAGCTGACTGCAGATTGCTTTATGTGCAGGGAGCCGTGTGGGGTCACCCGTGGTTATGGGGCTGAGCGTGGGCTGTGCTCACTGCTGGGGTCGGGCACCAGGGTCCCCAAAAACGGACCCACCCCTCCATGCCAATTGCTGCCTTCCCCTTTAGCTCTCTGCGGTCGCCTGCTAACGTCCCAAACTGTCTTTGTGCTCTTCTTGCAAAGTGCAGAGATTTTTCTGACTCAAACATCTTATTTTTTAAAAAAGTATTTTTGTCCAACACTGATTTAATGGTACTTTACTTCAAGCTAGCTTTTCTTCTCAAGCACTCCTTGTTTCCGAACTAATTGTCAAATGAACATTAAGTTGACAGCAAAACATTTTAAGTGCTTGTTTTTTTTTTTTTCCCCTCAATGCTTTCAGCAAACAGAAAAATGACTTAATCACATGGCTGTGCCCTGATGTCCAATCTGCCTTTGGTTGTGCTATATTTGGACAGATGTACGTGGCAATACGTTCCTCTTTTTTTTTTTTTTTTTTCTTCTTCTTTCCTCCTTTTTCTCCCGATTTCACAGTCAGCAGGAAAATAGCCCTGACTTCAGCTGTGCCACTGCAGGATTAGCATCTCGCCAGGAACTGAGCAGTGCAGCTGGAGGTGTGCAGGTAGTGGGTTTGCAAGGTTCCCTGCAGCACCAGGGCAAAGGACTTATTGCTGGATGGGGACCGGGTGGCACTGGGGTGCTGCACCCCAAGCTGCTCTGAAGCAGTCTGAGCCTATAGAGCTAAAAGTAAGGATGCTGCAATCCAGGACTGCTGTTCCTCGTCCTCCTCCCAGCCCTCATCCCACTTTCCTTGGGGCAGTGGTGGTGGTGGGACCGTGGGGTGATGGGTCGTTGGGTGTCAGTAAGGAGAGCTCCATGCTGGGAGAGTCCTGGTGGTGGTAGGGCTTTTTTGGCCTCGTGATGGTGCAAATGGGTTTCTGCAGCACAACATAGTTGAAGCTGCACCTGAGGTATTGTGTGAGGTATTGCCCCTCACTACAAGGAAGGTAGTGAGGCCCTGGAGCGTGTCCAATGAAGGGGTGGGAGGTGGTGGCCTTAAGTTGTGCCAGGGGAGACTCAGGTTGGATATCAGAAAACATTTCTTCTCAGGAAGAGCAGTGATGCGGTGACACAGCTGCACAGGGAGCCCCGTCCGTGGAGGTGTTCAATACACGTGGAGATGTGGCACTGAGGGATGTGGTCAGTGGGCCTGGTGGGGTGGGTTGGGGTTGGACTTGGTGATCTGAGAGGTCTTTTCCAACCTTAGTGGTTCTGTGATTCTGGCCAAAGCAAGTAGAGGGATTTTCTAGTGCTGCTTCACCAGCAAAATAGATGCTTGGGTATGGAGGGGTCATCCGAACGTGTGTGAAGGGCATGGGACCGCAGGGATACTTCTTCATCCGTGTCCTAGAAGGTGTTTGCTCACGGGAAAAGGAGCAGCAGCCTGGAGCCAGGTGCTTCTTAGGCATCAAATAACTGCAGGGACGAGGCTGTGTGGGGAGGTGGGAGCTTGGGGCACACGTTGGGCCGGGTTTCTGTGCTCGGCAGTCTGAGTGTTCCTGCCAGGCACTCTGAGCAGGGCTGCAAACCAGAAGTGCCTGTGACACACGCAGACTAATTACCGTGGGCTGCCCCTGGAGAGCGGCTGTGAGCAGAGCTGTGCGTCCTGTATCTCCATCACTCCCCGGGAAGGAAACAAAACCAGGCTTGTACCCGCGGTCCCTGCGGACACGGGGAGATGTGCGGTTCAGACTTGATTGTGGCACTGTCTGCCGCCGTGATATTAGAAGCATTTAATGAACACATTTCGGGTGTGCGTTGACGTGCCGGCGTTGCACTTGCTTTGGGAGGGAGGTGCTGAGGTTCCTGGTGTTGACTGGGACCCTGAGGGAGGTAGCACCATGTCGCTGGGCTGCCACCGGTTTCCCGTAGAACTCATTTCCTGGGCATTGAGGGAGGAGACAAATACCCCGTAGTGCCTTTGTTTTCAGCCCGTATGTCGTGTTTGGGGGGGTTTTTTGTTCCCCTTCAAAATGGGGCTCTGTCAGTCTGCCCGTCTTGGGCATCCCAAAGGTTGTGTTTTGCAGTGTAGCGGGTTTATTTCTTTGGCTGTCTTTCTGATGAGAAGTGACAAGGGCCTCCATATGGCACTTGTCAGCCTTCCCTCTAAAATGCAGGTAGTCTTGGAAGACTTTGGCTTGAGCAAAGCGTGCCCTTCCAATGGAAACCTATTAGCTGCTGCTTTTTCCTTCCTCCCTTCTCCGTCCTTGTTAGAATAAAGTGCTTTGCATGATTTTCCCCCTTGTTTCAGCCAACAAACATGTTTGTTTCTCCTTAATTACCTGGGTGTCAATGGGGTGCTTCATCACTGTCTCTCCTCAGCCAGTTCCTTTTCCTTTCCATGTGTAGCAGCTAATCAGAAGCCTCGATTGCAAATCCTGCAAAATCCTTAAGTCTTGAAACTGGAAAGTAACCAAAAAATGACCTTGAAATGACTTTCCGTGTCCACGGAAATTAAAATTAACTGGACTGATTTGACTGGCCTGAGGGGAAGAAGGTATTTTAAAATAATAAAAAAAATAGTAATCTGACAAATGAGCCAGGCAGGTTTTGAATGTCTCAGGTGAACAGGGACATTAGAATATGTATTAGTTATAAATGCTCTAGTGCGGAGTGCCTGAAATTGTTGGAGGAAAGTCACCTGTGGGTAGGGTATGCAGGGTGTGTGTGGGGATGTGGCAGTGGGAGCTGCTGTTTATTCCGGTGGCTCTGGCCGTGTGTTGCACAACGGCGGAGGGTCGGAGGGGTGTGCAGGTGTGGTGTGTTGGTTGTTGTGAAGCTTAAAGTGCTTCATGCCAGGTTCGTGTAGGATGGTCCTTGCTGAAGTTGTGGGTGAGTCCGTATCCCCGGTTCTGCTTCTTCCTTATGGGTGAACAGCTGAGATGGAGGTGACTGGAGATGTGCATGGGGTTGGTCCTCTTGGGATTTCCAAGCCCTGGCTTTTCACTTCCAGCTACCACATTCTCTAGGTAGTGCCAGACTGCGGCTCTGTGAAATGTCAACTTCACCCTCATGGAAAATTTCTTCTCCAAAAAAGCGGTCAGGCACTGAGCAGGCTGCCCAGTGAGGCGGTGGGGTCACCATCCCCAGAGGTGCTCAGAACTGTGGAGATGTGGCACTGGGGGCCGTGTCAGTGGTCATAGTGGGGATGGGTTGGACTCAGAGATCTTAGAGGCCTTGTCCAGCCATTATGATTTGATGCCAAGCAGCCAGAAGTGCAGCTTCACAGGCGGAAGGGTGTTGGCGTGCTGACTTGGAGAAACACGGGGCATGAAGGAGTACTGGGGTTATGTGGCAACCTCCATTTCCCTCTTGTCAGTCCCATGACTGCCAATGGCCTCGTTTGTCAGTTTTGAGGTTGGGCAGCAGCCTTATCTTGACAAGAGAGAGAGATTTAGAGCTCTGTAATCCACGCTTGTCCATCCTAATTACTTCCCTTATCAGCCTTCACGAAAGTAACTTCACAGTGGTAATTAGTCCCTTGAATCCCACCCTATCTTAATAATTAACAGAGAATTTGAATAGCAGGGAGGGGGAAAATTGCTGTTTTGGGCTGGGAAGATCCTTTTTGGATGGAGAGTAACAAAAATTTCTTAAGCAATCAAACACTGACTGCGGAGGGCAACCTGGGGAGGCACAAGGTGGCTGCAGGATGATGACCAGGAGGAGCATGCTGGGTCTGTGTTTGCATAGCACGAGCTGTTCCAAGGCAGGGAGTGCTGGTGGGGCAGCATCGAGGTAGCGAGCGCCTGTGGCTCAAGTGGGTCCACCTGGAGCTGGAAGCAGTGCCGTTGCTGCAAATGAGCCCATTCATCATAGCTGGTGGTGGAGACACAGCACAAAAAGAGGGCAGTTTGACCTAATGCTGCCCTAGAGCAGCTGCAATTACTGCAGTATAATTCATTTCAAATGGATCCAGAGATTTCTTTCCATTAACATCCGGAGCCAAATAGAGGATTCCTGAGCTGGGGGAGGCTGCATGCTGCAAGGGCAGAGCTGGACCTGGCAGGACTCCTGCTGCTTCCCTGGGTAGGCACCAGTTGTCATTGCTGCTGTTGAAACGAGCATCTTAACACAGGTGGCTCTGTCGGGTGTGATGTGATGATGAAGGGCAGCCAACGGTGGCAAATCTCTTGCAGAAAAACTTGATGTTCAGCTTTATCCAAGTGGAAGAGCCTTGGTTCATAAAGTTCGGATCTTCCAAGCCAGCGCATTGTTTTGTGTCCAGAAGTTTTCAGGAGGTAGTAAAGCGTGACTGGAAATGACTCCACTTTCATTGATTTTAGGAATTGTTGTTGGGGCACAACGTGCAGAGAATCATCGAATCATTAAGGCTGGAAAAGTCCTCTATGATCCCCAAGTCCAACCCCAAACCATCCCAAACCATGCCCATGTCCCACATCTCCATGGTTCTGGAACACTTCCAGGGTTGGTGACTCCATCATTCCCTGGGCAGCTGTGCCACTGCATCACCACTGTTTTGGAGAAGAAATGTTTCCTAATGTCCAACCTGAACCTGAGACTGTGGCATTAGTTTGGGTGCCTGGTGTTGCCTTCACTTGAAGATCCAGCTATGTGTTTTGCATTTGGTGGTTCTTTGAAAGCAGCCCAGCCCTGTTGTGTGCCATGGAATGAGGCCATTCAGCAGCAGGGTGGGTCTGAGGGGCAGGTGGTGCTTTTGCATGCTATGCTGGTTCCGAGAATAAATGCAGCTCAGGCTCCGTGCTCCAGAGCTGACCTCTGTCTCCGAGGACCCTGCAAATAAATATATGTAACGGGAAGGGCGGAATTGGAATCTTTTTTTAGGTTGCTGCTTTAATTTTCAGATGTCTTCTATAACCTGGCTCCGGGAAAAACATCTTGGTTTTTATTACAAGCCCCAAAGGCTCATACTAATAGGTTGGTTTAGAGCTGGCAATAATACCTTCTAGAAAGTGTGTGCAAAACTAGCTGAACTCGAGGCTCAGCCGACAGCTCAGCATCCCCATCTCTGCATCTTCAATGGCTTTTTCTATTCTCTGCTCCCAGCCCAGGTTGTCCATTGGCCATGTCCAAGAGTTCATGGTTGAGCCCAGATTTCTGGGGAAGGGTGCAGGGACATGGACTGGCATGGAAGATGTGTTCCCTTCTACTCCTTCCAAGCCAATTTGCTCCTTGCTGTGGTGCCAGGCAGTGATGGCCATGGGGAGGCAGTGGGCTCAGGGTAAGGACCCTGGTGGCTCCCACATGGTGCAGCTGCACTGGGGACACAGCCCCTGTGCCATCTGCCTTTCCTTCTGTCGCTGTGTCTCTAAATCAAAGAGACAGGTCCATTCAATAATTCATAGCCTCATGTCGCCTCTGTAATATTTAAAGATGCCATTTGGGTTGTCCTTCCTGCAGGCTGGAGGGAGAGCAGCAGAAGTGATGGGGTTCCTTGAGCAGTGCAGTTCATCTGGCAGCCCTGCCATTCCCAACACCAACTGGCAAAGCTGTCCCTTAAGGAATGCCTTTTAATGGTCTTATCCTGCACCCAAGCAGGCTTGTTTTCATTCCTGTAAAGACTTTCCCAAAATCTGGGTGGAGTGAGGGTGCTATGCAAGTCCAAAGCGTTTGATTGTTTAGAAGCCGCCGGAGTATCCCATGTTCATTATTTTAACAATTGGAGAGAGGATTTTATTTTCTCCAGAATCATAAACACAATCTTCAGTGTGTTTTATGAAAACAATAAAGCTAAACTCTAATAACCACACATTTTCCTTGCTTTATGTGCACGCATCCTTGGGGAACAGGGCCTCAAGGACTCATCTTGCTCTGCTTTTAACAGTTTTAATGTGCTCAAGTTGGGAAGCGGTGGAGAGCTGGGTTCTGATTTTGCTTTGGTACCTGAAGGAATTTCTTTGCCTTTAAAAATGCTCAAGGTGAGCAAAAAAGGAATGTTTGGAAGAGAAAATTAGTCACGCAATGCAAAGATGTTAGCACTGCGATCTGCAAATCAGGCTTCATTTAAATGCTGTATATCACAAACTCTGCTATAGGAGGACTAATTTGTTTTCCAGCCTATCTCTATTTTTTATTTTGTTATTTTTTTTTCTTTTTAAATCCTGTGAATAATATTGTTTTCTTTTAGAAGAGATCTGAGGCTCTCAGAGGCAATTTGTGACATAGAACCCAAGTGGGGAGGTGAAGGGAAGCGGTTCCTAAAGTAGTTAGCCACCTGATGGATTGTTTTATATTTGAGTGCAGAAGTAGGTTAGGGCCCCAGCTCCGTCTGTGGCTGTGAGTTTTGATTGAGAACTCACTTAACGAGATACTTTTCATCCAGAAGTGTTGAGAAATCCAAAATACCATGGAGATGCTCCAGTTTTGAGCACTTTTTGGGGAGCAGGGAGGGAAGGAAATGCCATCATTTGGCATTCCTTTGTAGCGTGGCTATACAGCATTCTGTGCTGTAGACACTATGGGACAGCAAATAGCAACTGCCTGAGGGGAGGTGGTAGTGAGGTGGGGTCTCCATCCATAAAGATGTTGCAGAACTGTGGAGATGTGGCACTGAGAGTCGTGGTCAGTGGGCATGGTGAGGGTTGGAGTTGGAACTCAGAGATCTTAAAGGTCTTTTCCAACCTTAATGATCCTGTGATCTCTTAAAGGCTGTGTTTTTGGCTGGTCCTTGTGAGCACTGGGTGGCAAGAGAAGGAACCCAACACATGGGACACCGGGGGAGGATGATTTGTGGCTGTGCATCCTGAAACGTTGACAGCAAAAAGGGCTGAGGAGCCCAAACGGTGCTGGGGCAGGAGGAAAGGAGAGGAGGTGAGATGTGCTGCTGCTGCTGATGGCAGGAGGTGGTGTGTAGGTGTGGGCATTTCCCAGGAGGGGATTTTTTTAGAGCCAGCTCTGTACCTGGGCAGGCTGTGGGTCCCACGTTGCTCCTTGGATGTCTGGAAGGGTATTCGGGGCAGCAGCAGAAAAGATGTGCTCTGACCATCCCGTAGGGCACACATAGAGCAAACCCTGGGATTCACACCTGCTCACACGTGTGCCCAGCAGCGTCCCTGAGCTGGCAGAGCCATCCTGGGCAGCAGTGCTTAATGAGCCCCAGCTTGAATGTGCCAGCACCGCTCGGTGCCTGTTGGAGCTGACGCGGTGTTCTCACATCCTGAGCCCTTTGATGCTTGTCTGAAAGCATCGGCGCGCTCAGGCTTCCAAAAGAGCTCTCAGCAGAAGAGTGATAAATGTGTTTAATTTTTGCGGAGCTTGTAGCCTGGTTTTATCCCAGGATCCGTCTCTTGAGGTTTTATTAGCTGATGGTGACTGTAGGAAAAAGTCAAAGCGACCAGATAGGAGCAGCCGTGGAATTGATGTCGGAAGCAAGAGCGTGTTTTGGAGATAACGTTTCTCATTCTCACCATTGCTGTGTGCTGAGTTCTGGCAGCACAGTCCCAGTTCTGCTGTAGCTATGTGGCTGCTGCCTACCAAAACCCCCTCCTGTATAGATGGGGGGTGCTTCGTTGTGCCCTGCCTGGGTCCGTCAGAGCATCCCTTCAGGGACCAGTGATGAGACAGGTGACAAATGTCCATTTCCCCGATGTGCAGCTGATAAACCTGTGCAGGGAGAGCTCGGTTCAGATGGCAGGAGGGGACCCAGCTCCTGTGTGCTGGGTGGGGGAACCGTCACCCACCTCTGGGGCTGCAGGAGGGACAATTGGCAAACATGCATTGATGCGTTCCCGTAGGGAGCTGGGCTGTAAATCATCACCTTGCAGCCTGCATGCAGATTCATCTAGGGAACCTATTTAATTAGGGGATAAATTTAGAAATCAATTATTATTTGCAGAAACAGTTTCCTTCCCGCTAATGAGGCTGCAAGGATTCATCCCCCTCTGCCTCTCCCATGACCTTTGTGTATGCAGAACAGGGCTGGAAGTGCTCGCTATCTTTTCTTATTATTGGTGATCCTTTTGGGGGCGGTGACGTAGGACTTTCCCAGGACTCTTGTAGGGCAGCAGACGGGGATATAGAAATGAACCCATGCTGCTTGTGGATCCAACAGTGCAGTGATGGTGAGGGAAATGGGTCCGATGTGAATGGGGACGTGGATCAGCCTTTCCAAAGAGTGGACTGCTCTCTTCATTGCAGCATTGCTGCAAGGCAGGTCCCGTGCTGGATGCAGGGACTGTGCTGTGCCCAGCCCAGGGTGGCAGTCATGTCACTGTGAGAGCATCGCTGCTCTGGGCTGCGTGTGTTTCTGCCACTTAGGTGCTTTTAAGCTCTGACAAATTGCTTCGCCTCTGTTTTGATTTATCCACTTCTAAATGTGGAAAAATTATTTTACCCACAGGCTCTGAAAAGTCTTAATAAATTCATTTGCTTTTATTTTACTTTATTTTGGATTTTAATGCCTCCTTGTCATCTGATGCCACTTGCGGAGCACTCCAGCTGCTCTGTGCTTTTAGCTCTTTTAGCTCAGTCCACTTCATCTCAGCACAGCTCAATTCAGGGAGAGGTGGCAGTTTTCATAGCTCAGTTTCCACAAGCCCATGTATTCCTGACAGGGGATTTGTGAGCAGCCACCATGTTGCCTGGTACGTGGGCACCTGTGGGGCTATCCAGGGAGCAAGAACTCAGAAACGTCTCCCAGAGAAGGGCCGGGATGCTCAACTAATCCTAATCCTTGCTTGAAGTCTGCCTTGAAAGCAAGGGCAGGACCCTGTTGGAGTGGGATGTCCATCACAACGTCCATGGAGGAGCTGTGGCAAATGTTCCACCCTGTATCAAACACTTCTTGCCTTCTGGGCAAAAACAAACCCAGACTTTTTCAGGCGTCTCATCCTGCTGCTCCAGGTGATCCCATCCTTCCTTGCTGCTCTCTTGTCCCGGTGCTGTCAGCCCATGGGCAGCTCCTGCAGTTCACTGGCTGCCAGCTGTGCCAGCGCTCACCGGGAGGGGAGGATCCGTGGGGGAACCGCGCTGTAAAAATTGCTTTGCTTCAGCGCCTGAGCAGCGCCGTGAGCTATCATCTTACCTGATCGTTTTAAGAGGTATGTTTCCCAAAGAGAGACGTTTAAAAATGCATGGAGGTTATAAAGATCTTGCCTAGTTGTAATCAAGCTCTGGGCGATGCTCGCCCCTGGAGTGCCGCTCCGTTGCTCCTGCGGTGCGCTGTGCACACGTGTGGATGCCGTAAGTCAGCTGCAGTGCTCGGCTTTGTGGCGGAGCCTGCTGGCTTTGCAATGCCCTTCGAGTCACCCCAGCAGGTCCTGCTGCCCTTCCCTCCCACAGCAGCTTGCAAGAAGGAGCAGTTTGGGGATACAGAACTGCCCCATCCCTGTGGACTGTGTGCTGCAGCCATGGGCACTGCCTGGCATGGAGCAGAGCATCCTGCCCTGGTGCTGCAGCTCTCTGCAGAGAGCTGAACTCCCAGCCTCCGTGCCCCTTTTGTCTCACATAACCCAGCTGTAGCACAGTCACAAGGCACTGCTGGCAGTGCTTGTTACCTGCAGGAAGGCTTCCGCATTGGAGAGATGTGCACCAGTTTCTTTCATGGGGATGAATGGTTGAGTTATCAAAAAGGAAATGGTGCTTGTGCCTTTGAAATAGCAAAAGCCTCTTCAGACTATCAGCTATTCCCATTTATCAGCAGTATCTCCTTGGCTTTGTGTATGGCACTCAGTGAGAACTCAAAGCATCCTTGTGATGCTGTTGTGTCTCCATTGGGAGTGGGGTGCAAAAAGGGCATAGGGGTGCAGCTCAACATCCATACACCATCCCTCCTGCAGGCCTCCTCCATCTCTGGAGGGCACACAGGAGCAGCTGTGATGCTTAAAGTTGTGTTCCTTTGCCTTTTTGTGGATGACAGTGATGTTGGCCAACTGGATGAGGAAGCTGCCCCCAGCATCTCTCCATCCCTACTATTCTGGCACTGGTTTAGCAGGCATGGTGGCAATGGGTTGGCAGTTGGACTTGGTGATGTTTGTGGTCTTTTCCAACCTTAATGATTCCATGATTCCCTTCTGGGCTCTGCATTCCCCATCCAAGCAGCAGTGCCCTGCTGTGCCGAGCCATGTGCCAGCTGTCTCCGTAGGGCTGGTTTAACACGTAGCAGCACCATCTGCCTCTGTGCAGTTGGCTTCCATGGCTGGTCAATGGGAGTCTCTGCTGACAAATAAAAATGGAATTGAATGGAAGGGAATTGAAAGTCAAAAGGGCCCTGTAATAATTTGAGACTGCCTGAGGCTCCGCGCTGAAGCCCTGGCATTATAAATAAGGGTAATGGACTAAGGACTGAATTGCAATCAAAGCAGCTGTAAAATGGGGAACGTACACGGAGCTTCCTTAAGGTGCGTGGAGGCTGATTGTGATCTGCAGTCAGCGAAGGCAGATCAATACCTGCTCGTGGCTTCTGTCAGCCTCTGCAGCCTTTGGTTAGAGGGGATGTGGGGCTGCAGAGCCACGAGGAGGGGTTTGGGGTGCACAGTGGGAAGGGCTGGCTCTGTCCTCATTGCTTGTCCCATGTCATCTCTCGGTCCTCAGCTCTGTCTGCACGGTGATGCAGGCTGCTGGCCTCCTGCTGTGCCTCACCATAATTGCATCTGCCTGGAATATGCACTTTTTAGAAAGAAAAGCACAGTGCACACATGAATGTTTATGAATTAATTTGGTGGGAGAGTGAGGAGAATCCCAATGTTTTGGTTGGGTTCACCGTGCCTGATGTCAACTGGAAGAGATCCACTGTTAGTGGGACAGCAAGTGCAAGGCCAGGCCGTGGCACGTGTGTGTGCCACGTGTTCACTGCACGGCTCTGGCCATGTTGGAGAGCCCTTTGCACACGTGTGCTTCTGCTGTACCCATGAGTGTAGAGCATGAGAGCTTTGCTGGTGTGTGGGTGTACGTCTTGAAGACCACAAGCTGGGGTGCAGACCTTCAGCAATTAAGAAACTGGGAGTGTGCTGGTCATGAGGGATCCAGCTGGGGGATCCTTGGTGGTGGCTCAGCTGACTGACAGCTGTTTGTCAGTCCATCAGAGCTGCCTATGAGCTGTATTTACCTACCCTGCCTATGCAGTCTTTGAGGTGCCCACTCTCCAGGACGTACGTGAACCCAGCTTCTCGCTCTTCTCCTTCTAGACAGCCCCAAAACAACAAAACCCACCTCCATGCACACCTCACCTTGTGCTGGGCTCTGGCCATTTGGTCCATCCAGCATCAGGCAGAGCAGAGGAGATGCTGAACTCGAACTTTTACAGTGCTGAGGCTGTTCCCCATGGGCTGCTTCAGGACCAAGGCTCCCTGCTGCCTTCCTGCATCCACAGCAGCTCCCAGTCCCAGCCCTGGGGACGTCCTGTGCCAGAGCCACCCGTGGAGTTCCCTGCAGGTGCATCTCATGCTTTGAAAAGAGATGATCAGAGGGATCTTGTCAACCTTCTTAAACTTCTGAGCTCCTCTATTCCTTTTCTTTTTTTTTACGAGGTGCAGCTGTGTTTGTGTGTTGCCCTGGGGAGTGCTGCGAGGGGAGCAGGTTTAGAAGGAAAGGAACATGTTAACATTGAGCAGAGGGAAAGGGGAAGAAATAATGAAGTGAGCTAACGATTGAGGAGGAAAAAAAACACCACATTGCCAACAAAAGACCCAAACCCTAAGAAGTGTGAGGGCCTGTTTGACTGCAGAATTGTCCCCTGGGGAGCAGGGGGAAGCCCCATTACTGGAGTCGTTTTGGAGCAAGTCTGCTATAATCTGCTCTGCAGGGAGCAATTGTGTGCTGGCAAGGGCGCTGGGGAGATCTGTGTTTATGACTTTGTGCATAATTTGGGTTCATTAGCATAAGCGGTAGTCGCTAGCACCGGAGAATCTATAAACCAGCACTTGGACAGTGGGTGCTGGCTTTGGAGAGCGTGAGCTGGGGAGGGCACGTGGCTGAAGGCAGGAGTGGTGCTGAGCGGTAGGGTGGGGGATCAGGGCACCTTCTGCTTCTGTGGGTGAAGCCAACGGGTCTGGGGATGGGGAGGGCGGTGGGTTGGGGCTGGGGCACGGAGCGGGGCGAAGGGCTGTAAGCGGAGTGGGTTGTTTTAACGGCGACCTTCAAGGATGAAACAAAACGTCGGCAGTGGCGGTGGATTAGCAGAGAACAAGCCAATTAAATACAAAACGCGCTTTGTGAAACTTGGTGGCAGATAAGGCAGGGCTGCAACCTCCCGAATAACCGATGAACGCTGAAGCATTGCATAAGGGCTGGCGGGGGGAGCTGCTGAATATTTCAAGCCTGGCAGCCTGCCTCGGAGAAGGCAGGGGTGAAAAGGCTATCAGCACGCTTTGTGCCATCAGCCAGACAGCGCGGGAGGAGGAGGAGGAGGAGGGGGGGGGGGGGAGGCAGAGCGCCCGGCAGCCGGGAGGCACGAAGTAACAGTTCTCCAACTTTAATATCTGCTGTTTCATTTTATATTCATCATGTCAGCATAATCTGCTTTTATGGGAATCGTCTTGGTTCCCAACCAAGTGCGTTTAGGCCTTCTTGCTTTTAGGTTTGATCGTAATAAGAGCTGAAGACTTCAAAATGTTTGTGCGTGAGGATTGTAGGAGCGGTGGAGGGAAAATGGAAATAGCAAATCGATTGGAAGGAGCCCTGCTGGGGTCCCACATCCCTCCCTGACCTGTCCTGGGTGTGTGACTGTGCCATGGCCACGAGCTGTTTGGGTGCTGAGCAGTGGGAGGGTTTTGCTTGGTGGGTTCGATTTCCAAGGAAAACATGAAACTGCAGCCTTACGGGACCCAGAGGAAGGGCAGAGAGGAGAAAATGCTCTGTGTACTTCTTAAATTCAGAGCATCGTTAGCAGATGCCATCCATCCCCGGGGGCAGTCAGCATCATCGCCAGCACAGGCAGGGTTGGATCTGTGGGTCAGCCTGACCGTTTTCTCCTTGTTTCACCCACAGAGCTGTGGCCATTGCTTCAGGACCGGCTTGAACGCCGAATAGCTCGAGTTCTTGAATAGCTACAGACTACAAGTGCTTTTCCATTGCTGCCCATTTCGAACCCTCGCTGTATCTCATTCTATTTTAGTGCAGGAATGCCCTTAATTTGTTCCAAAAGTATTTGAAAGCTCTGATAACAGGCAATCTTGCTGCAGACTATTGCATTCCTGCTGATGGACGGCATATCGCTGCTGTAACTACCGTGTAGATAGCGGGGTGACAATGCGTGTCCGGCGAAACACAGGCAGTATAATATTCATGTCAAGTGCTCGAGGCCAAGAAACTTCCCCGCATTTGGATATTGAAGGGTTCAGCAGCTAAAAGGGCTCGAGAACATTTTTCTTGCTTTTTTTTCTTCGCTTTTTTTTTCCCCTCTCCCTGAGCAGCAAATCTGCTGGAAGGCTCCCGATGTTCTGGCAGTGGTAGGGGTGGTGATGGCCAGGTTTCTTGCATCGTGGGGTTCAGGGCTGGGGAAGCATTCAGATATTTATAAGTGCATGGTAAATGGCACCCGACGTTCGTCAGGAATTGCTTCGCTGCTAGGTTTTTGCTTAACATTGCGAAATGAATGTTAAATTGAAGTTTCTACTTTTGGAAGAGACCTTTTGAACATGAAACAGGCTTATCTCCAGTCTAGGCTAAAATCCAAAAAATTGCCTGAATCTCAGAACTCCCCAGAAATGTTCTCTGTGATCCGTTTAAACACCCCATGCAAAAGAACGTGTGTGGAAAGGGAAGAAATTTGGAGGATTCTGGCTGCTCCTGAGGCTTTTCTCATATCGTCCTGGTGTGGTGCAGCGTTGGGAGCGGTGATGGCTGGGTCCTGGCAGCACCACATCGGGTCCCTGCTGTGCTCCAGGCGATGCTGCTTCTGCTCCTGAGCCCATTTGGGAACTGCAGAGATGTGTGGGATGTGTGTGTGCCCAGTGAGCAGCGTGCTGATCGCCCTGTCCCGTGGGTGACTGCGCCTCCGAGCTGAGTTAGCTTTAAATAAGTAGGGCCTTCTCTTGTGATGCTTCTGTGCTGTTCCCTCCTTGTCTCTGTAGGAGGGGTTGTGCTATCGGTCCAAAAGCTGAGTCACTGCTTCTGCTCCTCGATGTGACCTTTGTTGCAGTTTTAATTAGACAGGTAGATGCTTGTCGGTGCTGAGCTTTAAAGTCTTGGTGTGAAGACAGCTGTGGTCAAACAGCCCCGATGTTGCCTTCGTTTTGTTCTTACTTTCACCACTGCAAGAGGCCCTCTGCTCTCATCTCTTTGCAGGCGAGATGGCCGTGTTCCTTTCCTCACTGTGCAGCCTGCACCAGCTCCTGTCCTGATGCGTGAGACTGACTTGATTTGCAGGGCAAAAGCTTCGAGCAGCTCCTCCTGGTTCTGCTTTGCTCCAGCAAACAGCTATTTATATTAAAGGAGAGAAGGGATTATTAGGAGACGTCTCGTTGCAATGACAGAGATATGACAGTGAGTTCATGCATCCCCTCCAGAGTGTGAGCGTGGGCTCTTATGGATCCCATGCGTGGTCAGGAGCTGTTTAGTTTTTTTCCTTTGAGTGCTCAGATGTGTGCAGAAATTGGGGATAACGACCGGTGCTGTGCTTGGGAGGCAGCACTAATGAGCACAGCCCTCGATGAGGTTCAGCTGGCAGCGTTGTGCCTGCAGTGTCATTAGCGAGGTGCTGAATGAGGGGCTGGCAGCAGCAGGGTCCTTGTCCTTGCTGCAGCCCCACTGAAGCCCCGCAGCAGCAGTGGGGTGTTGCCATCCCACAGCAGCAGCCCCGTGGTGCCTTCCCATGGCACCGTGGGGATTTCTCTGCTTTAATCTGTGGTTCAGAGCCTGGTGTCTGCTGCTGAACAATGTTTCAGGGTTGGGAAGAAGTGTTCCTGAAAAACAGACTTTCGTTTTTGGATCAGGAGGGGTTGGCACGTGGGTCTGTAGAAGTGGAAGTGCCTGGTCTTGTGGCTCGTGGGGCTACCTGGGATCCAGCACCTTGAAGGACCTTGACCCAAAGGGTGTTGGGAGCTCTCAGGATGCCCTCAGCTGGCCTCACTTCATTGTTCCCAGTCCAAGCTAGAGCTGGCAGTGCTTTTGCCCAGTGGCTTTCAGGAATACAGAATGCCCTGGCTGCTCCCTCAATATTAGAACCGCGGAATCATTAAGGTTGGAAAGCACCTCTAAGGTCACCAACTCCAACCCCAACCCATCCCCACCATACCCACTGACCATGTCCCTCGGTGCCACATCTCCACTCTTCTTGAAAACATGGTTCTGAAGCATGTTACAACCCACTGAATCAGATGTCAGGTTGCTCTCCCCAGACAGAAGGGCTTTGGGTTTGGGTTCCCCATGATGTGACTGCTTGCTGACACCCCACATCCAGTGACTCAGAGGAAGGCCAGTGAGAACCTGACTTCTTTCCCATTGCTTGTATTGCAAATGGAACAACAAACGCAAAAAGGGAGGTGGTGGAAGGAGAAATATTGTGGCTTATTCAGCAGTAGTATTTTTTTTTTCGGTTTTGGTTTGGCTGCCAAAGTGACAAATGGGTTCTTTGCAGAGATCTGTTAAAAACTTGATAGGCAGCTGTGGAGCTGTCAGCACTCCTGTTCTGCTGCTGCTTGGCCAAGCCAGGAGCTGCAGCTGCAGATCGGAGCTGCTGGGAGTGCTGAGCACAGAACTGTGCTTGCTTTCGGTTGCGCGGTGCCCAAATTGTCCCAGCTCCTCGTTTGTCAGGTATGGTGCTGTGGTGGTGTTGGGTGAGGATGCTGCTGCGCTGGGGTGTGCTGGGATGCTGTTATCCTGGCTGCCAGTCCCGAGATGGGAGGTGTAGGTTAGATGTTAGGAGGAAATTCTTTACGCGGATGGTGGTGATGCCCTGATGTCGTGGAACAAACTGACCCTCGGTTGCATGTTTTGTCCCTGCAGAGATGTCGGGGACGGTGGCAGACATCTCGTTGGTGCACTGGAAGCAGCAGTGGTTGGAGAACGGCACCCTGTACTTCCATGTCTCCATGAGCAGTGCTGAGCAGCTCTCCCGGGCCACCCCTCCCAGCCTCCAGGAGCCTTCCGAGATCGTGGAGGAACAGATGCACATCCTTCATATCTCCGTCATGGTGAGTGGGAGGGCATGGGGACAGCGGTGGGAAAGGACAGGCTGCAGAGTCCAGTGTGCGTGTCTTTGTCCCTTGTCTTTGTCCTCCTGTGCCTCCGGAGAGGGAGAGGTGTGTGTGAAAGGGCCAGAAGGCAAAGTGGGACTGGGCTTGTTTGAGAATGAAAGTGGGGCAGTGGGAATGTGGGAGTCCTTGAGCCTCTGCTGGCACCTGTTGGGGTGTTGGTGGAGATCTCCTTGGCCTTAGGGGTACATGGAAAGGCAAGGTTGGTTGCTATTTTTTGGACTTTTTGTAAGCTGAATTTCACGTCTTGAGAAGTTGTGGTCTGCAGCACGATCCTCCTGTTTCAGAGGATCAGTCTGATGAGTGAAAACACGATCTCAGTGCTTTGAACATCTCTTATCTTCGATTCTGGCTGTCACTAACGCACTGTGTGTGTGTTCTGTGCCTTTTAGGGTGCTTAATCCAGTAACTTATGAGATGGCGGTCTAGAAGTTCAGCTTCTAGATCCCCAAAGCACTGTGTACCTGCACACTGCTTGCACAAATTGCATATGGGAATCCTACTGCAGCACCCCTCTGCACGAGGTGCATCTGTTTGCGTTTTACAGCCTGTGTGCCGTTTCCATGCCGTCTGTTTTTTCATTTTGGAAGGCAGAGCAGAGGTGGCTTCATGATGACTTTTCTTTTTCTGCTTGAACAAGCAGCTATTTGGCTTCCACAACCTAAATCTGGTGGGTTTTTTTTTCTGAGTGTCTCAACCCTTGTCAGCAAGGCTTTAGATTGGGCACTGAGTGCAAGTGAATGCAGAGAAGAGGCTTTGCATTGAGGCTGTTGGGTGAGGGAAGGCACAGTGTGATAGCAGGATGGCAGAAGGGCAGAAGGGGCAGGAGCTCAGTGGGTTGGGCAGGGAATGCTTCTCATGTCCTGCTACAAGTGTCAGTGTGATGGAATATGGGGGAGGAAAACAGTAGAGCTGGGACACTTAGAAAATAAGCCTGAAAAAAGACAACAGAGAGAGAGAGAAAGAGCGAAGAATAAAGACAGCAAAACACAAATTGGGGTGTGAAAAGCTTGAGCCCTTGTTGGCTTTTGGGATTGCTTGGCTACAGCTGGCATGCATGTCTGAGGGCACCCTGTGCTGAGGTTGGCTAGATGAGGCTTTGCCATGCAGCACTGAAACCAATGGCATGGGAGCATCCATGGCTTTGGGCGACAGCTTCTAGATGAGCGAGGTGAGGACAGGAGGGAAACCAACATTCCTTGTGCACAGCAGCTGTAATTCTACTTTCATTCCGAGTCCTGGTGTTGGGGACCTGCAGAGGTCTGCCCACCAGCAGGAAGCTTTGTCCATCTCTTGGAAGATTCATTGACTTCTTTGAGTGAACCCAAGCCAAGGTTGGAGTTCCTAGCAGAAGACAAATGCCTTTTGTGGGTTTCTCTCAAAACCACATGGATTTCTGTAGCTAAAGTAAAACTGCTTGGATGTCTTTGTTTCTTGGATTAAATGCCATCCGTGTCCCTGAGCTTTGGGCTGCTTTCCCATACTATTACCTTCCATCTCGACCCCGAGTCATTGCATCCTGCAGAGCCCACACTGCTGTGTGCCACCTGAGTGCCCAGCTCCTGCCCTCCCGTGCCCTGCTTTGTGCCATTCACTTGACATGGCCGTGCCATCATTCCTCTGCATCCTGCCTCATGTCCCAGGGGCAGCTGTGACCCTCTCTGCATCTCTGCTCAAGCTCAAGGACATCTGTAACAGCACAATCATACCTTTTTTTTTCCCTTTTTTTCCTCACCATTTTGTCTTAATCTTTCCCCACTGAAACATAACACATTAATTACTGCAGTTAAAGGGAATTCAGTCTCCATTACTGTCTGCCACCCCTTTCCTCTTGGCTTGAGCAACTAAGATTTGTCTCCCAGATGCAAAGCAAAGGAAATATATATATAAATACATTTATGTTAATGCTAGATTTTATTTACTCTTTATTTTTTGTGCAGCGCCAAGTAGGAAGGAATCAATATTTTTGTCATTACGTCTGTTGTGTTTTTCCCCCATAATCTTAGCTGTTATTTGGGTTTAATTGTGTTGTTTCCTCTTGTGTGGAAGTAAATCTTATCTGTTTTGGATTAAAATTCAATGAAGGTCACAGCAGCTCGAAAACTTACCAGGCTGCAGCAATTAATGTTCATTTGGCTTTGATAAATTGGAATGTTCCCCACAATAGGACTGGAGTGGATTTCAGAAGCAATAATTCTTCCATTAACTCAATGATTCCCTGCATGATAGAGCGTCTTGTCACTGCTCTGTTTGTCGTCTGTCACTTTGAGGATCTGGGCATATGCCTGATATGATTTATCATGATTATTGGGGCTGCTTGTGTCAAAACATTTTAAACCACTAATTATTCCAGCCTTGTAAATTGCTGAATTTAGCAGAACATAAGATATATTTTTCTCCACCATATTATGCCTGTTCAGTTATTGTTGAGCATCGTTGTGGGCTCGGGCCCAGAGCCACATTTTCTAGCAGTTGCTGCAGCTGTGTGTGCAATTGCAGGATGCAGAGCTGTGGGCATTGGTAGGATGGGCACATCTCACCTCGCACTGAACCACCCGAACGGCCCAACTCTTGGGCAGCTCTGCGTTGCCCTTTGCTGTGCCCCTAAGATGGAGGTGCAGGTCTGGTGCCCGTGGTGGCTGACACATGGGGACGGCCACCTCTCACCTTCCCTGGATGGTATCACACCAAAGCCTCATTTCATCTCGTACCACCTCCCTGCAGGGGGCTGTTGGGGTGTCTGGAATAAAGGTGACCAGATGTCATCAAGCTGATCTTTCTAAGTTCCTGCGTTCTGCTGGCAGCAGACAGTTAGCTGCTGGTTTCTCAGTTTCCCAGCAGATTTTTCAGCTCTTATTTAGACAAGTTTCCTTTTTTCTTCTTGATCTTACGCATCCCGATGTGTCCCTAATGATCAGCTGCTTGTGCTGTGCTCTGTCAGCTTCTAAGATGGGTATAAAGTGTGCTCTTAAACGCTTCCCTCTGATTGAGCATCCTGCTCTGAAGTGGAGCCGAGCGGGATGTGCAGCCCAATGCCTTCCTCCCATCACCAGGGTCAGCTCTGCAGGTTCAGAAACACTGCATCTGTATCCAAGAACTGGAGGGGTTTCAGGAACTGCTACCTCCTCCCTGAAGCTGATTCTCTGCCATCATCCATCCATCCTTTACCTCTCTTTTTCCCCTTTTCCTGCCATGAATGCCACGACTCTGCCTCTCTGCACTGTGATTCCTCGTAGAGCCCCATTCCCAGCGGGCTCCCAGCTTTGGTTTGGCTGCACAATGTATTGTAGTGTAGGGGCTGTGTGCTCTGGTGGCCGTAGGATGCTGCTGGAGCCTTGCTGGCTCTTTGCAGTGTGCCTTGTTGATGGCAGCCAGCTCATTTGGAGAAGAATGGTGTAACATGAGTAATGAGGTAGTGAAAGAGGCACAACATCTGTGTCATCATTTCTGCACCAGGAGGTCAACCGGATTCATAAAACATGCACTTCCAGCTTGTGATATGTTTAGGAATTAATTAGGGTAGGGAAAAAAATTGCTGCAGCAGCAGATTTCCTTATCTGAAAGTTATTAAGCAGCTAAATTGATCTCCAATGAGCTGTTTGGGTTTTTTTTTATTTTTAATAAAAAGAGAAGAGGAATAGGATCGGCGTATATCTGTGTGAGAATTGTGTCCCCCTCCCCCCCTCCTGTCCTTTGGGGTCAGGACAGCCAAGCTTATGGCGTGCTGAGCTCTGATGGTCCTGCTAGGAGGTCCTGCATGGTGTCCCCATGGCAGCTGTCCCTCTCCATGGTCTGGTGCTGAGCTGTCTGAAGGTGCTGGTGGGGCTATGGCTGTGTCTGCTGCCCATGAACCAACTCTTTCTGGGCTGGGAGAGGCAGCCTCTGTCTTTTCCCCTCCACTCCACCTTTGCAGAGATGGGGATAAAATAGGAACCAGAACCCCCTGTGTTAAAATATGTAACTGGAGTGCTTGATTTGCATCACAGATAAAGTAAGGATGAATAAACACTCTTAGTTCATCCAAGCTGAGCAGCGAACCAACTTTCTGATGTCATCCCTAGGGCAATCCAAGTCGATATTAGGGGAAAAGCAGCCATGGGAGGGGCTGCTCCTTGCAGATGGCATTGAATGCGTGGGATGCATCTGCTGCCGTAGATATTTTCTATCTTCAATATGATGAGAAAGGGGAATAGTTGGAGGGGGAAAAGCATGAGGTCGTGTTAGATAGGCGGTTGTTATAGACAGAGGGTGCTTGAGCTTGGAGGGAGGTGCTGAAGTGAGGAAACGAAGGGAAAGCGTAGGGATTTGGGGAGAAGTGTGGTGAGAGTAGGTGAGTGCATGGCTCAGAACGTGGGCAAAAGGGAAGGCACTGTGTGCATCTGCCCTCACCCTGTCTCTGTGCACCTGAAATATCAAGTGTGTGTTTCTAGCAGGGTGCCCTGGGCTGTGCTTGGAGTTTGCAGATCATAGAACCACAGAGTGGTTTGGGTTGGAAGAGACCTTGAAGACCATTGAACCCCATCCCCTGCTGTGGGCTGGCTGCCTCCCAGCAGCTCAGGCTGCCCCGGGCCCCATTTGTGGCCTTGGACACCTCCAGAAATGGGGCACCCACAGCTCTCTGGGCAGCCAGGTACGGGAGAGGAAGGCACATCCCTGCCCCATATGGGCTCGCTGTGCCTTGTCTTGTCCTTTCCTCAAACTCGGTGTCATTTGCAGTTTTGCCTTCTCTTGGATGTACGTCTGCTTGGATATATGTGCGGTGCTGCTTAGCAATGCTTCTATCAGGTAAATGTTATCAGCACCGGGAGCCGGCTCATGTAGAGGTGAGCTGTGACAAACCTGATGTAGGATTGCTTTGAGATGTTTGGGGGAGATTTTTGTACAAAAGACGGAATGTTTTGTTGGCAAATCTTGCGACCTGGAATAAGTCTTAATGACAGGATGAAACGCAATGTCTTATTTGTCCCAAGAAATACGATGTTTGCTTTCATTTGGAGCTGCTTTTTTCCCATTTAAAAATAAATGGGACTTAGTTTCACACGGCAACGTTGCAGAGTGAAAAGGCAGAGCGCTTTGTGCTCAGCAAAGTGTCAGAGTGAAATGTTTCTCCTCTTCAGCACTTTCCATATCCTCCCCACAACGCTTTCGTCTCAGCTGATGTGAAACTGTCTGAGCAGATAAACCATTTGTAGAACATCTTGCCTTGCCAGGCTCTTTTTTTGAGTAACTGCAGCTAAACCATGGGTGAAAAATATTTGATGAACGGCCGTCAGCACCTGCATCACCCAGGAAGCTGGGATTGGTTGGAAATAAACCCAAACCTGAGTCCGGGTTCCATTGGGAAGGGATGCTCCAAAACGTGCTGATGTGAAGCAGAGGAGGAAGCTCATACATGGGCGATTTTTCTGATTGTTGCAGGGCTGCTAATATAGCTGAGAACTTCTTTGAGGGGAAAAAATGTGTGCGTGCGTGTCTGGATCTGCTGCAGGAAATTGGGCACGATTCCCACCGGTGTAATTGGGATCAGCATGGGCCACGCGTGGTTATTTTTACCTGTCCTGCTCCTGCTCTGCCTCCCCCTCATCCCCCCAGACAGCAGGACCCAGCTCTTTTTTAGCTTGTGCAAGGTCCCTGTGGTGTGCGGCAAAGAAAATAAACTAATGGCGCTTATTCTAAAAATCCAATTACCTAAAACCACAGGAAAATAATGATTTCTAAGGGAGAGGCGTGGGCTGGGTGCGGGTGCTGGTTCGGCCTGGAGGAGAGAAGGCTGTGGAGGGGAGCTGAGAGAGCGGTCTGTCGGTATCTAATGGGGCTGTGAGGAGGAAGGGGACTGACTATTGAGAGGGGCTGTTGTGGCAGGACAAGGGGACATGATTTCAGATTGAAAGAGGGGAGATTTAGGTTGGATGGTAAGGGCAGTGAGGCACTGCGCGTGTTGCACAGAGGTGGTGGTGGTGCTCCATCCCTGCAGACAGCCAAGCTCAGGCTGTTGGGGCTCAGAGCACTGCTGGAGCTGTGGGTGTCCCTGTGCATGCAGGGAGTGGGACCTGATGGCCTTTAAGTGTTGCTTCCAACTCAAATCATTCAATGATTTTGTGACTACTCTGAGCCCAGCTTTCCTTGTTGCACCAGACCGGGGGTGAAACCATCGTGCCAATGGCAGCAATTGCACAGAGAGCTACTGGGGAGCATGCAGCAGCTGACGAGGTGAGATGCTACTTGCTCTGCATTGGGGAGTTCTGGGAGAATGGTTGAGCCGCAGAGAAAGTAGGGAGCACTTTGGTGGGGTACAGGTGTGTCAGAGCTGGGTGCGCTTTGGGGTGTCTGGTTGTTCGGATGCTGTTTCTCGGGCCATTTTAGGACCCCGTGAGACTTGGGGTGCTGCATGCTTTGGGAATCTCTGAGCTGATGGAGGGGCTGTGCTGCCGGTCACAGTCACCTGTGGTGTGGGGTTGGGAAAGACAAGACTCGCTTGCAAATTGCAAACAAAGGGCAGGGTAGCTGCAAGGCTTCCAAAAACAAACAGAAATGAAGTGAAAGCTGCGCATGCATTGACCTACAGCTGGAATTAGTGCCAGAGGCTCATCTGGCTTCACAGCATCAAGTAAACGAGCTGCAAGGTGCCTCTCAGCTTCGTGGCTGAGGTCTGGTTACGGAGGTGTGGGGTTGCCCCTACCGCAGGGTACTGCTAAGGTTGGGGGTGCCCCTCCCAGGACCCGCAGTGGGTTTGGGTGAATTGCAGACCCTCAGAGATGCCTGCCCCACCGCCTCGTGCTGGCCACGTTTCCTTCAGCAAAACAAGCCGCGTGCTTTGTTTCATTGCTTTTTCCCTTTTTAAAAGGCCACTTTTCAATCCCTTGTGCTCTCCCTCCTTGGCATGCAGGGCCTCGAAGGGGAGGGAGCCCTCAGCCAAGCTCTCCATCACATGTCCCTTGTTTTGCTGTGTTATTTTTTCTCCACTGCTGCCCTTGCCAATGAAAGGACATTGTAGAGCTGCTGAGACTGGCAGGGGCTGGGACGCTGCCTGCCAATAGCCTCAGTGTCTGAAAGGGCTTAGGAAATATGAGCTCTAAATTAGTTCCCAAATTTTCCTCTTTTTCTCTGCTAAAAGAGCCCTGTGGAGCCTCCCCAGCCCCCCCTGCATGAGGGGCTTTACCCAGAGAGCACGGGGATACCAAAGGGACCCTCGGAGCACCCCACGAGAGGAGGGGCAAACGTTGGGTATCTGTCCTGGCTGTTCCCCCCTCCCTTCATGGCTTTACAATGCTCCCTTGGCAAGTGCCTTCAGGTCCTCAGCTGCGATGCTGAGAGAGTGGGAGGGGAAGTGTGTGGCTGCCCGGAGGCAGTCGAGAGCTGCAAGGTGCCCAGAGCTTCCTTGGGGCTGTGGGATGCCCTGAACTCCCTGGAGCCATGGGGTGCTTCAACCTCCATAGGGCTGTGGGGTGCTTAAAGCTTCCTGGGGCCGCAAAGCATCCCTGAAAGGGCCCTGAATGGTCCCTGTGGCTTTGCTGTAGGGAGGAAGGAGAGCCTGCAGCCCTGAGTGCCAGCAGAGCACATGGAGGGAGCAGGAGCTCTGCATGGTAGCCTTGGGCACCAGCATTCTACCTACTTTCTCAGTGGTACCTTAGGAAACAGCAAAGGAAAATTCCACTTCCAGAGGCACTTACTGTCATCTTTCTCAGGGCTCAGGCTCCTGCTCTCTCCCCTCTCTGTGCCTTGCAGCCAGCTCTGAAGCAGAAGCAACACTCTCTGCCAACCTAATGATTAGCCTTTCCGCTAATGATCCACGAACAGTGTCCAAAATAAATGAGCCCAACCTGCTCATCTTATTAGCCAAATGATTGTGAAGAAGGAGGAAATATCTGCAAAAAATTGCTTAGGCAGCTGGAATTTGGAAGTGTGATCGAGTCAGTGCGTGAAGCGTGGAGAGGGGCGGGTGAGTTGGGCATCTCCAGAGCTGTTCCTCTCCTGGAGGGTGAGCCCTGTGTTTTTGGGGTGTTCCTGCTCCCTCCTTTGCTCTCACTGGGCTCCTGGGGTCATGGAGCTCCTGTGCTCATGCTGGGTTGGTGCAACCTTCACCTTTTTGGGTTTGTAAGGTGGATGTCTCAGGGCTGGGGCTGTTTCCTTCAGCCTTCCTATAGCTGTGTCGCTTCCCTGTAGCTGTAACATAAGCCCTTACTGGATTGGAAGCTCGGGGAGGTGCACGCATGCAGGCTGGTGTTCCCTTCAGCCAGATGTTATTTGCTTTGCAGGTGAGGGGTTGCAGCATGGTGCGACTTATTTCATGTTTGGCTCATTCCCAAAGCTGAGAAGCTTTGCAGTTATGTTTTTCTGACTGCACCAGAGTTTTCCTGTAATTTTGGGTTCCCTTCCGCTTTGCAAAGTTCTGGGGCTGTGGTTTCCCCTCCTGGAATGAGCAGCTGCTTGCATGGCTTTGCTGCAGCAAGCTGAAGGCCTGACCTGCTCCTCAGCTAAGGAAATATGAGAGAGGGAATCTGGAAACATGGGAAAATCCTTTCCCATCCCTTCCACTTTGGCACAGCCCTTTGTGTCAGGCAGCAGTTCTGGGTCTGGGTCAGGATTGCAGCTCTTGCAAAAAGCAATAACATGTCACCTTCAGGAGCTCTTTATATGTCCTTCAGCACTCTGGGCTGCCATGCAGAGCTCTGCACGGGGCAGACTGCATGGGATGGATCGTCATGCTGCCATGCCTGGGCTGAGGTGCTGGCAGCCATCTCTTGTCTTGCTGTCCATTCCCAGCGGTGCACAAGGAGGTGTGTGCAGCTGGGGAAAGCACTAATGGCTTCTTAACCCCCTGCAGTGGTGTGGGCTGGGAGATGATATTTGTCCTGCCACAGAAATAGAAATGCATCCTACAGCAACATGTGGGGCTCTGGCTGGAGCTGCTGTAAGGGACCAGTCATCTGCCACCTGTAAATAGGGAGTGTGGGAGCACAAAGGCATTGCAACATCATGGCCTGGAGATGGTGGTGGGGAAGGGCTCTGGGGTATGAAAGCATTAGCAAGGCAGCCCCAGGACTGGCCCTGCAGCCAGTGTTTAGTAGCAAAGAAAAATGTCCTTGTTGCCTTGTCCCCTCTCCAAGCAGGAGACCTGGCTGATGATGCTGAGGTCTTCCTGCTCCATCCAGCACCCAGCGTGCCCACCATATGCTCCCTGACATCAGCACTGCACCTTGTCCTTTGGGCTCCTTTCATTGTACATAGGCTTAAATTGTGTCTTGGGCTTCTTTCTTCCCTTCCTAACCGGTAAGGGAATTGCTAATTGTACGGTTTTGTTCTGAGGAGTTCCAGATCGAAACGATAATCTGTGCTGGAGAACATCCTGACAGTGCAAAAACCTTCAGACAGGCAGTGGATAACCCATGGCTGATTGTGCTCATCAGTGCCTCTCTCTGCACCGACCCGTCCTGCAGAGCTGCCTCCGCTCCCCCTGCTTTGGCACCTGGTGCACATGGAGCTTCACCCCAAGGTGGCTCAGTGCCAGCCAGCTCACAGGTGTCGCTTCAAAGTCACTTCTGTAAGCAAGTTTGTCAGGTTTATGCTGATGTGCTTTTGCTGGTTTAGGACTGAAGGGTTGTTTTTGAGAGTGGAGATTGTTTTCTCAGTGCTCCGATATTCACGTCCATGCGTAACCCATCGATGGCACCAGTACCCATTGAAATGAAATGCTCCAATGAGCGATGGATCTCCGTAGGGCTTTTCTGGATGAGGATTCCTTTCCCACAGCATCTCAGCAACGAAATGGATATGGAGACATCATTAAATCCATCCCTGTGCCCTGAGCGAGATTAATAAACCCCTGTCACCGATGATGGATGTTCCCCTATCCTGTTCTGCACTGCTGCCCGGGCCCTGCGGGTGCAGGGAGGTTTGGGGCTGGGCTGCAGCTGACCCAGGAGGACAGCACTGATGGTGACAAACAGCACCGCCTCCCAGCACGCTGACTGCAGCTCGAGCTCACTCCTATCTCACTGCAATTTTACACTGTTTGGACGAATTTAAATAAGCAGGTGGTTGGAAGTGATTGATTGAGATCTCCCTGTAAATATTTTGCTCCCGGGGTTTAACAGCCCCGGTGCTCCCTGCAGTGCTGTGTGTGTCCTTGTCCCATGGAACGGGCTGCGTGCAGCTGGCTGCTGCAGGATGTGCTCCTCCTCTCCTTGAGTGTGAAAGCCCCTGTGCAGCCCAGCCCTGCTCTCTGTGGGCATTAGCAGGGCGTAGCTTCACCTGTCTCTGCTCTTGGGACGGGCTCTCCTCTCCTCCTGCCACTGGGGCTATTACAGTAAATTGCCAGATGCAATTGCTTGGCCATCTCATAGATTTGTATCTCAGGCGTCCTTTGGAAAGGGAGCCCTCAGGTGATGCTGGGAATGTTAAAACGATAAACCCGCTTCTTCCCGTTGCCTTTCTGCAGAACAGAAATTGTACCGGTGTGCGGGCAGCTCCGTGCCTGCTGCAGGGCTGCAGGGCAGGGGCAGGGAGCAGCTGGCCCTGTTGCTTGTCTGTTTCCTCAGCTGCTCCCCATAGCGCTGTGCTCAGACCCCTCACAGCTCTGCTGCCTGTCTCTGGACGCACTGCAGGGCCTCTCTGCCTTCCCTGTGGCGCAGGACCCTACCCCAAACACAGCACTCGAGTGCAGCCAGATGTAACAAAACAGGGGTTAATCCACCAGCAGTATGGAAGACCTTGAAATATTTAGAGCAGATAGAAAAAGAGATTGCTCAGCGTGCTCTGGGTTGGCACCACAGCATCCCGTCCTGCTTCACCCACTGCCACGTGCCACCAGTGGCTGAATGGGCACTGCCTTCCTTCACAGGTGCTGCAGTTACACTGGTGACATCATGTCAAAACTGGCCAGCAGCAGCAATATGCACATGGGGCTGGGCTGGGGTACGAGCCTGTTATTATCCATTTACCCAGATATCCCGGCTAATCAGCTTTCAGATGGGGAGAATTAATTGCTTTCATTCATAGCGCCGAGATGGTTTAATTGAAATGAATCCTTTCCTCTTTTCAAACGGCCACTTCCTCAGAGGCTGCGGCGTGGAGCTCTGCCTGGCTGCCTGCTTGCAGCAGGGCTGGGCAGCACAGCCCCCAGATTGTCTCATTCTCCCCACAAGTGCAGGGCGGTGTGCGCCGTGGAGCTGGGCATGGAGCTCGGCGTGTGCCTGCTGCTCAAGGGGAGGTGATGGATGGATGCGAGGTGGTTTTGCTGTGCTGTCCCCAAATTCGGGGCGCGGTGGGGACAAAGCTGTAGCAGCACAGTACTGTGCTGGCAGCACAAGGCAGGCAGGGACAGAGCTGTCACTGAGTCCTCGAGCCACGCTGCTGCCTCTCCTCCTCCCCACTCTGCTGCTGTCTCTGCCCAGGCAGCGCTGGGCAGGCTGAAACCCAGCTTCCCTTAATTAAAGGTCTGTCTCCTCATAGCAAGGACGTGGCTGTAATTAGAGCTGGATGCAAAGACTGCTCTGCACTGCATGGGAGCACAAGTGACAGCTCGCCCTGGTGAGCATCCCCTCAGATGTGGGGACACAGCTAGGACGGGTGTCTCTGAGCTGCCCCTCCAGGTCCCTTCCTCCAAGCCGTGCTGCAGAACAAGTTTGCTTGCTGTGGGCTCAGAAATAGTAACAGGTTTGCAGATGGCGATGCTCTAAATCCAGACCTGTTGAGCAAATCACTGCTCAGCGCTCAGCCCGTTTGCAAATGCAAGCATCTCGGTGCCTGCCCAGCTCCTGTAGCATCACATAGAGGGGAAGAGGCATGTAGGAAAGGGGAAAGGTGTGGGCAGGAGCTGATTTCTGCCTTGTCCTCTGCTGAGTTGCAGAGCGCAGTCGGATGCTGTGGGTGCTGTGTGTGGGGTCTGTGTCCCTGCTGCAGTGCCTGAGCTCCCAGCAAAGCAGCGGCGGTGCTCGGAGCAGAGCGGTGCTTCGTGCTGCCTCTGTTCAGAAAGATGCTCGTTATGCTGAAATATTTGCACTTAAAGAAAACTGCCTGACCATATTTACACAATAGGCTGGATCGTTCCCAGAGCAGCTGCCAGCTGTTGGCTCAGTCATAAACCTTTAACAAACCCCACGGGCAGCAAAGGGAGCTCGTTCTTTCCTTCCCTACGCACACAAAAGCATCTTCCCATCAGCTCTCAGCTCTGTAAGTTTTCAAATGTCCGTAAATAAACCGCAGAATCCTTCACAGTCCTCCATTGTCTCATTGCTTTGTCCCACGTATGGGGAAAAGTGACAGCATGCCCCAATGCAATGCACTTGGAGGCAGTGGGGACCCAGGGCGCAGTGCTGGGCGCATCCCAGCTCCCCTTCCCCATTGCTGATGGATCTCTCAGGATACAAATAGCAGTGATCCTAAGAGGTCCTCCACAGTAAGCCTGTTTAGTGATGCTGAATTTTTCCCCCTTCTTTGCTACCTTCTCTGGGCGAGTGTGCAGGAGCTGGCAGCCCCACAGAGCTGGCTGGCTAATTGAGCAGAAGAGCTGCTGTAACGTGCCACTCACAGGCACTTGGAAGCTGGAGGCACAATGTGAGTTGTGTTAATGTTCCCTCATCCGGAGATGTGCATCTCTTATTAGATTAATTTTTTTTAATATATGCAGAATATACAGTGGGAACGGTATTAATTCGCACTAATGGTTGTGAGATCCAGCGAGAATTAACCGCGTTTTTTTTTGTAAATGAGTGGGAAGTGGATAAACACAATTATTACAAAAACAAAAAAGGCGCTGTTTGCAGCAATGGTACATGGTACTCATTTATCTGACAAGTGTTCTTTACTTTTAATTATATTCCATCACTTGCTAGCAAATGCTCTGCTGGTAGATGTTGTAATAATCCGAGTCGTGCGAGGGCTCACTGCGATGCGGGGTTTGGTTGGAGGGGTGGCGGTGTGGGTGGTAGGAGCTGCGAGCAGTGGGGATGCTGAGGTTTGAGTGGCCATGCAGGGGGGGTGGAAGCAGCCAGGTTTTGCTGCATGGCTCCTAAAGGATGGGTGAATTTGCCCACATCCCTTTTTCTCTGTTGCACCACTCCAGGCCATTTGCTGTGCATTGGTGCGCTGGGACGAGGGCTGGCTTCTCTTTTCTTAAGCTCAAGGAGAGAAGGTGTAGATTGGATGTCTGGGGGAAGTTCTTCACAGAGAGAGTGGTGAAGTGCTGAACAGGCTGCTCAGAGAGGCTGTGGGTGTCCCTGGAGGTGTCCAAGACCGAGTTGAACGGGGCCCTGGGCAGCCTGGTCTAGTGCCAGATGTGGAGGTTGGTTGGCCCTGCCTGTGGCAGGGGAGTTGGAGCTGGGGAGTTGGATCCTTGGGGTCTCTTCCAACTCAAGCCATTGTATGGTTCTGTGATTCTCCATCAGGTGCCACAATGCTGTGTGTTTTTTTCCGGAGGAAAAGGCACATGCTTGGGCAGAAGCTGTGGGAGCAGCAGTTGAAGCTTGGGTGCAGTAAAATCATAGGATCACAGAATGTCTTGTGTTGGAATCAGAATCACGGGATCCCCGAGTCGTTAAGGTTGGAAATGACCTCTAAGATCACCAAGTCCAACCCCAAGCCACCCCTCCGTGTCTGCCGACCACGTCCCTCAGTGCCACATCCCCGTGGTTCTGGAACACCTCCAGGGACAGCGACCCCATCGCTCCCTGGGCAGCTGTGCCAGCGCATTATCGCTCTGTCAGAGAAGAAGTGTTTTCTAATATCCAACCTGAACCTTGAAGCCCATGCAGTCCATACCCCAGCTGTGGGCTGGGTGCCAGCACAGGCCAGCTGAAGAGCAGGAAGCAGCACATCCTGACTGCCCCATTATCCAGGTGCCCTGCCAGGGGTTGGGATGCGCCCTGTGGTCACCCAGCAGCCCAGGACCCAGAACGCTGGAAGAACCCCACCAGACGTCCTCTTAGCGCAGGGGGATGTGGTGGCCCTTCCTTTAAAAGCTTTCCCGTTGATCCTTGGCTCAAGTGGCTTTTTCCCCTCCGCTTTATAATCTGACTAAAGCGCAATTCAGTGAGCAGGTCTCAGTGAGCCGAGCGGGAGGAGCACGTGAGCATCACTCAGCAGGGAAAGGGCTGGGGCTGGGGAGCTCCGAGCCTTTGTGTTTCTCAGCGATTTGCTCAGTCTGGCTGCGTTAGGGAAACGCAAGATCTCATGCATTTTAAAATCTTCCCTCTCCGAGGGCAGGCCGCGGGGTTAGCAGGTCAGCCCAGCTAGGTGAGCCGTTTAGAGCGCATTAAAACCACAATTTATGCAATCTGCACTCGAGTGTTAGGAAGAGCTGGCAATCAGGTGCTTAATAAAATCACCTACAGCCCTCCTCTTTTGGCTCGCTGGAAATAAATGCCTTTTTTACATGATAAAAATGGATTAGGAGTCATTTGGAGTTGTTATCCAGGCGTGGGGCACGCAGGCGTGCAGTGCCATTGGGGCATTGCTGGGGAGAGCATTCCAACTGCCAGCACTGGAACGTCCCCCGTGCGTCTGAGCTGATTGGCAGCTCCACTCCTTCTTTTTGTTTCTGTTCCCGAATGGAACTGCAAAACAAAATTGGAAAAAAAAAAAAAAGAAAAAGAAGTAAAATTATATGGAAATGTGACTTTTTTCTGACTGTTTTTTTTTTTTAATGTGGAAGAGTCAGAGATTTTAAAGTTATGGTTCCCACAGCAACTGTAACTCTCATCTCTTGTACCTCTGCGATGCTTTGCAGGACTGTGTGTGCTATTAGATTTATGCCCAGTGTGCTTATGTACAGCATAGCAAGCAGCGTGCAGAGATGCAGGGGCTGGCAGAGCGATGCTGCGGGAACACCAGGGCCAGATCCTGCACTGACCTGTGCCATGGAAACATGGAGTCACTGGGGGTGGAAAAGACCTCGGAGGTCATCCAGTCCAGCTGTCCATCTACCACCAGTGTTGCCCATGCCCACTGATCACCCCTCTGGGGCGGTGATCCCACCACTCCCCAGGCAGTTTGTACCAGTGCATCACTGCTCTTTCTGGGGAGTTTCTGATCCCAGGCTGTGCTGCGTGCACTGAGTTTGAGGGGACTGGGGGTCCTGAGGCACGAGCCTCTGCCTGGCGGAATGATGTTCACAGGGTCTCCATCCTGCAGTTCGCCATCGCTTTGAGTTAATTAATTAGAAATCTGTTAGTTTGAATTGCAGCTCGGCAAAAACCCGATGCAAATGTTTGCTGCACCTGATCCTGGAAGCTGCTTTATTACAGCTTTGGGCCAGGAGAGGTTTGGGCATCCAGGTGTGAGGTTGGTCCGTGCTGCAGAATCCTCCCTGCTTTGGTGCATCCGTATTGAGCTGGAATGGGATGAAAAGGCTGGAAGAGACATAAGGTGCTGGAGGGCTGCATAACTTGTGACAAAACATAGGAAAGACAAAGTGAGGAGATCATAGAATGGCTTGGGTTGGAAAGGACCCCAAGGATCATCAAGTTCCCACCCCCCTGGCAGAGGCAGGGTCAGCAACCTCCAGATCTGCTACTATACCAGGCTGCCCAGGGCCCCGACCGACCTGGTCTTGAACACCTCCAGGGACAGATGGAAGGACCAGAAGGGGCTGTGGTGTCTTCTTGGACCTCAGGACTTCCCTGTAGCCTTTTATGTCTCACTGGAGTAAAAGCGTAACTTTTCTGAAAGCATCCAGCATTGATATTAAAAAAAATAAAAATAAAAATTGACAGTGATGGATAATCCACTACAACCCATGGTAAATTGTTCTACTGTTTAATTACCTGTACTGCCAGAAAGGGAAGAAAGGAAAAGTTACAGTACGGAAAGCTTGGAAGGACTGCATGGCCATCACTTGGCTCACAGCACAGCCCGTGTGTGGGGTCAGGAGTTGCTTTGGGGCAGTGCTTGGAGGGGCTCTCACTATTGAAGGGGTGCTCAGCACTGTGGGAAGGTCCATGGGAGCTCATTGCCCTGCAGTCAGCAGTTCTGCAGCCCACATCATTTATAAAAGCAGTGGCGGAGTCCACCATCCCTGGAGGTGTTCGGCACGCGTGGAGATGTGGCACTGAGGGATGCAGTCGGTGGGCATGGTGGGGTGGGTTGGCGGCTGGGCTAGGTGGCCTTAGAGATCTGTTCCAACCTTAATGACTGTGACTTGGCAGGGTCTGCAGGTGGCTTCCCTCCGCGGCTTTCCTTTGGTGCTTACCATATTAATCCCACCCTCGCTGCTTTCCAGCTTCACCTGAGCCTTATTCCTGTGTTTGACCCCTAAGTGTTGCAGTGCTGCCCATGCCCGCTCCTTCCTCGTGCCATGTCCTTAGCAGGTCCGGCCCCGTTCCCCTCTTTGCTGTGCTCCCACCTCCACGGCTGTACACCTGGGATGTGTCCATGTCCCCACGATGTCCGGGGGGTCACAGCTGCCTGCAACCCGGGGCTCTCGGGAGAGCAGTGGGGAGGAAGGACATTACGCAGGAGAATATGCATGTTCACAGCTCACAGGATTAAAGGCCCATGTTCTTATCACTGCAGAACAGAGTATTATAAATCCAGCCTTAGCATACCAAATCCCCTCGCGGCTCGGCCATTGTTTGGGAATATTAAAAAGCTCTGAGACAGAAATAATCAGTTTCCGAATGACACATTGTCAAATAAAACATTTCTCATATTATCCCTTCCTTCCCCTTTCTCTCTCCCGCTCCCTCAGTTGGATAATTTAACATGAAAAATAGATTAAAATGAGGCTGGTTTGAATGCCTCCTAAGTTTGACTTTTCTTTCCCCGGGAAGCTCTCCCTGCGTGTGCAGGGCGCTCCAACAAGCGGCTGTGATGCGGGGTCAGGGATGTGGGGAGAGCATGAAACTGAGCTGCTGCTGAACGCCAGGGATTGGCACAGCTCCTGGGCACTGTGGAACTGACCCAGAGCCACCCAGCGTGCAGCAGGGCCGTAAGGCTGAGCATGGGGCAGCAAGTGGTGGGGCAGAGCCTCGCTCCGTTTGCAAGGTGAGTTGGGAAAGTCAAGCTAAGCTACGTCATCCCAAATCCTCCAGCCAGGGTCCTCCTGCAGTACTGCCCATTCTGCCCCAGGATGCCACCACCAACACCATCCCCCTGCATCCCCTGAGCTCCATCCCCAGCACACTCACTTCCCACGCCGCCTCTTTACAGATGATCCTCTCTCTGCACGGCGCAGTGCTTTGTATTGTGTGCAGAAGAAATATTTGCACGTCGTCACACTGTTTTTGCATGCTCTATAAAGTTCCCAGCTATGGCATTTCTTTGTGCCAAACGGATGCCTGCCCTGCCCCAGCTGCTGCATGTCACGCTGCAAAGCATCAGTTGCTCACACCGCTCCTGATTTATGCGCTTTGCTCATCTGCCATGGGGTAACATTGCTTTGGTGCTGCAGAGAGATGGAGGGGCCCAAGGTGGGTGAATGCACAGCTCCTGCTGTGTTTGTGTCAGCTTCCAGAGCAGACAGGGCTGCCCCGTGGATGAGGCCACTTCCATGGAGACACTGGCATGAAGGAAGTTTGTGCTTTTAGGTACTGATCTACGATTTTGATCATAGAATCATAGAATCATGTAAGTTGGAAAAGATCTAAGATCTTTCCTAAAATCACCGTGTCCAACCCCAACCCACCCCTGCCTGTCCTCTGACCACATCCCTCAGAGCCACATCTCCAAGTGTGTTGAACACTTCTAGGGATGGTGACCCTACTGCCTCCCTGCAGAGCTTGTTCCAATACCTGACCACTCTTTCTGAGATGCAGTGTTTCCTAATATCCAACATGAACCTCCCCAGCATTCTTGCCCTTCTCTGGACACACTCCAGAGCCTCACTGTTGTTCTTGTAGTAAAAGGCCCAAAACTGAACACAGCATTTGAGATGCAGTCCCACCAGTGTCAGTGCACAGGGACAATCACCTCCCTGTTCTGCTGGCTGTCCTATTGCTGACAGGATGCCATTGGCTTTCTTGGCCACCTGGGCATGATGCTGGCTCATTTAATTAGGAGGTGTGGGAAGAGAGAGCTTAGCATTGAAGGTTGTGGTCTGGGATAGGGTGTGTTGTACCCCAAAAGTTGGTGTGGGGGGATGCACTCTGCTGCGAGGGTGACTCTGGCAAAGCTCCCTAAGCATGTGAGCAAGAGGGAAGTCGTTAAATAATTCTAACACGATTGATGAGATCACAGTTGCTTTGGAGAGCTGAGGGTTTGGGTGCAGGATGCAGCTGTGGGATGCTCCTCAGAGCAGCAGCACCCAGAGGAGCCATGCAGGGGCCCTGCTCCATGGCCTGCCACTGCTGCTGGGTGGCCTCATCCTCCAGTTCTCAGGAGAGGAGGAGGGCTGGCTCTGGGAATGGTGAGTGGCTTTGGTTCTCTGTGCCCTGGAGGGTGGCAGTTGGGTGGTGCCATTTGGTACGTGGTCTTTTGCACAAAATGCTGTATCTCTGCGGAGACTTTATGGCTCCCTTGTTGGTTGCTGGGTTGTTTTAATGAGCTTTTTGTCTCCTGAACAGTGGGATGCGGACAGGAGATCCTTTCCCATCTCTTTGTGCAGAGCAGGCTGGCTTGGTTTTGTACATACATTGCCTGACAGGATGAAGAAAGAGTTCCTGGAGTGGGCAGAGCTGAGCTGGGGATTTCATTGGGGCTTTCAGGATCTCCTCCAGGACCCTGCCTGGAACGCATGGTGGGCTGTGTGGATGAAAGGATTTTGTGTAAGAACGGAGCGAGCGCTGGTGAATGCTGCTCCCCACCCATCCCCGTGTCTGCTGACGTGTCTCTTTGCTGTCCCACAGGGTGGGCTGATCGCTCTGCTCCTGCTCCTCTTGGTCTTCACAGTGGCCCTGTACGCCCAGCGGCGCTGGCACAAGCGCCGCCGCATCCCGCAGAAGAGTGCCAGCACCGAGGCCACCCACGAGATCCACTACATCCCCTCGGTGCTGCTGGGCCCCCAGGCCCGAGAGAGCTTCCGCAACTCTCGCCTGCAGGCCCACAACTCGGTCATCGGCGTGCCCATCCGCGAGACCCCCATCCTGGATGACTACGAGGATGAGGAGGAGGAGGAGACGCCGCAGCGGGCAGAACCCAGCACCAGGGAGGATGAGTTTGGCAGCCAGGTGACGCGGACGCTGGAGAGCCTGGGCCGGGGCGGAGAGGAGAAGCCTGACTACGAGAAGAAAGGTTGGTGGCTGTTCTTCCTGCTCTTCCCCTCACCCTGGGCTCTCAGGGTGTCTGAGCTGCGTGGGGCTTCCTGTGGAAGGGGTCCTGGATCTGCTGTTTTGTCCTGAGCTTTCATCTTCCAGCTGATTCCATAAAACCGCAGAATGGTTGGGTTGGAAGGGACCTTACAGCCCCCCCAACCCCATCCCTGCCCCTCAGCTCAGGCTACCCCCCCAGCTCTGGCTGCCCAGGGCCCCATCCACAGCCTCCAGGGATGGGCACCCAAAGCTCTGAGCAGCAGTGCTGGGGCCTCACTGCCCTCTGAGTAAAACATTTCCTCTCACTTAAATATCCCCTCTTTTAGTTTAAAACCCTTCCTCTTTGTCCAATCACTGTCCACCCTCATAAACAGCTGTTCCCCCTCCCGTTTATAATCTCCCTTCAAGCATTGGAAGGCTGCAGTGAGGTCTCCCCAAAGCCTTCTGTTCTCCAGACCGAACAGTTCCCGTATCTGGGATTGCCCCAACCCACGTGCAGCAGCTCACACTTGGCCTTGTTGAGCCTCATTAGGTTCCTGTGGGCTCACTTTTCGGGCTGCCCATGTCCCTGTGGATGGCATCCCTTCCATTATATCAACTATCACCACCACTCCGCTTGGTGACATCAGCAAACTTGCTGAGGGTGCCCTCGATCCCACTACCTGTCTCCTTGACACTGTGACTTCTGGAAGCACACAGAAATGAGGAGTTGGCTGGGGAGCAGGAGGAGCATTTCCCCACCAAGGAGAGTTGCTCTTTTGCCATGGGTTTGTGCAGAGTGTTGCTCGGGGCAGCACTGTCAGTCCCACTGCTCCAGCAGTGCTGATGAACATTTGTTCCTATTCAGTCTGTGCTCCGGGCTTCCAAGCAGCTTGGGGATGCTGGGATCCCTGCTGACTTCTTGCTGTAGGTGAGCACTGGCAGATGGGCATCAATCAGCCTGGGCTTTATTCTCTAGGTGGTAGAAATGCTCATTGCCTCGCTGTCAGGTAGCGCATCAATTCCAGCATAGAACATGTCAGTGGGGCCCTGCTGAGCAATGCTGCACCTCAGAGAGCTGCTCCACAACGCTGTGTTTTCCAGGGGCACCAAAACATTCCCTGTGTTTGATTCTATGAGCCATCGGACAATGATCCTGGAGTTCTTAGGGTGCTGGGGTGGTTTGGAGCTCAGGTCCCTTTGGGCTTCCCCCCCAGGTAGGGCAGTGTGGTGCAGGGGTTGGGTGCAGCAGGACAGACAGACAGGGAGCTGTGTGCCACGGGCTCCTGCCTGGAGAAGAGCAGCGCTTTCCCCAGCGTGTCTGGGCTAATGCACATTTGATTGCTTGCTTTTTTAAAGTCTGTCTCTGGGAAAGTGTATCGCCCACCTCTGCTTATTGAAATATCATTAGAAGCAGTTTGATGTAGTTAACCTGCAACGTGGTGAAATGCGTTGGAATAAACAAAAGCGGAGCACGTTGGTGCTAATTGCTGAGCGACTGCAGCAGGAGCTGGGGCTGGGCGTGGGGAGGGGTTTCTGCTTTCTGCTCACAGTGTGCAGCCATCCTTGGGAGCGTGTCCTGCTCCTGCGCTGTCCCCGTTGGGTAGCAGAGATGGGGATGGAGACCCATCTGGCTCCTGGAAAGCAGCCCTGCACACGTGGCATTGCAGGCTGCTCCTTACAGCTCTTTCCCCCTTCCTCTTCCAGGCAGAGCTGTTACAGCAGTGGTGGTTATCATAGCTCCAACAACCCAGGGATCCTCCTGCTGTCCTCTCGCACTGCTCGGAGCATCCCTGTTGGCATCCTCCTTTGTGGCTCTCATCGGCTCGTGGGGTTGAGAGGTGCTCCCCCAACCCTCTGCATGGTGAGAGCGAACAAATGAAGGCCTTCATGTACTGTAACTGAGCTGCCTCTTTTATTCTTTCATGTTCTCTTCTTTGTTTTTCTTTTCTATAAATTATTTAGAGTTGTGTGAGTGGGGGAGACAGCAGTAACTGCATTTCAGTGCTCTTCAAAACATAATAGTAAACAAGATCTAGGGCAGAATATTAAACTATCTCAGGTCTTCAGGAATTGGCAATAAAGTAATTCGTATGCTGTATGCAGAAGACCCAAAACAGGGCTGTGGGCTGGGACAGGCTGCCCTAGGCCTGCTGCTATCCATGCAGTGCTGAGTTCTCCCATCAGGACACCGTCATGCATTACACCTGGACTTGAGGAGAGATTGAAGTGAGATATTGGGAGGAAATGTTTTACTCAGAGGCGGTGAGGCCCTGGCACTGCTGCCCAGAGCTGTGGGTGCCATCCCTGGAGGTACCCAAGGCTGTGGATGGGCCCTGGGCAGCCTGAGCTGGGGGGCAGTCAGCCCATGGCAGGGGTTGGGACTGGGTGATATTTGAGTTCTCTTCTAACCCAACCTCTGTGTGGTGCTATTCGTGTGCTTTGTCCTCAGCCCTCCAGCTGCTTTGCACGTGCCTGGGAGCTGCACGAATTCAGGATGTGTCAGACGTACCGTGGATGTGCTGCCTGCCAGCAGGCAGTTGGGCTTCCCTGGGGATGTGCAGGTGGGACATTGCAGATAACATGTGCCCAGCAATTCCCAGGGGGAAATCAGGGCTGTTGAGGCACAGTTTCACAGGTGGCTTTGAGATGGATGTGGCAAGGGAGTCCCAGCTGGGGCCTGGCCCGGGGCTGCATCTGTATGGGTGCAGCAGGTTTGGCTGCAGAGCTGTGCCTGTGAGCCTGGCAGTGCCCAAGGGAGAAGCTGCGTGTGGTGCGTAACGTGGTGATAAGACATCAGCTGGGACTTGTCAGCAGGCTCCAAATGCTATCATTGCTGGGGCTGTCACCAAAGACTCTTTCAAGTGTCAGTTCCCGACGTTAATTACCAGGGATGGCAAATGCAATGAAGATGGAGTGCCTCGGCTCGCCCTCACCTGCCTGTGCCTCTCACTTCTCCCACATGCCGGGCAGTGATTGACTTGCAGGTGCTGGTGCTTTCCATCCATTGGGATTCCTGCACGCTGTGAGCTGTGGGCCCAGTTGCCCTTGCCACGCAGAGGAGTGCTGTGCTCCCTGTTGGACGGACAACTCTGTGATGCTGCAGCCCTGCAGAGTGGGTGGGGAGCACCCGGTGGATCTGCAGCACGGATACCTGCAGTGCCAAGGGTGGGTGCACCCAGTGCAAAGCACGCAGCACCAAATGTCCCCCTGCCTGCTCAGGCGATGCGCTGCAGCTGGCACAGCGCAAACAAACACGGGAGCAGTGTGCTGAATAATGACATCTAGCAACAAGCGTGTAGCAGTGATAAAGTTAATGAAATTACAGGTTCTGACCTGATACCGGGCTCTGCAGCGGGTTGATAAACAGCAGGGCAAAGATGAGATGTTTATTTCTCCCCGGCTGCAGCCTGTAATCTGGATGCACCGCGCGGGGACATTAACATTATTGCTGTTATGCAAAATAATTTTTGATTTGGGGAAAAAAAAAAAAAAAAGTAGAGAGAAAAATTCCCCCAACTGCCTGGAAAATGGAAAAGTGGCAGAATTAGAATTGCGGTAGGAGCACAAAGTGACCTCATGACATTGCACAGAGCCCTGATGAATTTAGACAGAAGAAAAATCTAAGGCAGTTTAGGAAGAGGGAAAGTAGTTTTTTTATTAACATATTAATATAAGAGAGAGAGAAGGCAATAGGCAGCTCTAATTAGCTGAAAGGAGGCCTGTGTGCTGGCATGGAAAGGGAGCTGTGTGGTCTCCCTGCAGTTTTGGGGTTGTCTCTGGCAATTTGAGGTTGGAACCAGGTGATCTTTGAGATCCTTTCCAATCCAAGGCATTCTATGATTCCGTGAATTAGAAAATCTCCTTGGGGTTTGTACCTTGTAGATAGCATGTGTCCAAACCCAGGTGTCCAAACCCAGGTGTCCAAACCCAGGTGTCCAAACCCAGGTGTCCAAACC
>JAPSGF010000020.1:8841448-8862741 GCA_035772895.1 Perdix hodgsoniae | reverse complement strand
AAACCCAGGTGTCCAAACCCAGGTGTCCAAACCCAGGTGTCCAAACCAGCCCCATGTGGATGAAATACTCTGCAGTGAACAGCAGTGAATGAACGTGGATAGAGCCCAGCAGGTGTTGCTGTGGCGTTGTCCTGGATTCCCTGGACCCTCCGTGGGGAGGGAAGCCAGTGATGGGCCATGGGGAGGAGACTTTGCCCTACCAGGATCTGGGGCAGTGAGAACCCAAGATCCTGCCTGGTGAAAACTGGGCAGTGCTGGCTGCCAGCTGTGCTGGTGCTCAGTGCTGTGATGGATCAGAGGTGTGGCTGTGACACCATCCTGAACCTACAGCTAGTGGCCTTTCTTTTAACCTGCTGCAGTAACATGATAGGTCTCTGAAGTTTCCCTTCCTTAATCCATGGAGACTGAATTCAGAGTGAGTGCTGTAGGGTCTTGGAGATGAGTTTGAAGACAGAGACTGAGCTGGAGGTGATGCCCTGTGATGGGCAGGGCCAGGACATTGTCCTCCATGGTGCAGATTGCCTTGTGGTGCCCACCTCACCACCATAAGGCTGAGGGCTGGAGGTTTGCTCCTGCTGGCAGCTGTAGGGCCCCACAAGTCATGGCTCTACCAGAGGCTTCCTGAGCCTTCAGTGTATAAAATAATGGCTTATCATTAACCGGAGCTGGGAACAAAATAGAATGGTACATCAGGCTGGCATCTGATGCATCCTGAGGCTCAGTCTTCTCTTCAGTGACCTAATGGGATCGTGACCCTCTCTGTATTTGATCAGCTTTTCCTAGATCTAATCCCCGCCAGCTCCTTGCGTAATTTACAGACACCTTTGACAAATATATTCACGCAGGCTGCGTGGCCACGGTGCGGAAGGTTTTCTGCATTCTGCTCATTCCTGGCTGCAAAAACAAACAAACAAACAAATAAACAAAAAAAAAACCCACCGCAAATTCTAGTTCTGAAAAAATATGTGGGACCCAACAGGTTAAGAAATGGGTACCAGTTCAGGAGAGCATTTTATCACATGCTTAGCCAGCATCTCCTGTTATCAGAGCAATTAAGCATATCTTTAAGTGCAGTGTGCTTAATTCCGATTGATTTGAGTGGATTGCTGAAGAGAAATGGAGAGAATGAGCGACCCAGTTGCAGGGGTGGCAGTGAGTGTGCCACTGGATTTTTTGGCTTATTAGTGATGCCAGCTGTATCTTAATGCTAATGCGAAAATGCATATACCTGATAGGGAAAAGCTTTGCATTCCAGAGAGATAAACATAGTCGTAATTAATGTATTAATTGCCTTTTGAAGCCTAAGGATGGCTGCCAGGCTGGAGTTCCAGTTTATTCTGATCACCCCTTCACTAGGATTGGATCAGCCTCGAAGATGGGTTCTTCCCACCAGGGCTCACCCCAGGGGGAGATGAATGGCTCCGTGCCCACAGCGTGCCTGTGTGCTCAGGGATGGGACAGCCCAGTGATGGAAGGCTCCCAGGGTGGGATTCCTGACACAGTGTTGTTTTTCCACCCCTCCCTTTGCTGTTGCTGTATCCCACTGACTGATTTTATGAGACAGGGGAGGGGAGAAGCAGATGGAAAATCAGCTTCTTGATGGCACTGTGGGGAATGGAAGAGGAAAAGGGGTGTTTTAATATTCCAGCACTTTGCTGAGCATCCCGGAGGGATGGTGGCTTTGTGACGTCTGTATCACAGCGTTGTGACATCCCAAACCCACAGCTACCGAGTGCAAAGGGAAGGGCCCTTTGAGGCCAAATTTGGGTGACTTTTGGTCCCCCAGCTCTTCAGCTTGGGGTTATGTTGGTTTTATGGGGCCGCCTCAGCCCCTCAGTGCTGCTGGAGATGTCGTGACAGCTTTGTGTGCAGGAGCCCTGAATTCCCCAGGTGTCCAAAGTGCTTTTCATCCAGGCGAAATCACCAGTGCGCAGGAGATGAGCTGTGAAGTTCTGGCTGTCCAAGGAAAACAAGCCGTCAGGAACTGTATTTCCATAAATGCCAGGCTCGTGTTGTTCATCACTTTATGCATAACTATGAATGTTTGATAACATGCTGCATTATTAAAGGCATAGCTGGGTTCTAGGCCAGTTGTTGACCAGGATAAGTTTCAAGAAGATTGTTTTTTTCCTTGCCTGATGCAAAACGAAAAGTAATGTGGTGGCTTTTATTGTCTGTGAGACCTGAACATCCTCCACTCTGTGGCTTTCCATGCTGGGTCTGCCCCATGGTGTGCAGTGTCTGCACTGCTGGGAGCTGGTATTTGTCCCCAGTGCTGTCCTTCCATCTGTAACATGGTGTTGGCATGGGAGAACCTGCCCTCAGCTCATGAGGTTGGAGTGAACAGGGAAAGAGGGCTGCAAAGAGGGAGGAAAACATGCAGTGTTCCCATTTCTGATGGAAATGAATAGTTGCTGGGGGCTCTCAGGCAGCCCCCGGGATGCTTTGCTTGGTTTGTGTCACCCACACTGGTAGCAGTGGGTTTTCTCAGCCTCGGAGTGTGAGTACATGGCCATGGGCACTTGGTCGCCTTGGTGTTCGGAATCATAGAATGGTTTGGATTGGAAAGGACCTCAGAGATCATGTAGTGCCAACCCTGCTGCTGAGGGCAGGATTGCCAGCTGTTATTTCAGCCCTCATGGCTCGGGTGCTTGGTGTGCTGGTGGTCACCCCAGCAATGGGTCTGGGCTTGGAAGGTGAGCTGCAGCAGCAGCCTTTGGTTCTGTTGCTGTGTCCTCTTCCTACAGCCTACATGCTTTCCACAGCCATGCCATGTATCCCACCTGTGCCTGCTGCCCATGGCCTGAGATCCCCAGCACTCCCCTGCCTCCTGCCCTGGAGCTGAGCTAGTGGCTTCCTTGGGCAGCTGAGGATGAGCTTCATCTTACCCTTGATTTTGCATTAATTTAGGGAGCTGGAGGGAGGAAGGAGGGCTTCTGGAGTTCAGTGCTGTGTGCTCAGAGCTGTCAGTTCTCCCTCCTGCCATGCAACATTAACCTGGGCTGCTTCGTGTGCCCATTAGCACCAAATGGGGAAGCTTCCTCCAGAGTGTTGTTATTTAACTTTTCAATTATTTTATAACTTGAGGAGTATTAGCTGCTGCTGAGGGTCTGCCCATCTTCCTGCTCCTCTCTCTGCTCGTTGCATAAGCTAAAAAGTTATAGTGTCTCATAAAATAGGTAAGTAAAGGGTTTTAGTAGACTGGAGATGTGGGAAGCAAAGCATCTGGTGGCCTGGATCTTTCAGTGCTGGGGTAAAGAGAGCTGGAGCAGGCTTGGAGGGGCAGCATCCTGTTTGCCAAGGGCTTTTTTTGCTGTGACTCCATCAGGAGGAGAAATGGGCCAAGGGGGTGAACGCTCTGTTAGTGTCAGGGAAGGGCTGTGCTAGAAAAAAGTCTTTGCTCCGTAGGAAGAGCTGAGGGTTTCCTATGGGGAAGCAGCCCTTGGGGAGGTCAGGAATAGGCTGAGATGGTGGTTCTATAGCAGACGGAGCTGGGGCTGTTGGACCGTGGCACACGAGCTTTGATCTTTCACAATGTGTTTATAATTATACTGCATTATCTTAATTACCAAAATGGAAAGTCAGGAGCGTGACGAAGGGAAGGGAAAGGCAGAAGGAAGAAGCGCGGGGAAAGGAAGGGGTGACAAATAACTCACAGCCTCTGTTGATGGGGCTGCGATTGTGGTCGGAGCTGGAAGTGATGCTATTAATACCACGCTTATTCATTTCGTATAATAAAAATAAAAAAAATGGGAGCTCTTTGCAATTACCCAATTCCAAATGAAATTAACATTCCGTGGCATTTTCCAGTAAACGGTTAGTTTGCACACATGAGTGGAGGCAATTAGCTGGCAAGTGATTGAGCGCCGTGACTGGAGAGAGGATGAGGAGGGTGGGGGCATTGGGTGCTGGGGGGGGGGGGGGGGGGTTGCATTTTTTCTTACAGTCAACATGTTTTTAAAGTCAGCCTCTCCCCTGTGCATCACAGGCTCCCTCGAGCTCCTCCAGGTTTGGCTTTTCCAAAGGAGAAGGAGCACTGAGATGAACCTCCAGACACGTGCAGGGGTCACAGCTTTCCAGCAGGTAACTGCTGGTTCCAAACCCAAAGGGCTGCGGGGTGCTGCCCTGTGCCCACTGTGGCTCCCCAGCCTGTATTAACGACCGGTGGAGACTTTTCTGCAGATTTGCTGAACTACTGAAAACTTGTGATCGTATCAGGACTCCTTCCTGCCTCGTACCAGATAAGGACAGTGCTGGCTCACAGCCCGGAGCCGAGGGTGGTAGGGAGTGGGGTAGGGAAGCATCAGCTCATGAATATATGAAGGAGGAAAGTACATTTGTTCGGTTTCCTTCAAAGGAGACATCTCGGTGGAAGTTTTATCTCTTCTTCTGCCTCCTTCCCCCTCCAATTTGCAATTGCAATTAGGTTTTCTTTTTTTTTTTTTCTTCAAGTATAAAAAATCTATTTTTATAGCAAGAGATTTATTAGTGGATATAATGATCTATTAATGTACGTTAATGTATATTGGGGAAAAGGAGATGTGTGCATCACAGGAGCTGCTCGGTCCCCTGAAATAAAACACTGTGCTATCTGGCTGTGTTCTCTTCCCAATCAGTGTAGAGCAGTTGTACAAATCTCCCACCTTCATCACACAGGCTACGGCATAATTACCCAATTTTATGCTTGTAAAGCTCTCTGCTTCCTGGAGCTCAGTACCTTGAGGGTGGCACTGTTGAAAATCAGTCCACATCCCAGTTTCAGAACAAACACTGCTGCTTATTTCATGCTTCGAAAAACAACAAACACCTGTTATGTAGAGCTGGTGAGAAAGCAGGGTTTCCACCATGCAAAGAACTTCAAGCATTGTGAAATTTGTGCCTATCCCGAAAAGGATAGGAAGGTTGATTTTTTAAATGCTTTGTGGAATAGAAGTCTCCAAAAGGTTGACCCCAAACTGTTAAAGTAAGTGTGTGGAAACTCAGAGAGTTCATAGAATGACCTGGGTTTAAAAGGACCACAGTGATCAGCTATGGGCTGATGACCACAATGATCAACCCCTCTGCTATGGGCAGGGTTGTCAACCACCAGAGCCTTGAGTTGGTTTGCACAGAGTATTTATGACAGCATTAAAGCCTTGTAGGGGTCTGACACGACATACACAGTGCATGATGGCCATAAAGGTGCACTGGGATTTCAGAGTCAGCATTGCAGGAGAGCACCCCTCTCTGTGCATGGCAGAAGTGGGGGCTGTACTGGAAATAGTGGAGGCATTGGTGAGAGGGGAGGAGATGCTCATGGAGAGGAGTTAGCTCTGAGATGAGAGTGCATCACACACACAGCCGCAGGACCAGCAGAAATGCATGCAGAAGTCAGAATGAATGAGGATGCAAAAAAGACCTCAACCTCCATTTCTAATTGCGTCCGAACGTTTCTGTTTAATCCCTAATTGAGTTTGATGTGCTGCTGGGAAACGTTGCTATCGCAGCATCGCGGCGCGTTCAGCTGTGCTGCTCTGGAGCTGCTCTGCACACTGCTCTGCACAGAGCATCCCAACCACGGGCAGTGCTGAGGAATCACTGCGCTGTTTTCAGCCTCCCCAAAGCCTGAGATGAGGAGGGCGCAGCTATTCTGGTTTGCTGCGAGTCCCACGAGCACCGAAATGAGTTCTTCCACTTCTCATCCTGGTAGCAAAGGATTTTTATCCCCACACCGCTCGTACTGTTCTGTTGATGACTTTTTTTTTTTTTCCTTGGTTTTTTTTAAGCCAAACAAAATATTTTCCCCGCTTAAAATTGGGACAGCAAAAAAAAGAAAAAAAAAAAAAAAAAAAAAAAAGGGAGAAATACAGATTATTGAGTGGAATTGTTTTGTGCAAACGAATAGGGGAGCCATAAGGAGAGCAAATCGCTTTCAAAATAGCATATGGGGGTGGACAGGAAGGAGGTGTGCAATGGGAACGTGTAATGTGCTTTACAAAGGTATGGTGACCTTCAGCTGTGTCCTCAAATCGCTGACGGGGATGGAAGCTGATTTGGAGGAGGTTGGGAGCCTCGTGTTTCCCCTGTGTGAGTTTGGTGGGGGGGGTGGCTTCGTGCTGCCAAGGCATTATTGGTTTGGGGTGAGATGGAGGTAGTGGTGGTGCCGTGCCAAGGCTGGGGTGGATCTCACTGCCATCTCTGCTTGGCTTCGGAAATGCCCCACGTGGTGACAGAAATGTGAGCTCGGTGGTTCCGATGAATTCATCTCTTTTACCTTGGAAACCAAGGCTGGAGGGAAGGCGATCTGGGAGGCTGCGCTCAGTGAGGGCAGTCGGCTTGTGGGCAAAGCTGCTTCCCAAGGGGCTGATGCTGCCTATGTGAGGAGGGGGTGGAGGTGGGGATGGACAGGGGGGGTGGAGATGGGAAGTGGGATGGGGATGGAGTAGGGAATGGAAAGCGGCAGAGTAGTGTTTAGCATTAATATCCCAGGTGCTCCTCCCAGGCTACCTTTCGTTTGTCTATGAGGGTTTTGTCCTGGTTCTGCCCTGCTGGCTGGGTCAGACTCCACTTGCTCAGACCACAGTGACATGGGGGATTGCTTTCTATTGTGTTGCTCCAAACAGAGCAGAGCTCTGGGGCAGGCAGGCCAAGGCTACACTGGTGCACTGGAGCTGTGCTGAGTGGTCAGCTGCTGGGCTTTCTCCCTTATTCCTGTCTGTTGAGTAAATACTGGTAGTATCACAACAGCTACTGATTGCTCTGGCTGTCTCCCCATAGGGGGGCTTCTCTGCTCCATGGGCAAGCAGGGAACATACAAGGGCTGTGACCACACTGCTCTTCCTTGGGAACTGCAAACACGTCCTCCCCAGCTCCGGTTGGTGCCATCCCCATCCTACTTGCATGTGTGATGCATTGCACAGCCCTGGGTTCACACAGATTGCTGTCTGTTGGCTTAATACCCCTCTGCACAGCTGCTGAAGGGGAGACCTAGGCAGGACACCCAGGGAGATGCAGCCATTCTCCAGCAGTGGGCCCAGGAGAGAGAGCCTCATGAGGTTCAACAAATGCTGGCTGCTGGCAGTCCCCACTACCAGTACAGACTGGGGGGTGAAGGGATGGTGCACAGCCCTGCCTCCTAGAAGGAGAAAATATTTAAATTAGATAGAAAATGTTTTTTATGATAAGAGTAGTGAAGCACTGGCACAGGTTGTCCTGAGAGGTGGTGGATGCCCCATCTCTGGAGACATTCAAGGTCAGGCTGGACAGGGCTCTGAGCACTTGGTCAGCTGTAGGTGTCCCTGGTTGTTACAAGGGAGTTGGACAGGATGACCTTTAAAGGTCTCTTCCAACTGAAATAATTCTGTGCTGATATGATTCTAGGAGATCATGGGCTCTGTTGTCTCCACGCAGCCCCAGAAGAGACGATGGGCTGTGTGCTGTCAGCATGGCACTGTGCTCCTGTGAGACCCTTCCATGCTCTTGAATTCCCCGGTGATGACGTATGAGGGGTTCCTGCACTGCAGTCATATGCTGCTTGCCCTAAATCTTGAATTTGAAAGGTCTCCTGTTGAAGGGTGTTGGGGGACTCTGATTTGTGATGCCTGGGGGGATCTGGTGCTGAATAGTTGCAGCATGCTGTGTGCATAGTCCCTGATGCTGCCCTCTCTGGAGCTCTCCCGAAATATTTCATATCTGCAGCACTCACTGAGCAGTGATTTTGATCCTTTCCTCTCTGTACTGCTGGATTTGTGCAGCACCCTCTTTGTGTGCCTGCAGGTTGAGGTCCTGGGGTTCCTGCATGGACAGGGAGCAGCAGCTGCTCTGCTCTGTCCCCTTGCAATGGCTCTGGTGGATTTTTTGCTTCTCCAGCATCCTGGGATGGGGAGGGCATGGCTGTGGGTGCTGGGAGACCCTGCTGCCTGTCTGCAGGAATGTAAGGTAGAAGCCTTCCCCACCAGTCTTGCCACCCTTCCTGCTCCCTTCCCCTTTTGCCCTCAGCACTTGGGGAGGAGGAGAGGAGTGGGGGCTCTTTGTGCTGGCACTGCACGGTCAGGGCTCTCCTTCCTCATTGGTTTCAGAGCCTTCTCCATCCCCTCACTTAAGCTCATGTAGGATTACAAACTCCCCATCCTGCATGTCCATCTCCCTGTTCTGCACTGATGCGTGTGCTGCATAGGGAATCCCTCTGGCCCCGAATGGGCACAGATGTGCTGTGGGCAGGGGGAGCTCTGGGAGCTGATCTGAGGCTCCAGGAGTCTTCTGATGGAGGCAGAGGTCACATTCCACTAATGAGTTTATTCAAGTTGCTGACAGAGGCCAAGCTATTTGTTAAACCCAGGCGACCTCTGTGGCCTTCTAGAGGGCAGACCTTTTGATCCCAAATTTCATCTTTGCCATTTGCAAACATATTCACTGTTTCTGCCTGCTGTGTGGGCGGGCGATGGGTTTCATAGGGCGGTTCTGTTTGGAGTTATTTTTTTGGCATTACTGGATGATGGGGCAGAACCAACCCTCACCTGACCCTTCCTTGGTGCAGTTCCTTGCTGTCCCCTCGGGCTCTGTTGCTGTCACCGGAGAGCAGAGATCAGCACTGCCCCTCTGCACCCTGTGAGGAGCTACAGGATGCCATGAGGGGCTGTAGGATGGCACGATGGGCTGCAGGATGCTATGAGGGGCTGCAGGATGCTGTGATGGGCTGCAGGATGCTATGAGGGCTGCAGGATGCTATGAGGGCTGCAGGATGCCAAGAGGGGCTGCAGGATGCTATGAGGGGCTGTAGGATGGCACGATGGGCTGCAGGATGCCACGATGGGCTGCAGGATGCTATGAGGGCTGCAGGATGCTATGAGGGGCTGCAGGATGCTATGAGGGGCTGCAGGATGCTATGAGGGCTGCAGGATGCTATGAGGGCTGCAGGATGCCGTGATGGGCTGCAGGATGCTATGAGGGCTGCAGGATGCCATGAGGGGCTGCAGGATGCTATGAGGGCTGCAGGATGCCATGATGCCTCACCGCAGTCTCCTGTTCCCCAGTCCAAACGAACCCAGGCACTTCAGCTGCTCCTCACACCTTTTCCCCTCCAAACCCTTCTAACCGCTCTCCCTTTGCTGACGTTGCAGCTCCCGAGGTGACCCAGGAGACGGTGGAGTCCCTGATGCAGAAGTTCAAGGAGAGTTTCCGCACCAACACTCCCATCGAGATCGGGCAGCTCCAGCCCGCGCTGCGCAGCACTTCTGTGGGGAGACGCAAACGCCGGAGCCGACCCCGAGGTAGGGTGGTGCTGGGATGTGGCCACGGCTGTGGGGTTGGCCATGGATGAGGGCACGGCAGAGCAGGGAGCCGTGCGTGGGGATGGAGCTCTTCTTCTGGGGTGGGGAGCAGATGTGTCTGCCCAGTGCTCTGTAGGAAGCCGGGCAGGAAATACTGTGCTTTCTGTTTACTATTGGGTTTGTTTTTCATTTATTTATGAGTCTGAAATGTGATCTTTTATTCTGGATACATTTTGCTGCGATACGGGCCTGGAGAGGGCTTTTTTTTTTTTCTTTATAGCTCTGTCCATAAATTATTCACTCAGTGTGAAGAAAATGTTCTGACTCTTTAACTGGTTTAAATTATTTGGTATGTTTTCTAGTCGTTATTCAAATCCGTGTAGCTGGATTTCAGTGTGGCCAAGGGGGGAAGCTTTGGGGTCCACAGTGACTGCCTGCTGAAATCTCCTTGATTTCCTGCTCCAAATTCCTTTTTTCGTTGTTGTTGTTGACGATTTTATTTTTTTATTTCGCTTTAAACCACACGTAGGCACGGGGCTTTCGGTCACTAATAGAACAACTGTATTCATCCCTTCACCTTGGGAGGAGGCGTGATGCCTGCTGCTGGAGCACAGCCATGAGCCAGCTGCCAGCCTGGTGCCCCGGCACCCATCCCTGGGGGATGCCTCCTCCATCTCAACACACTCAGCTGGTGCTCCTCCCTACAAACCCTGTGCTCCGTGTCCACTTGTGCAGCAGGGTGTGGGAGGACGTCCTCCTAATGGTCCTCCAGGGCAGGAGGAAGCTTTTAGGATGTACTCCAGGTGGTCCCCAAGGCAGAAAGATGTCTTCTGGACATCCTCCAGAAGGTTCTTAACAGCCCAAAGGCAGGAGGAAGCCATCTGAATATCCTCTAGAAGATCCCCAGGAGGTCCGTATGGCAGGAGGACATCTTCTACACATCCTCCAAATGGTCCTCAGGGCAAGTGGAGGTTTTCTGAATGGCCTCCAGGTGTTGTCTAAGAACACCAGAGCAAAAGGAGGTCTTCTTGAATGTACTCCAAAAGGTTCTTAGTGCAGGAGAAGGCCTTCTGAACATCCTCTAGAAGGTCCCCAAAGCCCCAGGTCAGGAGGAGGTCTTTTGGACATCTTCTAGAAGGTTCCAGGGGGCACATTTGAGTGACCCATGCTGTAGAAAAGCATGCAAACCAAGGCAGCTCCAGCAAAGAGCTCCTATGGCCCCAGGCTCTCCTTTTTTTCCTGTTCCTATTCTTCTCCACCCTGAGGGCCATGCCTGGGCACTGCTCTGGGCTGGGAGTGTGGGTTTTACAGCCCACATTTAATTGTCCCTGTGGCAGCGAGTGGTTGGAGTGCTCCCGAGCATTAAGGTTAAATGATGATATCACAACTTACGATGTTTGCATTTTACATCCAATTGCAAACACAAACCCTTCGCCTCATTAATCCTTTGCAATCCTTTTTTTTTTTTTTTTTCTTTTTTTTTTTTCCTCCCTCTAAATGAAATTGTCCATTTGGGATGCATTTATTTCCCTCTAACAGCCACATGACAGTTCTGCTGATGGAGTTTGCATTCAACTTTGCTACTGGGTAGTGACAAGTTGGCCTGACGGATGCGTGTGTGTAATTATTTTCTTGCGGTTCAATTTAATTAATGCTTAACCTCATCAGAGCCCTACAGCTGGAGGGCTCTCTCTGCAAGAACTGCTTGCAGCCAGAGGATTTTCTCCTTTGCAGAAAGGCTCCAAAGGGTCCCTGAGTGCATCACGGCAAGAAGGGAGGACTGAACCAAACAGCAGCAGAAAACAAACAGTCCCAAATCTCAGCCCTACAAAAACAAAGCTCAGCTCAGCTCTTCCTTGCTACATGTCCCCACACTAAGTGCATTTAAACTGCTGCCTATTGCTTGTCATTAAATCTGACTCTGCACTAAGTGTTTCTAACAGCTCTGGGAAAGGTCATATTTTGCCAAGAAGATGTGCTTTTATAAAAAAAAAAAAAGCACAAACCTTCTCCATTTACAGTACCACATAACTTTTTTGGAGTGTAATGCCTTTTTCGTACAAACTTTCTCCCCAGACGCTTTTATTGAGTGGAGTGCATTTCAGCTTTATAAATAATACAGGGAAGGAGGATGGTGTGAGTGCAGGTGCAGGAGGGTGGCTCCTGGCTGCAGGTGATGGTGGGCTCCATATTGCTGAGGCTGCACTAGGAGCCCCCTACTTGCCTGGATGGGAGGACGCTGTGCTGGGTGCCCATTGCCTTGTCCCCATACCCCCCCCACCCCAGGGCCACGCTGTCCGCAGGGCCATGCAGGACCAGGAGCTGGGCTGGGTGCTCAACACGGAGGGCTGGGGGTGGCCCTAGGGAGGTGGGTACACTCTGAGAGGGGTCTGGTGCCCTCTCCTGGGGCAGGAGCTTAAAAGCACCCTGGCCGTCGGTGTGTTGGTATAAATAATCTTTGCATTTGTAAAAAGTGCCCAAAATGCAGCACTGGAGTGAGGCTGGTGGCTAAGAGCTCCTGTGCTCACACGCAGCTCTCCCCTGCTTTGGTAAGTGGGAAAGTTCCGTAGGTGCTTTGCTCTTTTAAAATAAATGCGTGATTAATGGACTGTTCAATCCGAGGCATGATTTAGTGTAGAACAGGGCTGTGTCTTAATGCATTTTAGAGGTCACCGCTGTGCCATAATTGACCGAAAGTTACAGACCCCAGAACTGCAGCTTGGCCAGGCTGTGCCATGGCTGCTGTCCTCCCTTCTGCCCCCATCCCACTTTTTGTGGCTCACTCAGGGCATTCACCTCAGCCAGGTCACAGCATCACATCGTGCTCCTGTTCGGGTTCTCCTGATGGAAGCAGAATGCAGTGGTCTCATCTTCGCCGTGCAAGTGCTGCCATGCTGTGAGGGTTGGGGTCTTGGCAACTCCTGACAGCAGTCCTAAAAGCAAAATTCCAGAGAATCTGCCTCTCTTGCCCACCCGATGTCTTTGTGTGCAGTCACAGCAGAGGGGCTGTGGGGACATTGCCACCTTCCTGAGCCTCCAGGTGGGCTTTGTGGGACTATCTGGAGCCCTGGGACCTGTGCACATGTACTTGGCCACCCCAAATCTCCAAATTACAGGGCCTGCACAACCCCAGCTGGGCTGCAATGCATGCATCTGTTAATGATAGGATCTTTAATTGTGTGATCATGGGATGTATTTGCCTTGGATCCCTCCCTCTCTCCCATCTAAATAAGCATCAGACTGAAACCCCACATCAGCACACGCTGCCCAGCACAGGTCTGAGCTGAGGCTGTTTGAGGGGATTAATGAATTTGTCAATCTGCAAACAGGATTAGCACCAAGAGAGCCTTATTGAGGCAACTGGCAAGTGCTGCAGGGCAATGTGAGCACCTTTCTGCTGTCCTTTGGGGCTGGCTTCATCTGTGGGTGCTGGGGGACACCAGCAGTGGGGTTTGGGAGTTGTTTGCTGTGCTGTAGAACAGATATCCCAGTCTTGTATGTTTTGTGGGGTTTTTTTTGGTCTTTTTTTGGGGGGCATATGTTTAGCAAAGTAATTGTGGTGTCAGCTCCCAGTTGCTAAAAGTTTCAGTGCAGTGCTGCAGCACTCCCATGGAGCTGGCATTGCGCTGCGCCAGCACAGCTCTGCTGCTGCAGTACTGCTGCAGGGGGGCTGTGTCTGTGCCACCTTATCTCCACCCACAGCACCTCATTCTGCTTTGGGATTGGGGTGGTGATCGGGGTCTCCTCCATCCCTGTACCCTGAAAATCATCACCAAGATGAATCCCAGTGCCCGCGGCAGCTGGGAGGGATAAAAGCATCCCTGCCCTGATGGATTGGAGCAGACGTTTCCACCACGGGCTGGGGAACTGCGCTGGGTCCCCACCTCCTGTACTTTGGCATCCTGCACGGTTCTGGGTAATCAGAAAATGCAATATCGCTGTCACCAGTTCTCTGAAGACATCCAGCCTGAGTAATGTAACATGTCAGCACCATCCATCACGGCGACGCGGGCAGCAAGCAAACACGGGGCAGCTGGGGGCCGGGATGTGGGCTGGCACGAGGCTGGGCCAAGCTGAACCTGGCCCTCTGCCCTGCAAAAAACGGTGGGGTTTTGCTCCGTGCCTTTTATGCAGTAAGGTAGCACTGCTGCAGCCATCCCTGCTGCTCTGCCAGCACGGCTGCTGGCTGCTGGCCCTACGGTTTGCAGCTTGTGTGGTGGGATGGGAGGGACTCTCAGATTCTGGGTTTGGGGTCTGGAGGCACAGCTGTGAGTAGGGTCCCAGCCCCACAGCCACTAGCATCAGTGCTGTTGTCAGCTGTGTGCTGCATTAATGCCCTCCTGCTGCTTTCTAGGACCCTAATAGAAATATCTCGGTAACACCAGGTAATTAATGGTCACACTTAAGGGCCCTAAATCACACCTGGTAGTAAAGCAGCAAACACCAGGCAGCGTTTACAGTGGTATGAATCACCTCAGAGCCCTTTCTTCCCGTTTCTCCTCAGTGCCTCCCACCCTGGGCACTGCCTAGTTCCAACCCTCGGTGCTGCTGCTGGGCATGCCCTGAGCACAGCACAGCACAGCCCCTGCTCCAGCCCATCCCATCCCGTGGAGCTCCGGATCTGAAGGTTCTTCCACCCACCTCTCATCCCAGTGATGGAGAATTCCCAGGGCAGGAGGCAGCGCTTTCGTTTTTCTGTTCCCCTGCCAACAATCTGTGCTGCTGCCTAGAATAAAGGAGTTTTTAAAAACACTAAAATATTTTAATGGCGGTTTAAAGGCCCACTGTCAACCTCCGGGGGCCTCTTTGCTTGAAACTTTGTAAGGATTGCAGGCCTCCTGCCAGCACTGCTTCTGATCTGTCTTTCCCTCTGTGTCACAAGGAGGTGGCACACAGGGGTGTCTGTGACTCCCATGTCCCCACTGTGTGCGGGGAGCAGGCAGACCTCAGTGCTTGGGAGCCGGCCCTGCACTGGGGGTCCTGAATGCTACTAAATGCAGAATCTGTTCTTTTATTTCTGCTGCTTTTTCTGTGCAGTGAGCCCCTGAGATTCACTGTGCTGCATGCGTGGGTGTCTTTGGGAGGAGCAGCTCTCAAGTGAGGAGGTTTTCCTTGTAATATGCATTGCAATTGTCTCGTGGCAGCAAGCACACTGTGAGCGTTTGCTCATGCTGCCATTGGTGTGAGGGCAATTAGGTCTTGGCAGAATGACGAGTGATCAAAGTGGCTGGCCACCTCTGGAGGCCTCAAGGCTCTGCAGAGGGCAGTGAGGCCTCGGCACTGCTGCCCAGAGCTGTGGGTGTCCCATCCCTGGAGGTGCCCAAGGTTGTGGATAGGGGCCTGGGCAGCCTGAGCTGGTGGGGGGCAACCAGCCCACTGCGGGGGTTGGGGCTGGGGTGCTTTGAGGTCCCTTCTGACACAATCATCCCGTGCTCCTCTGATCTTTTCTTCTCTGTCACTTCAGGTGGCATCGGCTTTGGTCGTGCCAAAGGGAACTCTGGCTCAGAGGCGGATGATGAAACCCAGCTCACCTTTTACACCGAGCAGTACCGGAGCAGGAGGCGAAGCAAAGGTAAGTATAAAACAGCCACTTGTGCTGCATGTGGCTAAAGAGACAAGGGGCTGAGCACCTTGACTGCACCCTTGGGTAATGCATGACTGCAGGTAAGGATAACAGTAGTTTGTATAGGGACGGCATCCTGAGATGCAGTGTTTGTTTCTGTGACGCTGTGGGGTGCAGGAGCTGCTGGTAGCATTAGCCAGTGATATTGTTGAAATTGGGAGCTTGTTGGTTTCTGGTATCAGTTATCCATTTCAGCAGGCCAGGGGGTTGCTTCCAAGCCCCATTTCCCCATGGGGAATGCTGGGGATGCTTCCTCCACAAGCTCCACTGGGAAGCAGTTTCAGAGCTGTGCTGTGGGTCTGCTCCCTCTGTTTGCTTTCCGTGTCTGAGCCGAGAGCAGCACAGCAGAGCAGTGCCTGTACCCAGCTCAGCACACACCTCCTTTTGTTTCAGTGATGAGGCATTGGGATAAATGCTTGCAATGTGTTGATTTGAATGTGAAATTATCTCAGCACCTGTGATCAGCTCGATGATTGCATGCTGGAATAAATGCGCGCAACATGGGTGTATTGTGTGCGTTCCTGCTGAAATGTGGGAATTCCAGATTTTCCTGTGTGTTTTAGAGCCACAGAAAATTCCCACTGGGTTTGAAAGGAGCTTTGGATGGAAGGCCAGGAGAGAAATCAAGGTGGAGTTACACTGCAGTGCTATTGCAGCTGGATTAAGTGTAAAATGGTTTCTTGATGCCTGTTGTTGAAAACAAGGAAGAAATGGATTGTGTGGCACACGGTGGCAATAGAAACAGTGCTGAAATTTGGTGGCACAAGGGGGAAATGTTCCAAAGTCCTTTGTTCTGTGAGTTACACTGCAGTGCTTGTGTGCAAGCCCATGGGTACTTTGGGAAAGTTGCTGAAGTTGGGTTTTCTCTCTTTACTTTGTTGGGAAGGGGATTATTGTGTGCAAGCGAGGGGAAAAGATGTGTTTTAAGGGAAAGCAAATAAAGCCTGGCTTTCCTGCTGCCACTGCACCTTTCCCATTGGGCCAAGTGCTCCATCAGTCTCTTGAAACCCCCTATAGCTACTGCAGAGACATCTGAGTTGTGTTTGTTTGGGCTGTTTGTTTATGCTTCCTTTACAGCAAGGAGAAGGGAACAGATAAACAGGAAGAACGCTTTATTTTCCTTTGAATACAGCGTTGTTCACCTGAGCAGCTTTGATGGCTGAGTTAGAAGTGAATTCAGGAGGCAGAGCTGGCTGTTAGATCTGTGTGAGGGATTGAGTGATGCTGCAGAAAGCAGCTTTGTTTGTGTTTGGTAATGGCTAACCAAGGGAATTGTCTTGCGTAAAGTCCCCATTGTATTTTCCTTCCTGTCTAGCTAAATTTTGCCATCACTGCGTCCTTGAAAGGAATTTTCCATTATCCTTTCATTGACTTCTCTCTCCCTTGTGGAAGGAAAGCAATAGCTTAGTGGGAAGTCACAGTACCAAACTCATAATTACAGGTTCAGAAAGATCCATAATTGGACAAGATCATAATTCTAATGGAGAAGGACGCGTGGTCAGATGCGGTTAATTCGTACAGTGATGTTCCCCTATCGATTCTGTGATGGTTGTGTGTCACTGATGATGCTGCAAATAGTTATCGGGTCCGAGGAGAGAAATTCCTCTCCTCACTTTTGCAGATCTGAGCTCAATTACCAACACCGCCATTGATCCCAGCCGGCGTGATGGGAAGTTTCCGCTCCGCGCCGTGCAGGTTGGCTGTGACTTTGTGCCGTGCCAAAGCAAGCTGGTTAAGTGGTTGTAGGCTTAATTTGTCTGCTACAGAAGAAAAGCTGCGGGTTTCATGGGGCCCAGGGGTGTGCTTGACAAGGTAAATGAGCGGGACATTCCCATAGGTAAATGCTGAAGGAGGGCAAGTGTGCAGCTGTGTGAGCTGTCAGCCTGCTTGGTATCTCCGCAGCAGCAGCCATTGACATTTGCTTTTCAGTGTGGGAATGCAAAGAGGAGCAGTGCTGAGGCTGACTGTAGGGACAGATGCTGTCCCTCATTCCCAACTTCTTTGGATTCTTCAGTTTTGGGTTTTCCCTGCATGCTGTTTTTTTGGACAAGAGGTGATGGCCTCAAGTTGTGCCAAGGGAGGTTCAGGTTGGGTGTTAGGAAACATCTCTGATAGAGTAGTGATGCACTGGCACAGCTGCACAGGGAGTGGTGCAGTCCCTGGAGGTGTTCCAGAACCACGGAGATGAGGCACTGAGGGATGTGGTTCATGGGCATGCTGCGGTGGGTAGGGTTTGGACTTGGAGATCTCAGAGGTCTTTTCCAACCTTAATGGTTCTGTGGTTTTCTCAGCAGCTCTGTGCTCTCCTGAGCTCTCCATCCCTGTGGCCGGAGCTCCCTCCTTTCCCCTACTTGCCCCTGAGCCCTGGGGAAGCTGGGAACACTCCAGCTCCTTCCCAACTCAGAGTTGCAGCAGCTGCAGTGCACGGAGGGCCCCATCTGAGGCCATCATACAGGAGCACTGAAGTCTCCAAGAGAGCCCAGCACCTTGCAGTGATGCTATCCTACATCCTCAGCTACCCATCGTGGGAGGGATCAGACTTTGATGCAGATTCAGTTCCTCCCTTCTGCAGAGCGGCACACGGGTTACGTTCAGCCAGGTCCTGCTGCTGAGTTTGAGAGGAAAAGAATTAGCAGCAAAAAGCAAAGCAGAGAAATGGAGCCTGGTGCACAAATCCTTCCTGCACGGTGCACAGCTTCTTATCCACCCCCGCTGCAAAATGCATCCAGTGCTGAGCTGCTCAGCCCCAGAGGGGATGAGCACCCTGGGTCACTTTGCCTTGAGCTGCAGCCTGGTGCGAGAGGAAACATCCCACTGAATTCCCATGCATTGCTGTCAGCTGGGTGCTACTTCCCTGTCCCCAGGGAGCTCCTTGGTGCTGCAGGGATGTGGGGTTTGGGGATTGCAGGATGCAGGGATGTGGGATGTATTGTGCACTGTGGTGTGGGTTGCCGTTGGGTGAGGTCTCCCTGAACAAGGCATCCAACTGTTTCCATAGCACACGGCGCTGTGGAAAATTAGCACAAATTAGCAGAGCCCAATTATGCACCTTGGATTGGTGTCAGGCGCGTGTGCGCACGCATGTGTGTGCCTTGCTGGCTGGCAAAGTCTTCTGAGGGCTGTTAGAGAAATGAGAAGCCGAGCTTTGATCTGCCTCTGTATTTGGTGTTTAAAACAAGGCCTTTTATAAGCGAATATTAGGTATTCGGAGTCTGTTACATACAAGGAAGCTTCGCTTTGATCCTCTCCTGTCTCCAGAGGCGGCAGACACTTATTATTTCATGGGGAACTAAATGAAATGCAGAATGAAATTTGAGTAGTGCTCTCGGTGCGTGCTGGCCCCGGTGGGGCTGAGCCGCGGTGGCAGGGCAGCGTGTCACCGTGTCACCGTGTCACCCTGCTGCTCGCTGTGCCGCATCCCTGCTCTGTGCCGTTGCAGCCCTCGTTGCAGTGATTCCCTGTCAGGGATCAAACAGGAGACAGAAGGCGATAAAGCAAGCATGTCGTGTTTCGGTGCTTGCACCAGCGAGAGGGAATTAGCAGCGCGTCCCGTGCCTTGTGCTGTGTCCCAGCTCCTGCAGAGGGGGTTTTCCCAGGGAAGCAAGCACAGAGCTGCAGGTGGATGGGACAGAGCTGGTGGCTTGTGCACATGTGGCTGGTTGATGGCGTGCAGAGCCGTGCTGCTGGCTGCAGGGACAGACACCCGAGAGAGGACATCACCCACGTATCACGTGGCGGTGCAGATCCTTACCTCTGTGTGCGTCCCCCACCCCACGCACAGCCCCACACAGTGCTCCTGCCCCACGCACAGCCCCACACAGTGCTCCTGCCCCACGCACAGCCCCATTTGGCGCCTCCTGCCCCGTGCTCAGCTCCACCCTGGACACACATGCAGGCTGCTGCAACTTCCCTCCTCCTCAGCTACCAAAGCCGTGCTGTCAATGCCACTTTTCCAGCAAGCTAATGAGCGCGCTGCTTCTTGCGTGATGGCTCACTTTGCGGAGAGAGCGCGCATACCTTGCTTCGGCAGATAAACCCTCAGCCCCTCATTCTTCCCTGCTCGGTGGCATCCAGAAGCCGTGCTGGGGCAGCTCAGGGGAGAAGAGCCACCGCAGGAAGCAGCAGCAAAGCGAGGGGCCGGCAATTAGAGCGGTCGCAGTGCACGGCAGCCGCAGGCTCTTTAACTTCCGCCGACTGTGCGGCAGATAACGCAGTTACAGCCGCTCCCGGAGGCGGCACGGGCCTCTCCCTTTATTTATTTATTTTTGATGGTATCTGATGCAGCCTCCGCTGGTAATTGAGTGTTTGAGAGTGAAAAATTATCTCCCTAGCTTGGCCCTTATCTTGACAGCAAAGCAGCGCTTTTAATTTAATTTTGTTCCGAGCATGCGGGTAACAAATTTTCACTAATCGCTGCGCTGTCGCCCTCCGCATGGTAACAAGGCTCTGCTCCCCAGGTAGCCCTGCAGGGCAGAGGGGATGGCGCGCGGTGAGCTGCTTCTCGCTCTGCCCGTGCTGAGATTTATCCCTGCCCGGAGCAATGAGAGTGCTGGAGAGCGGTGTGGGAAAGCTCTGCATTGAGGAAACTGAGGCACAGCCGTGCCCCAACCCACTGGGAGCTCCTGCAGAGCAGGGACTCATGTTGTGTGTCTCCTTTGGAAATAGAGAGAGAAGGAAAAGTGGTTGTTTGGAGTTTATTTTTTTTGCATGCCTGGCGTTGAAGCAGCCCAGCTCGGCTGGGCATCACCCCATGTGCACTGTGATCCCAGCTCGGCTCGCTGTCAGCAGTCCTCCCAGGGCTGTGACATGACACGAGCTATTGAGTAGATACTGATTACTTTATTTTTTCCTTTTTCCTGTAGGAGATATGTTTTTGTGGTGCTGCATTGAAAATTGTTTTGCCTCCTCCTTGCCTTGAAGCCTCCCGCTCAGATTTGTGTTTCTGCTCAAATAGTGTAGAACTGGGACTGGAGTTTAAAACAAAGCACAAAAATGAGACCTTAATTCCGAGCGAAATGTTTCCATTGATTTGCATGAAAGAAAATTCCAGTGCAGACAATCTCTGGCGTTATGCATGTAACTGCTTCTTTAATGTGATTTTATCTCGACTGATTCTGCACTGAGAACATGAAAGCAAAGCTGACTTCATTGCCTTTAATTGTCCGTGATCTGAGATATGCAAGAGAAGTGGCAGCTCTGAAGAGCAAACTGGGCTGCAGGAATTTTCCCCATGGAGCTGCATGGTGAGCCCTGCTGGGACCCAGCAAGCCTTCAGCCTGAGCTGCCTCTCTCTTTTCTCTCTCTTTCTCCTCTGCTGTCCTGATCCGTGCCAACCTGCAGGGCTCCTTTTTGCCCTCCTCTTCCCCCTTCCTCCAGCTCCTCACAGCTGAAATTAGCTCACAGTGTCTTGCTGCAAGCTGCAGGCTCTGCATTTTAGGGAGAAGCGGGAGCACTGCTGGAAACAGCATAAACACGAAGCAAATGCATAGATACAAAACAAACACGTTTATTCAGTACGGGAGCATTAACACTCCAGAAGTACATCAGCAGCTGCAGCACTGCTGGGGTGATCAGGAGCTGGGGTACCAGCTCTGCCCTGGGCCCAGGACTTCACTGGCTCCATCATCCCAGCCTTGACCTCCCCTCACTGCCTCTCCTGCCCCTAAAACCATGGTTTTCTTTTCCTGTGGCCTCCTGCACTTGGCTGATTGCCAGTGGATAATTCATAAGTGTTAATAGCATTAATCTGATTCAGCGTGTTCTTAGCAAGATGAAATTCTCTCTAAATTCAGATGCATCTGATCTCCCCCATCTGCTGCTGACACTGGTTGGGAACCTTGCTGCAGTGATGTGCATCCCCTGCTGGATGCTGGCACTGGGGTAAAGTGGTCCCTGCAGGGAGGGCTGGGGGAAGAGGTGCATCCTGAGGGACCCAGCGTGGGGCAGAGGTGGGGGGCAGGGAGATGGGACTGGAGTGTGGGGTGCTGGATGCTAAGAGCAGCCTGCCAGCACTGCCGCTAATCTTGATTGGTATTTGATTTGATTTAACACGATCTCCGGCTTGTAAAACACCTTGAGATGTTTCCGTGTGTGAGGCTGTCCTGGAAACGCTGTTGTACTGTATTAATGAGCCTCTGCTGGAACATAAAGAAGCATCATTAGGAGTGCTGAACTCGTCTGACGTGCAAAAAGCAGCGCGCAGCATGGGCACACTGTGCACGGAGCTGTGCCCTGGGTGCCTGCAGCTGGGCTGCTGCTGGCACTGCCAGGATGGGATGTGGTGGGTGCTGGGATGCAGTGGGCACTCAGGATGCAGCAGACACTGGGTGCAGCGGGCAGTGGGATGCAGTGGGCACTCAGGATGCAGCAGACACTGGGTGCAGCGGGCAGTGGGATGCAGTGGGCACTCAGGATGCAGCAGA
>JAPSGF010000020.1:8795559-8841438 GCA_035772895.1 Perdix hodgsoniae | reverse complement strand
GGGTGCAGCGGGCAGTGGGATGCAGTGGGCACTCAGGATGCAGCAGACACTGGGTGCAGTGGGCAGTGGGATGCAGTGGCTCCTGGCACGCAGCTTGGCATGCCCGTGCTGGCAGTTGTGCTGTGTGTTGCTAAGCAGTCCCAGCTCTTGCAGTGCTTCCCCTATCCTTGTCTTTCTCGGGTGGCAGAAATGCATGTTAATATTCGAGTAGCCTTGAAGCATGCTGTATTATGCTATTATCACGGGGGGGCGGGGAAGATTGCAAAGCTCTTGGCGTTTAACACCCACATGTGGCTAACACTATGGGCTGTGTGCTGATAAAGATGGGGTAATTAAAGTTTATTTTTTTTTATAGACTAATCTCCCAAGTATGTATTTATGAGCCTGATTTAGAAACATCGTATTACCGAGAGCACGGGATATTTGTGTTGCTTGTAAATCCATACGTGGTCTGAGCTTACCTTTCTTTTTTTTTCTTTTCCCTTTCTTGGATTTAAGCAGCGCTGCCACTGTCAGACAGAAATGAGCCTGGAGTTTCGCTGTACTTTTCCCCCACCTTGTTCTTTAGATGAGCAAGGGAAAGTGTACAAAGCAGTGAGTAATTAGCTGCACAAGCAAATGATATTTCATAGGAGACACGGTGCATTTGGAGGGGCTGCTTGCAGAGTGGCTTTGAATTTATCTTCATCTTGCAGCAAGTGCACACTGTTCAGGGGAGGGGGTGCTTTGCAAGCACCGCACAGTTCCCTTTTCTTTCCTACCTCTCCCTTGCACAGCAAAGCAGGTTGATTCTCCCCATTTGATAGGGTGGGATTCCTCCTGCCCACCCTCCTGGTACGTCCCCCCTTTGGGTGCGGGCACTGCTGGGTGTTGGGCCCATGGAGCTGCCCCCATTGTTTTCCCCCTGCAAGTTAGGCTAAAACCTCGGCTGAGCTCCACTGAAGCCACCCAAGGCACAGCAGAAAGCTGATTAATTAAAAATAAGGAGGGAGCATCTCAGGATAGCAAGGATTTGCTAGGAATCTAGGTAGCAAGCTTGGTCTCAGCTGTGCCCAGACATAGAGCAGCAATCGTCATCTTAGGCATTTTGGACCACAAGCTGAGACTGAGATTGTGCACTGAGGGCTTCAGGAGCTTCTGAGTCCCATCTTCCACCTGGGGAGGTTGTGCATTCCTTTCCACACCTCCTCCTGTAGCTAACGGCTGATAGCAGCCTGTTCTGTGGAAGTACGTTTGCAAATCTGCAATTTAAACGCTTTCCTGGAAGCCCAGAGATCACAGGGGGAGGAGGGAAGTGCCTGAGCACAGCTTCTCCTGCAGCGCTGAGCCGAGTCGGATCCCACCCCCAGGACAAGGGAGGAATTATTCATTTTGTTTCACATCTCGAGCCGGAGCGCGCAGCCCTGCTGAACCTGTTGAGGTTTGTTTAGTTAGCAGTGGGTTGTTAAGAATACATTTGTGTTGCTAGAGGGCTGCCGCTTAGCTGGTTACCTCCAGATGGGTGTTGGAGCTCAGTGCAGGAGTGCTTATGCTGGAGCATCAGTGGTGGGATGGAAAACGGGAGCATCCCTCTGCTGAAGGAGCGAGGGAAGGAGCTGCTTTTCCATCAGGCTGCCTTACAGCTGGCAGCAAACTGTCTGTGAGCAATAAAGAGCTGAGCTGGAAAGCACAGTGCTGCTCTAGCAGAAGTCCCATAGTCTTGGTTCAGTTGGTGAAAGCCAACTGCAGGCAGTTCTAGGGGTCAGTAATTAGCGCTGTGATGGAAACAAGGGGGGGAGGAGGGGCTGGGAAGGCAGCTGGAGGAGAACTGTAGCAGCCTCCCTCCCCTTGGGCAGCCAAGCTCATGGTCATGGGGATGGAAAAGGCCTTTTACTTTTGGTTGGCTCAGGCTCTTGTGCCCCTTCCTTCTTAGTGACTGGGAGAGAAGCGGGGATGGAATGGAGATGGGAAGCTCTGGGGCCCTAATCCAGCTCTGCTCTGCAGCAGGGTGCTGAAGGCTGCCTCACATACCTGTGGTTCAGGCTCTTTGTGAGAAGGGGATAATACTCCCCTAACTCAGAAGGGATTTGTGATTTAATGTTTGCAAAGCACTTTAAGACCCTGGATTGAAAGGTGATTTATAATGGTAAAATCCAGTGTTCTCTGCTCTATTGTATACTTGACTGTGTCCAATTATCTCGATAGCAGCTTTTTTCCATCTTTTTTTTTCTTGTTGCATGAGTATCATAACTCCAACCAGAAGCTGGGTCTGTGGCAGGCACAGTATGTCCTGGGAGGAAATGGGTTTGGAGGTGCTAATTTATGCTGATGATACAAATAAAGATTGGGAAGGGAAAAAGGGCGTTGAGGGGTGAAGGGCAGAGGAGATGGGTGATAAAGCTGTGAAATAGTGGGAAAGCTGTTTAGATGCTGCATGCATAAGGAAAGTAGAAGATGCTTTATAAATAATCATTTTGCTACTCCTGTTGTCACAGGGATACGGGGTGTTTTCCAGCAGATCAGCCACTCCTCCTGTCCTGCGAATGCCAGGAGCAGGGAGGCTTTGGTGAGGCATGCTGCTTGCATGGAAAACACAGGCTGTGCCCTGGGCTCCGCCAGTTCCTTGATCTGGCACCGGCATCTCTAAGCAGATTTGATCAAATTATAGGGTGAAACACACGAGTGCTAACTCGCTGGATGCATTTCCCGTTCAATTTTCAAGCAGATGCTTTTTAAATCTCACTTTGCTGATGAAAGAGTGAGGGCAGGGAGCTGGATCAGATTCCAAAGATAAAGATGCGTCCTTGCCTGAATCCTGAGCAGTGATGTGGCCAGAAGAGCAGGGAGCAGATCTCGGGTTGATGCTTCCCTGGGGGCAGGATGCTGGGGCTGTGTTTGTGGGTGGGTAGCATTGGCTGGAGAACATTTCTCCTGGTCCCCTCCATCAGCACAGTGTGGCTCATGTGCTCCTGGCCTGCTCAGAGCAAGAGCATCTTCTGGGACAGCAGGGTCTCTCCTATGCATGGCTTCATTACCTGGTCTGACATCCTTCCCCTGCATTGCCTGGGATTGGGTCTGCCCCGCCATGCTGTAACAGACCTGATTCAGTCATCCTAATGCTGCTGGTGACTTTGTCACTCTCTAAACCTGCTGTTTGAGGCCAGGTTGGGTTGGGCCTTGGGCAGCCTGATCTGGTGCTTGATCTAATGATTGACAACCCTCCCCACAGCAGAGGGTTGGAACCGGGTGATCTTTGGGATCTTCCAACCCAAGCCATTCCATGATTCTATGATTCTATGATACCGTAGCTGGCTTTTTCCAAAGTTCTCTACAGCTACTGGCAGGAGGTTGCAGCGAGGTGAGCATCGGACTCTTTTCTCAGTGGCAAGTGTTAGGATGCAAGGAAACAGTCTCAGGTTGTGCTGAGGAGGTTTAAACTGGTTATTAAGAGAATTTATTCATGGAAGGAGTGGTCAAGCATTGGAATGAGCTGCCCAGGGCTGTGGTGGTTTTCTCATCCCTGAGGCTATTTGAGAGATGTGTGGACGTGGCACTAAGGGAACGTGGGCTAGTGATGGGAGTCATTAGATCAGTTTGCTGGTTGGACGTGGTGATCTGTTGGAGATCTTATCCGACTAACTTGGTTCTCTGATTTTGTAATTCCATTGGTTAAAAAAAAATAATAATAGAAAGAGAATAAAACACAAAGCAACAGACAAGGCTGGCCACGTGTGCAGGTACACACAGAGCAGCGAGGGGTTAAGGAATGTCCCCATGGATGGCTTCTAGATGCAGGTGTCCCCTAGCCTTGATGTCCAGCACATGGCCTTGGAGTTGGGGACAGGTGACCACATCCCATCCAGGTTCCAGCTTCAGAGGCTCCTCTTTGTGCCAGGATGTATGAAGCTGGCACTTGCAGCAAACCCTTCTGTGAGCTGCTTTTCTGAAGATACCATAAGCTTCTGTGACTGACGAAATAAAACTTTGTTTTGTAATATCTGCTGCCTGTAAAAAGTGACTGGCTCTGTAGATTGCTTTGTTGTTCATCACAGTCCCTGTGTGATGACTGAATGTTTATACATGTTTGTGTAAATAATTAACGCTCATTGATGCTATGTAAAATCTGCAGGCATAGATTTCTCCTGGTGCTAAGTGAGAAGAAATGGTGTGATGGTGCTGGCAGCCCTTGGGTTTGGGTTCGGTGTTTTTGTGACTTGATAAAATTTGCCACATAAACCCAGGCTGATGAAAACTGCCTGCATCTTGGCTGGTGGGTCCTGCAGGACCACAGGCGGAACGTGATGGGAAGGATGGGGTTGGAAGGCTCCAGGAGCTCTGGTCCTGGCAGTGGGGGAAGCAGAGCAAGCTGGGGAGCTTTGGGGCTGAGGCTCGAGTCAGTCCCTCCCATGGCTCCCACCTCTCTTTCTGCCTTCCAGGTTCGATGAAAAGCCCTGTCAACAAGACAGCCCTGACTCTGATTGCCGTCAGCTCCTGCATCCTGGCCATGGTGTGTGGCTCGCAGCTCTCCTGTCCACTGACTGTCAAGGTGACACTTCATGTCCCCGAGCACTTCATTGCTGATGGTGAGAGCCCACGGGCACCCCTCTCCCTTAACCCCTCCTCACAGCTCTCCTAAAGCCTCCTTAAGTATGCACTCAGCAAGAGGACCGCACCACGGAGCTAAACTTGCCTATTCTACATTGCACCTTTATTGTTGTTATCACTGTACACATCTGGTGGATGTTCCTGTTTTTCCCCGGACTCGCTGATGAGCCCTGGGAGCAGCACAGACAAGCTCCTGTCCTGCAGCTGCTGAGCTGCTTGTCTCAGCCCCTTGCAGCAGCACAGAGTGGAATTGCTAGTGTTTGAGCCAAGGCAGAGATGCTTTGAAAAATTAGACAAGGGCTGCTGTCACTATTTATTGCTTTCTCCGACTGGGCTCCTTGCATTTGTTGTGTTTCGCTGACCTTTTCTTTATAATGTGCAGCGAGCGTCAAGTGCAAGTTTTCAGTAAGACGAGGGCAAATTTCATTTTCTTCCAGCCAACGAAAGCCATTATTCAGTCGGTTCCAATTGCTCAGCTCCTGTACTTGCCATGCTGCTCAGGGCATGCTGAAGGTGGGTACAGCTTCTCCCTGCCACAAACCCACAGCACCCAGCCCCATACTGGGGTCAGGATGGAGGGCAGGGAATGAATATTTTGGGGATAGGAGTGTATTTGAAGAGGTGCAGTGGTGCTTAGGAGCCAAGGTGCAGGAAGGAGCAGGGCTTAAAGCAATGCCCCGTGACCTAAAGGAGTTCCACAGTCTTTTTTAAAAGGGTTTCATCCTTACTAAGGGTGGTTTCTTCCTGGAGTTAGTGTGCACATGTAGGAAGTCACTGCACTGTAATGCAAAGCTCTGCCCCGCCTCAGCCTCACCACATCCGTGTGTCTGTGCCTTTAAGGGTGCTTTTGGGATGGCACTTCTAGCCCAGGAAAGGCACTGTGGGCTCAAAAGCTGAAATAAAACGTAATGCGACTGCTTAGAATTGAAATGAAAAGCTGAGCCTGTGCTTGTCACCAGGAAGGGAGTGGCAGTGCAAATTATGCAAATACGGAGAACGCTCAAATGGAAACGACAGTGAAATACCAATAAAACAGATTAATATCCTCAAAACTGGGGGAAATGGGATGATCTCCAGTTCCAACTTAATGACTTTTCTAAAGAGAAAGTGGCAGGAGGACTGGTAAAAACGGTTTGGAGAAGAATTAAAATGAGCTTTGTAATGAAACTGTAAAATATAATTACAAACTGCAAAAACTTTAAAAATATTCTTTATGAGAAACAGTCAAGTTCTTCACAGAGAAGCAGCGAAGACATTTTGCAGCGGCCATCAGTTCTACTGAAATCTCATCATTTTATGCGGTGGCAGAGTCCTTCGCCTGGGAAGGGAAAAGCTCTTAAAGTTGTCCCTTCTATTTGAATAATAACAAATCCCAAGGCAGCTCCAAACTGGCAGCAAAATACTGTGAAACATTTAAAGGCATCACTGAGCCGAGCCCGGTTTGGAAATTGTAATGGCACCCAGGAAAACGTTGCTGGCTGTGTTTGCAGAGATGGGATGCAGCTCGACACCAGAGATCCTATCCTGGTGGCTGACAGTGGCTGTGTTCCTCTCTGAAAACCCAGGTGACTTTTTGGGTTCATTTCCAAATGCGTAGGGCTGCTTTTCACCTGGTTGCCAAATGTTGGGTCTGGGGACATGGGCATCACCACGTGGAGCTGGAAGGAGCACAGCCCCAGCGAGGCTGGGAGCTTGGATCAGCCTGAAGCCTGCTGCACCTAGCAGCTCATAATTCTGCTGTGCTCTTAAGCAGTCTGGATCCTTAAGCTCTTCTCCTTTGTATTTGCATGATGGTGAGGCAGGCTAGGCGAGCATGCAGGGCAGCCCATTTCTGGAGCTATTTCTGCACAACAGAAGGGTGCCCACTAATTCCCGTTTGATGACAGTATTGCAATAGGTGCCAGCAGCCAAGGAAAATCTCACAGCAGAGAAAGAGTCCACCTCTGCAGGAAAGGCCAAAGAAAAACAGGCTGAAAGCTATCCTGCTTCTAACAGATGAAGACTCAGCTTTGAAGGAAACTTGAAATAGACACGGGCCAGCTCTTGTGCGCCAGGATCCGAAGCCAAGAGAGAGGAGGGAGGGAAGCGGCCCCAGCATGTCTGCAGCCCCCAAGGAGAGAAGCTCTTCCTGCAGCCAGCAGCAGCAATGGGAAAAGGAGCTCCCAAGCCTGTTGGAGTCGCTAATGGAAAGAGGAGGGGGGAAGGACTGGGACCAGGAGCCAACTGGCAGCAAAGGCTGGGAGAACAGATTACCAGTGGCAGTATTAATAACCAGCCTGTCTCTATTGCCCTTATTTCTCTCTCTTGGTTCATTTTCTTCCTTTTGTTCATTTGATGGGTTCTCCCCCCCTCTCCTCTCCCCTCTGAACAATTATTGCCTGGTTTGTACAGCTGCTCTGTCTTCATTTTCCAGGGCAGCCAACTACACGAGGACCTGGCACAAGCTGCTGCACTCTACCATGTGCTGGCAGGGGGAGACTGGGGGCCTCCCAGGAACACGTCTGTGCCCATCAGTCCCCTCTTGCAGCACGCTGCTTTGTGGGGCAGAGGAAGGCACTTGCTTTGTCCCTGCTTTTCATGCTGCAAGACATTTCATTAAACCAGCAAGGATAGGGACACTTATTTTCTTTTTCCTCCTAAAATGACTTGAGCATCATCTGCCCCCTTCTGCAGCGTCCACAGAATCATAGAATGGCTTAGGTTGGAGGGGACCTTAAAGATCATTGAGCTCCAATCCCCTGCTTTGGGCAGGGTTGCCAGTCACTAGATCATTCTGCCCAGGGCCCCATTCTCTGCTCCACCTTGCAGCATCCTCCTCCTCTTTCTCTAGGCTGTGGATATCGTGTCCCCATCGTGTCCCCATTGTGGCAGCAGGTCGGGCATCCTCTGGCCACACCCAGCAGCAGGCACCGTGCCCATTTCAGAGAAAGCCTGAATTGATGGGAAAGCTCATGGTTTTTGTGAGGATTTGGAAATGCAAAGCATTATTTAGAGGAACAGTTAACAGCATCAAAGTGGGGAAAAAGAAAAGAGAGCCCCTCCATCTAAGCAATAAAATCCCTTAGGAATATGTTAACCACTCAGCTCTGTGCATTCATGGGGACTTTTTTCTTGTAAGTAATCATTCAAAAAATAGAGAGGGAGAGCAATGGGAGCTGCTTGCAGGGAAAGCAGGGATGGAGAAAGATACCCTAGAGGACTTAGCCTGGAGTATGTCCTTGCTGCACAGCAGTTTGAAATATAGTATCAATTAAAGCTTCCCGTTTTTACAGCCTGCAAAGGGGTTATATATGGTGTGGGTGGATGTTTGTATCTGGATACTTTAGTGGGAGAGGTAAGTGAGGTCCACCGCTGCGTACGGAAGTAAGGAAGAGCTGCATTTAGCCAGGGGCTTGTAGGGTTTCATGTTGTAAGTGGAAATAAAGTAAAGGACATAAAGCAGCCTTCTGTCACTTCAAAGACATCTCAGGGCATTTACAGCCTTCTCCCCTCCTTGTTGGAGACGTGTGCCAGAGAAAATGTGGCGATGCCTTTGGGACGTCATGCAGCTCAGGTCAGTGTGGTTTATGGAGGTCAGAGCAGAGGCACTGCCTGTGCAGCTGTGATGCAGCCAGCTCAGCTGAGAGCACCGGTGGCTGCTGCTGCAGCTCCAGCCTGGAGGTGAATGTGGCTATATCCTCCTCCAGCTCCTGCAAGGAGAGGGTAAGGAACGCAAACCTCTGTGCACCGCCCTCATGGGGCAGGTGAAGCCAGGTGAGCACCAGAAGGGGGCATCGCCACCTGTGACTGTGAAAACTCAACCCGAACCCGCAGTGGGTCCAAGAGACTGGTAAGGTGGAAGGAGCTGTGCATGTGGCTGTTTTTTTCCAAGCATCGTGCATCTGCATCTGCGTGCCTGAATGATGACATTGTGAGATTGTCACGCACCTGATCAGTAATTGTTTTGTCTGAAGATTATTTATTTCTTTTCCTCCACAACTGTTTCCTTCAAGACGCCACTGGAATTGGATGCTGCTATTAGCAGCTTCTGCTAATTTTCCCCAAAGATCGACAGAGCTCTGCAGCCTGCAATTGTTGGGCTTGCAACAACATCTCATTTTGGTTTTAATTAAATTTGTTGCTTTAAATTGTTTGCTTTTGACATCTCCTGCTCAATCTTGTGCAGCCCTCAGAGGTGACCAGGCATTAGGTTGGTTCCTCTGGTGCTGGCTCGTGTGGGCTCAGCACGTGCTGCACATGCGCTCGCATAGAAATGAGCAGTATGAGAGATGCGGGTGGTGGGGAATTGCCCAGTGCTGGGCTCTGCTTTGCAGTGAGGAAAAGCTGGAGATGCTCACTGATTTACAAATGATGCGTCCCCACTATGCACCAGAGGGATGGCAGAAAGGCTCCAATCTCAAAGGTTTCCATCCCTCAGCATCCCCCAGGAGCAACCAGGCTGCAGTGCTGCCTAGCTGGTCCCAGCCTCACCAGCCCCCCCTGAAATCAATAGGGGAATGGGCTGCCTTGAAATCAGACCATTTGCTCAGCCTGGAGTCTTTCTGCTCTAGAGATGCTGTACAGAGATGTGGGTCAGTGCTTGGGCAGGAGCAGCAGCATCCCCTGCCATCCCCAGCCTCACTCTGCCTGCCCCAGACGTAACATCTTTTGGTGAGGTGGCTGTGTTGGGGCAGCTCTGCAGACTGCATTTAATTTCATCAGCCTTTAATCACTGGGTCATCTCCTGCCTGCCCAGCTTGCTCTCACTCCCGCGCCTGCTTGGCTGGCAAGAAAATGTGAGCAAATGGCTGCAGCGTTACCAGACATGAACTCTAAATATTAACATCAATTTATAAACTGTATCAGCATGGATCAAAGGGATTCCAAGACGGTTTTACGGCGTGAACACTCTTTGCATGAGGAACTAATAAGATTCTGTAGGCTGAAGTACATCATGTTTTTATCGTGCCTCTGACAGGCTGTGATCCTGAGCTCGGCTCGTCCCTGTGCTGGGGCAGCTCTGTTTGCAGGGGAAGGCAAAGCCTCCTCCTCAGTCCTGATCAGGAGCCTATCGGGGGGATTGATGCTGATGTTTGCCTGGGGTCAGTGGGGGCCTGCTGCGAATTGTGAAGTCTTGAGAGAGGCAGAGTGTGTCCATCACTGGAGGATGGCATCTCCTAGTGTATACTGAGCTTGCACCAATGCCAATTACCCTCTGATCTGGGAGGGACAGCAAGGGAAGGGTGCAGTAGGATGTACTGCCCTTGACCATCTAGCCTGTACTCTTCCATGGAAAGGAGAAATGCAAATCATAGTATCTGTATTTGCAGGATGAGACCTTGCCTGGTCTCACCGGTGTGATGGTGAGTTGGGCCTGGGGAGCTGTCTGAGGTCAGCTTGGGGACCTAACTTAGGTCATGCTTGCTTTTGTACAGAAAATATGGGATACCTGCAGCAGCAGCAATGCAGCAGTGTAGGTAGGATTTTCTGAGGCTGCATAGCCAGGAGCATGCTGCGTCGTGTTCTGATTCTCCCAAGCGGTGACATTGGTGTTGCTTAATCTCGTGGTGAGCAGCTGGTAGCTCACTGTGGCCGTATGACACGTAGACTTTGCATGTTCTGTGTCTTGGCTGTGTTTTCTGCTGCCTGGGGGGACGCTTGGTCTTTCTGCCGGCTGAAAAATCTCTTGCATTCACACACACTTGATGTTTCTTAAAGCTTATCATAACTCATCCATCAGATACTTGGTGGAGTGATCAGATTTAGGCAGGATTTCCCTGAACTCTCGTCCAATATCTTGAGTGTCTCTGAAGAAGAGCCTCTGGCTGGAGCGTGGGAGTGGGGAGATAGGGAGTGCTGAGGGAAAGCTGTGTTTAGATAGCTGATCTTTGTCAGCTGTTGCTTGGCGAGATGCCTGCTGAGGACACAGACGTGCTGCTGCTGGGCAGTTATGGTGTCTTGATATCACCACGGGGCAGGCAGGGTGGTTCCTTAGCTGTTGGAGTTGTGGGCTTCAGCCTGAGCCTTGCAGAAGTGAGGTCACAGCACATTTGCTTGTGGGCGTTTGGGTTCCTCTTGGGTTTGAGAAAAGGCGTCTGACTGATTGCTTGCTGTATGGAATGATATACACGCATTCTTTGACAGAAGTTCAGCCCTGGTGAAATCTGGACTGATTTCCAAGAAAACTCAAAGAAAGAATCTGTCAGAATTATCAAGCAAGTAACAATTTAACAATTAAAATGTAACCCCGCTCTTCCCACAGGAAAGATGCTTCTAGTCTTTGCTGTAATTGCATACAGATTTGTACCAGTAATTTGCTTCTACTGCACCGAGGTGAGCGCTGTGCCGATGGATGACATTTGTAATGCGTGGCCATGGGCTGGGCAGCCCACAGTGTGCACAGAGCTCAGGTGCCAAAAATACCTCCTGGAGCCGAGCCCTGCGTGGTGGGAGCTGCCTTCAGTTTGGCTGAGAGATAAATAAATAGACAAGAACGGTGAATGCAGAGGCTTTTGTGGTTTTAAAGGCTTACTAAACTTTCTGTTTAGGCGTTGTTGGAGAGGAAGCATTAGATAAACAGAAGGGAATGTCTAGGGTGGATTTGAACACACTGTGATACTATCCTGAGTTTCGATTGAGAAGAAAAAATTATAGAAGTGACTTGGCAGAAATGAAATCAGTCCAAAATTCTCAGGCTTTGTGCTGAGCAGAGAGCTGGAAAGCTGGGCACTGTGTCGGTCCGTGGGTGCAGTCTGCCCCAAGCCCTGTACCACCGCTTGGTTCACTGGATGTGTGTCCTGGGAACTAAGTGTTTACTTGGCTCTTTGTTCAATTTCCTGGAAGAAAATTAAGAAGCGGAGTTCTTTATCCCCCAGTACAAGGATGGGAGAGCAAGAGCTGATCAACAGGAAGAGCTGATGGGGGAGGAGTTGTCTCTTTGGGAAATATTCATTCAAGTTTTACAAGAAGAAGAAAGTCTCCGAAGAAATCAAATCATGCTTTGTACCTATAGGGGATAATCCTTCCTGTGGTCTTAAAAAAAAAAAAGAGGAATCTGTAACAGGATTATAATGGTGAGATAGTATAGGGATGGATGCATTATTAGCAACCTGTCGTGCGACCTCCTGCAGGGTTCTAACACCAAATACTAATTTTAGATGACAAGGAGTTTTGTTGTCCAAGATACAACAAATGGACCAAAGAAGAAAAAAGGAGTGGAGGGAGGAAGAAACAGAAATTCTTCACAAAAAAAAAATATTTGATCTCTTCCCTCAGAAAAAAAAAAAGCAAAAAAATACAGAGAGAAAGGAAAAACCAAACCCTTTTGGCTGCCTTTTGGGCTCTTTGTTCTTTTCCCTTGTTATATATCTCTTCTGAGCTGTTTTATCCTGTTTTGTTCTGGCAAATGATTTTTGAAATGTCAAAACTTCAAGCCTTTTTTGTCACGGCTTAAGCAGTCCCACTGAACTTTGAAGGAGACCTCAGCATGAGAGACGTGAACTTTTGCTGCTGTCTTAGCCGGCCCGACTTTGATCAACATTTGAGAAGGAAAGGGAGAAAAACACACATGCAAAAACCCAAACAACGCAGTCCCCTGAAGCACCAGCACTGTGCAGCCGTACGCCGGGGTTCTCCTTAGGGCTGTGATGCTGATCTGCAGCAGGGCCTGGCTTCTGAGGGCTGTGCAGCTGCAGGGCCGCGGCCTACAGCAGGGTTGCCAGGCGGTGGTCCTGGTGTGATCTGCTTGACGCCTCCCCCTGGTTGCTTTATCCCAGGCCCTCAGTGTCTCTGTTTAAAGAGGGTTTTGCTGAGCTTTCAGCAGGGAGTGTCGTATAGTGCCTGTGGATTGCGTTGCACACGGAGCGCTTTGAGCTATGGGTTTGGCTGTACCCCATTCCCCAAAGGGTGTTTCCAGCTGGGAGCTGGGGCTTCCCCACCATCACAGCAGTGTCTGATCACCACTGCTGTCCCCTTTTGTTTACCTCTGCTGAGGGACCAGGCATTAGACGAGGCAGATCTGGCGGGTCTTTCTGACAAGCAAACCATGTTCCAAACGACACTTGCTTAGAAAATGTTTGTTCTTGTCTGTTTCTAAAAGGATTTGCTATTCAGCCTGCCCCTTCTTAGCTTTTCAAGATGTTTTTGATAAGTGCGCGCTGGTGTCTTGTGAAAACTGTTTTATGTGTGCGGATTCTTTGAAAACAAAAAGAAAATTTGTGTAAAAAGGCTTTGAAATCTTCGGAAGTTGAGCTTTCAGAATGTTTGTAAAACTCCTTTTGCTGTTCTTTTTTTTTTTTTTTTTTTTTGAAGCAAACTATGAAAGGATCAAGGTTGGGATTTTCGTTTGTGTTTCCAATAAGAGTGACAACGAGGGAAGTGTGTGGATGCATTTAAAATGGTACCCGGCTGAGCTGGGATGTGCGAAGCCTCCTGGCTGGAAGCAGTCCCCCCCTTCCCCTTGTGGAAGGAAGGAGAGTGTTTACATTTAACTAGAACTTTCAATTTCCCCACTTTTTAATTGTTTATTTGTTTATTTTCTTGTCTGAGGTGGAACTGTGTCGATTATTTTCACTAAGCATTGAATTCAGGGATTTGGGATTCAAGCATTTTCACTTTTTTTTCCTTTTCTTTTACTTTTGAGGATGATCTCTCTTGAAGACGAACTGAAATCAAAATTAATTCATCTTGAAAATGCAAGAACACTTTTTTTTCCATTCAGTTACAATTGTGTTATGTTTGTAAATCTCTCTGTGTACAGAATAGAATATGACAGGACACAATTTCCTTCCCAAATCTCTGTTGTTTTTTTCTTTCTCCCAAACAAATTTACACCTGGAACTGATCAATCTGTCCCACCTCTGAAGTCATCCTGCTGTCACCTGCTGGATTCCCTCCATCAAGGTCCTGTGCCAGGACACTGCTGGCTCAAGTCAGCCTTGTCTTTAATGAAAACCAATTATATGACTATTTTATGTCTGATTTCCTTCTGTTGCTTTCACTCTGGCTCTATTTTAAATAGGAGTGGGGTTCATTAAGGATTTAATCAAGAGCTGGTGGTTTTGCTTTTAAGCTTTGGTTACAGAGGGACTTGTCTGTCACTGAACCTCCAAATGCACTTATGTGTTTCTCCAGCCACACTTGTTACTAAGAAGCTATAAGAATAAGTAAGCAACCAAGACTAACGCTATAATAGATGTAAACACTCCCATTGGGTTCATGATGTATTTCCATCTGGTAAAAAACAAAACAAAACCCAACAACCAGTAATAGTTATCACTGGTATTTAAAGCTGTCTTTAAACGTTGATGGGAAAGAATTAACAGAAAAGGTTAGGCAGCTCTAAGGTCCTTCTTTGTACTTGGTGTTACAGTGCTTTCTGCAGTCGCCTTGTGGCTGATGGAGATGTCTCCTGCAGCCTTGTCATTCAGCCCCTGCCTCACTGGTCCTCAGTGCAACTGTGTGCTGTAGCTCTGTGTTATTTGTGTGTATGCTCAGCAGCGTGGCTTCATCCCTCAGCTATGAATGTGGAGATGCTGATCTATGTAATCTATATAAGTGTGAAAGATTTGAATTCATGTGAAATTAGAGCCTGGATTTGTATGGTGTTGTGATCTCAGGATGCTTGGAAATGGGGTTGTTCATTCAAAAGCCTGACTTCAGGTTTTGCTTCTTTATCTTCCACGAGGATAACATGGCACAGCATGAGGTTGAGGCAAACTCCTTCCTGCTAAAGCACCATCAGTTCTCGTTCCAAAGGAAGTTTGGAGTGTATGTTCAAGCAGATTCATGTGGGGTGGTTGCTGCTATGTATTTTTGTTTTGCTTTTTTAATCCCTTGGCTTTCATTGAGCTGAGAACTTCTGCAGCGCTTAGTAATGCACTTAGACATTATTTTTCCAAGTGATACAAGCCTTCAGGTTTCAAGAAAATATACCCTAGATCTATAGAGTTGCCATTCTTGAGTAATCACAAAGATCACAAAGAAGGATTTGAATCTTCAGAGTATGCTTGCAAAGCTTGCCCCTATTTCCAGTCCTGGTACTTAAAAGAAGGGTGCCTGCTAGCTCCTGGGCTACCTGGCAGTTTACCTTGTCCATTCTTCGTCTTTGAAGGTTTCTTCTCCCTGTTTTTAGAGGCTTTTACCTGGGTAACTTTTGCAAAACACCACTTAATGGCAGAGGCTTTTTGGCTCCCCTCTGATCTGTGCAGCACTATTATGGAGGCAGTCTTATAATCAATGTAATTGAAGATCAGAGTTAATGAGGACCTCTGTGCCTGCAAAATCCCCCAAGCGATGCTGGGCCTCAGATGTTAGATAAGGAAATGATTGGGCTGAACTGAAAATCTATTTGGCTAATTAGATGATGCATATTCCCAGATGCTAGTGAGGAAAAATACACTTCACAAAATAAAGAAACGTAAGATTTTATAAGAAAAGGTTTTTTTGGCAGGAATTTACTTGTAACTCTCAGGGGGGAGAGTGCAGGGAAGTTTTTTCTGATAAAAGTTGTGTTGGGTCAGTTCACTTGCCTTGAGCTGGGAGACATGAAGCAGAGACAGCCCAATGGACTGCTGCCCTCTCCCGACCTGGTCCTGGGATCTGTCTGACTGGTGGACATCATCTGCATGAGCTGGGAAAGTGATGCTCCAATCCTATGGATCAGAATAATTGCATTTTGTCCACATTCCTGCAGAGATGTAGGAATCAAATCCAGCATCTTGTGACACTCGTGGGATAGGGGAGAGTCTTGGCAGGGGGTGCCCATTCACTGGGCATTTTCATAGGCATTATGAAACAGTAGGCATGAAAGAGTGCAAATAGACTGACTGATCTATCAGAGAGGGGAGGAGAGCCTGCAACTGCAGCTCTCTGCCTTTGCAGGGAAGATTTCTTTCCTTAGTACTGGAGCAGCAGGAGCAAACTGGCTGTGCTGTGGAGAGCAGTGGGTCAGTAACATGGAAGTTCTTCTGCCTCGTGTATAGATTCCTCAGAACCTTACTTAGAATCATAGAATGGCTTGGGTTGAAAGGGACCTCAAGGATCATGAAGCTTCAGCCCCCCTGCCACATGCAGTGCCAGCAACCTCCACATTCAGTACTAGACCAGGTTGCCCTGGGCCCCATCCAATTGGGTTTGAACACCTCCGGAGACAGGGCATCCACAACCTCTCTGGGCAGCTGTTCCAGCATCTCACCACTCTCATAGTAAAGAACTTCCTTCTGATATCCAACCCAAATCATCCCTCCTTCAACTTAAAACCATTTCCCCTTGTCCTGCTATTATCTACCCTTTCAAAGAGTTGACTCCCCTCCTGTCTGTAGGCTCCCTGTGGGTCCTGGAAGGTTGCAGTTTAAGATAACTGTTTTCCTTCTTGCAACATGCTACCTTTTGGCATAAAATGCTTTTCATTTTCTTTTTATACTTGCCTAACACACTTTTTTTCCACTCTCAGGCAGCAGCTTTGTTGTGAGCGAGGGGAGCTACCTGGACATCTCCGACTGGCTGAACCCAGCCAAGCTGTCCCTTTATTATCAGATCAATGCCACCTCTCCCTGGGTGAGAGATCTCTGTGGCCAGAGGACTACCGATGCCTGTGAACAGCTGTGTGACCAAGAGACAGGTAAGGGAGGCCTGGGGAGAGTAGAAACCTTGTAGAGGCTGGAGGTGTGTGGGAGGTTTGTCTCTGGATATGTCAATACCTGCATGGCTCACCCATGCCTGGCATCAGGGCGGAGTGCTGAGTGCCAGCAGGGTACGTAATGGTGACCTCCACTAGCAGGCATTAAGCATCTGAGTGCCAGGATGGGGAGTGGAAATGGTGGACCTGTCACTTCTTTTCCCTTCAGCGTGTCTGCCCAGTGTGACCTAGTGCTGATCTCTTCCCCACCTCTCTTGTGGAGCTGCAGACACCTTTATCTTTCCTAGCCTACAGATGAACTTTTTGCTGTGTGCTCTGCTTGCACATGGATCTGCAACCTGCTGTGCTGTGGCTCAGCCGTGTGGGGCCAAGGAGAGGAGAAGTATCACCTTCCTTCTGACCCCATTCTCCTGGGTGATACATGGGGACCTGCAGTGAGCTGGGAACCCAGAAAACAGCAAAAGTGCAACAAGGAGAAGATGGGGGTCTGCATGAGTGGGACATGTGAGTGTGTGACTCTGGCAAATACTAAACTAGGTTCCTTAAGTCCATTTTCCTTATCAAGACAGTATTCTCTTCTCATACTCCTGGTCCCCAAGTCTTGTCTGTGCAAAGGTACTGGTAGGTGTAGGCACAGTAGAATAGTCACTGTGACTGAGCTCCCCATGCTGAGTAGCTCTGGGCATCACCTGCAGCCAAGGAGGGCTGAGGTAGCAGCTCCTGGCAGATGAAGGTGATGTGAGAGCATGTGCTTCAGCACAGCATGATCACTTCAGGCATCAGCAACTCTCAGCCACCTCTGAGATAAGGAAAGATGAGTTCAGTTCTACCCAGGAGAGGAAAAAAGAAAATCTCCTGCCTCCAGCAGAAAACATGGGGAGGGTGAATGTAGGCAGCCCTCCATGATGCTCTGCTTGCCAGTCTTGTGCTGGCCTTGGCACTGATGCAGGCCCTATGTGGTGTTGGCTGTTCTCCCACAGCAGCCCAGCTGCTGATCCCCTTGCATCCCCAGCTCTCTGTAGCAGCTTATCCCTCTTGCTGGATGCTCAGCGCCCGAGCAGGACATGTCAGATCTCATTTGCAGGGAAGGGAATGATGCTCTTTAGTTCAGCTCCAGCACAGTGCTGGATCCTAACCTCATCAGCTGCTTTACAGTTCCCATTCCTGCTTCCCATCTGACCAATATCCTACAGCATTGTCTCTACCTGATACTGGTTGAAGTATGGTGTGTCCTGGATGTGCCTGGGGGAAGGGATCAGGTTCAAGGGGCTGTGACCTGCTCAGAGCAGAAGAAGCAAGGCAGAAAATCTGTGATGAACTCAGGCAGGCTATGATCCCAATGCTGGGCACATTGGGCATTGTCTGTGTGTCTGCCTGAGCCGCCAGCTTTTTTCTTCTCCCTTCAACCTGGGAACTTGCACGTGGATAAAGTAAAACCTTTCTTCTGTCTATGCCAGTCTCATTGCAGGGGTAGGGCAGGACTGGGTGGTGGGGCTGTGGATTTGAAGTACGAGTTTCCAGACTTTACCAAGAGCTGAACAGTTAACTACCTACTGACAGTGAATCCTTTGGAAGTACCTATGGGACTCCCACCCCAGGAGATAGCCCCCAGCATCGCTTCCAGTCCTTGCTGTTGATGAGCCTTCAGCTGGTGAGAAGTTTCCATGCCAGGATGGGAGCAGATCGTAATTCCGTGATGCACTGCATGTATTTTTAGATTTATATTTATTAATGTCATTCTATTTTTAAGGGTGATTTATTTTTATCACCACAAGAGAGAGAGGCCTTTGGTTTTACAAGGGGACATAAATCCTTTCTAGATTTCAACCTTTCCAGGTCAGGGATTTTATCATCGCTGTGAGCATCTAGAGGAATGGGTGCGGGGGGTTTCCCTGTCCTCCATCCTCTCTGGATGGGGGAGGAGGGGTGCTGGGCCAGGGTTTATCCTGTCTAGGGCACGAGTGCCCTGAAGGTTTTCCTTATGAGGAGCAGCAGGGCGACCCCTGAGGTGCTTCAGTGTGTTTATAGCCACTCTGCCTTCGGTCCCCTTTGGAGACTGCTCTCTTGTCCCAAAGGTTTCTCCCTCCAAGCTGTATGCAGACCTCCTCCACCTCTATGAGAGGACTCGTCCTCAGCAGCAGTGCCAGAGACTGCTGGCACAGGTTTGGACAGAAGTCACCAGGTTGCACATGTGGTGATGCTCAACCTCTTACTCCTCCCTGAGCTGAAGACCTCTTTTGGGTTGGAGTTTTGTGGAGTATCTGTCCGTGCAATGTGCTGATTCGTAACCAAAGCCACAAGTGCTGCTTCAATATGAATAATAATCCACACTGAAAACCATGGCTCGGAAACGCTAGGAAATGCCAAAACATATCTTGCTTGCCTGACCTTAATTTGCTTTCCCTTGTGTCTTCACAGTGTGACTCATTCTTTAATTAAATGATTGCTGCCCCTGACAAATTTCAAGCCCTCTCTGCAAAGTACCAGCTCATCAGAGCTTTTCAGGGAGAGCACCAACATCTGCACAGGAGCAGAATATCATCTGTGGCTTCGAGTGAGCTGGGTGCCTCTCCTGAATCTGTCCTCAGCCTCACAGTGTGGATAATGCGCTCCAGAGCTGCTCCTCGGTTGGGTTTTCCAGTGGACGTGGCATTCTTGCCACATTCTGAGATGCTTTTTCCTACAATCAAGGAGTGCTGTTTTTTCATTCACCTCCCTTACCGGTGCCGGTAGCATTTATGAGGGCATCCTTTTTTTGGTGGCATATGCAAATCCTGATTTGTGAGCACAATTACCTGCTTTGTATGCACAAAACTGATTCACTTGCACATTCTGTGGGCATCGCTTAAGAGACCTGCTGGAGAATTGGTCCCTTAGGGCCAAACGCTGGAAAAAACAGCCTCTGATTCTGTGCTGTCAGGCTTGCCAGAGCAGTGGCATAAATGAGATGGATCGCTACCTTGATTAGCAGGTGCAAGTGCGTTGATTTTTTTCCCCATCCATAAATCAGGCACTTACCCGTTAAAGCTGTCTTCTATGCATTCACAATTGATTGCACCCACAAAACAATAGGCACATGCTTGTAAGAACCCAATTAGGTGTGGTAGTGAAAGGTCTTTTTCTAGAAATTGGCAGGGGGAAAAGAAAAAAAAGGTTTCCATCATCTTCCAAATGGGTGAGTTTGTCACTGGGGCCGCAGATGGCTCTGCTGTCCTGATAGGACAGGGCACCTGTGGATGGGAAGCAGATGGAAGTCGGTGTTAAATGTAGCCTTTATTTAAAGGGGGTTTGGAGGTTGCAGAGCAGGACATGTAAATCAACAGATGACCAACCGTGGTGAGGGGGTACTTGTGTTTATGAAAACAGCCATTTTCGTCAGTAGTTCAATTTAGTATCATGTGTCTTTTGTGTGCATCAAGCAATATTTGTTTGTTCTCATGAACTTGTGCTATTTTCGCTGTTGGAAGATCCTAGTGTCTTTATTGACTTTGGCTTTCCTAAGATGAGGTTCTGTCTCTCTAAGGTATGTAGTTTAATAACTTGGTCAAAACTCACATAATATGCAATTGCTTTTCATGCGGCGGCGCAGCTTGCCTTGTGCAACAAGCAGGGCAGGAGGCAGTTAACTCCCAGGCTAACTGCTTCGGGCTGTGGTGTTAGACATAAACAGCAATCAAAATGCATGCCCGCGAGGGGGCTGAGTTAAGGTTATCTGTGCTGTCTTTGCACTCTCATTTTCTGCCATTAGAGTGTTTAATCCTGCAGCTGCTAATGTTCCTGTAATGGCATTTCTGAGCTTGTCTAGAGGCTGCGGAGAGCAGGGAAGGGAGGGGAGCCGCTGTGGCTGGAGCTGCTCCTGGGCACATTTTGCCTGCTTGGCCCATCCCACCAGCCCTGCTGGCTGACTTTGGTGGTGTCAGCCCAGAAGGTGATAGTTGGGCCCTGCAGAGCACATTTGGGTGCAGCCTGCTCAAGACCTTGCAGCAGCCGCGCACGTGTGCCCATGGGGAGCTTCCTCAGCAGTGCAGCTTAGGGGCTTAGCAAAAGATAATGAGAATAATACGTGTGTTGAACGTAAACCCAGACACAATCCTCACCAGTTAGGTTTGCTCTCAAGTGCTTTGATGCATCTGGGCAAGGAGAGTGACTTGCAGCGGGGGGAGAGGAGGATGTCTGTAGTGTTGATTCCAGATTTTCCCTCTGCATTCACAGCAGAGCTGAGCTGTCTGCCTCTGCTCCCAGCCACTTTGAGCTGTACCTCATGTCTGTACCAGCCTGATGCTGCCCATGTGCTGCAGTGGAGGATCTCTAGGGAGCTGCTGGTCATCCTGCCTCGTGGTGGCTGTGTTCCTTTAGAGGGGTATTAAATAATCAAAGAGAAAGAAAGTTTGTCCTGATAGGAAAGAGCTTTCCTTTCTTGTTCCTTGAGAGCTGAACAGCTTTTAGTGAAACTGAATTTCTCATCAGGATTAAGCAGAGAGAGTTTGGAAAATGCCATCCCCAAAGGCCAGGAACTGCAGATAATGAGGGTGGAAAAGAAACTTGTCAGAGCTGGGAGCTGCTGAGGAGTCACGGCCTCAGCTGGGCCAGTCCTGGCTGCATCAGCCACTTTCTGAGGACCCCTCACTTGTCCATTGAATTTAGGAATTTAATGATCCATTAAGACCATTTTTGTCCTTTCTGTGTTGAATTTTCTCGGATTCTATTTCTCTGCCATCCCACAGGGTTGCAGCAACCCATTTAAAGAAGGGTTTTGTAGAGGTGCCTTTTGAGCTTCCCTCTCATCCGCACCTGTATCAATCAGAAACTCTGTGCCAACCCTTGTGCACATGTGCACTGTGCCTGTCCCTGGCCGGCTCATCCCCTCCATCGTGGCTGCTAGCCAGGGAAAGGAGCAATGCGTGCAGTGTTGGGGTAGTGGCAGGGACTGAAGGGCCAGGCTTTGCCCTGGAGTGATCCCTGCAGCCTCCTGCCTGCACCCAGGGTACAAGTTGTGCTTCTGGGAGAGGTGCCCACAGGGCCAGAGCCTGTGCCCAGGGCAGAGGCACAGCCCCTGGCTCCATGAGTAAAAGTGCTGCTGCCTGCAAAGAGCAGCTTCTCCAGGAGCACAGGGACTCTGGGAGCCTCTGCTGTATGCCAGCTGGAGGATTAGAGGAATCCCACAGCATTATCACAGCAGATCACCTCTCCCTAACGAGGATAACAGGATTACCAGCACGCTGGCGCAGGAACACTTGGCTGCATGGCACTCACGCAGCCTGGCTGTGCTGCTCTGTGGATAAACAAGGAGATGGCTGGGGGATGTTTCTGCTTCAGGATGAGCAGAGATGTGGTGTGATGAGTGAAATAGAAGAAACCTTTTAGCTTCCTGTGTAGATGTGTAGAAAAGAGCCGAAGTCCTCATTGCGCTGGTCTGGATGCATCTTGAAGGCTGTTGAAGGCCTTTACACCAAGTTTCTGTGTGCTTTCCCTCTGCCCTAGGAGCACAGTGGGGATTCAGACAGGCTCCTCTCCTTTGGGCATGAACAAGCCATGGGACAGCCCTGAACCAAAAGCTGATGGTGCAGAAGATGCTGATTGGGCTGCAGAGTGCTCCCGTACTGCCACTGCATGAAGTGTGCCACCATACGGAGCCCTGTGCTTGGAAACAGGCAGAGGAAGCTCCCACCTGTGTGCAGCCACCAGGCAGATGTGTGCTTGGTTTGCCCACCTCCTCCGTGCTCTGGGTCCAGCTCCTCTTCTGAGCTGCAGCAGCGGTGCCGGATTGTGGCAGTGCCACTCGGTGCTGCTTTGATCTCTGTGCTTGCTCATCTCCCTGCCAGCCCTGTGGACATGAAAGCACAGCAGGAGGAGGCTGTGAGACGTGTCTGGGGGCACTGGATGCACCCTGCAACTTCTGCAGCCCTGGAGGCTCTGTGCTCCCTGCCATCAGCCATGGCTGGGCAGTCTGATCTGGCCTGATTCGTGGATTCTGAATTCAAAAGAAGACAAATGGCTTCAGCATCAGTGTTTGCATGTGCACAGCACGGGTCGGCGTCTGCAGAAATGGGCTGCTTGTCACAGCACTTTGGAAATCCCAGTTCATTTGTCCTCCCTCAGCAGAGGCACAGGGTTTTGTAGCCCTGAACAAGAGTGCTGTTGTTTGGGCTTTTGGTGGTGGCAGTTTTTAGCAGCATGTTGACATCTGCTCTTAAGGAAATACACTTGCTCAAAGGAGGAATTAGGGGCCTGGGACCCCCACCTCGGTCACACTGAGCCCATGCTGGTTCACCCCACAGGCCATGGCAGCAGCTGGTTCAGCATCACACCCATCAGGGCTGAGGACAGTAGAAATCCCAGGATGTTTTGGGGTGTTGAAGGAGGAGGGTGCTGGTGGTCTCAGCCCTGCACATCCCTGCTGTGTGATGCTCCCGCTTCCCAATACAAACCTCCCTATAAACCTCCCAGTGAAGCCTCCAGCACTGGCTGTAGCTGTTGAAGCTCTAGGATTGAAGTCAATAAAATCAATATTTCTGCAGGTTGATAGAGTTCCTCCTTCCAACACCGAGCTGCCTCAACTGTAAACAAACTGGTGGACAAAATAAACACACTGTGCTGCGGGAAAGGGGTTAACGGCCCTGGCACCTGCAGCCATCAATAACCAAGGCGGTGATCGGGCTGTTGGATGCCAACCTCTCTGGGTGTTTTTTTTTCCCCTTATTTGCTCTAATTTCCGTGGCAGGCTCAGAAAGTGAGCCGGTGCCCCAAGATTCCCAGCTCTGCTTTGCAAGCACTCTGAGATGTCTCTCATTTGTAGATCATATATTTGTTATGTAATAAGCGCCGGGAATTAATGATCCACGTCGTGGCTGGGGGAACTTGCGTACTGAGCACCCAAGGAAAAAAAATAACTTTTTTTTTTTAACTCACTGATGGAGCCATTAGGACATGCAGTTCTTGTCACAGGACCGCCCTGGGCCAGGCAGGCTGCGGCATGGTGAGCCGGAGCAGGAGCTCATGCAGTCTGCTTCCCAGCTCCATCCCTTTTGAGAAGTAATGCTCCTGCCTCTCCCATTATGAATCATGAGGTTAGCAGCTTTTGACAGATCATAAATCAGTGCTTGGAAGTTGCTAGGACAAATCCCAGGACATTTAATCTTTAATATTAGACGCGTTTAAAGCAGTGAATATTTCATGAAGGTGCTGTTGCATTTTAGCACGTCATTAGCTGTCTCCTTCTTCCCCCCCCCCCCCCTTCTCTTTCCTTACCTCTCCTTTTCCAGACATCTCTTAGAATCTTGTGGGCTGCACCCCCGTTTCGTTTCCTCCTGACAATAAAGCTCTTTACTGTAATCCCTGCAAGACACGCTGAGCTCAGCTGGGGACTGAGGTGTACTCAGTCCCTGCCCACCTGCAGCCTTGCTGGTTCTGGGGGTTCTCCTTCCCTGCCTCCCTCCTCTCAGCGAGGAAGAATAGCACAAAGCGAGGCAGAGGGAGTGGGAGAAGTAATCGACAGATGCTTGTAAGAAAACTCCACGCGCAAATCCAATTCATCTTTTGATTTTGCTGTTTCTTGCTCCGGGTTATATATTCATACTGATAGCAGGATCGATCTGGGCCAAGCTCAGGTCTGTGCTCCTGCTGTCAGCAGGGTGTAATGGGGGGTGGGAGCCCCTTGGAATGGCAGAGACTGGAGGCCAGGAGAGGTGGGAGGTTGATTCTTCTGCGCTGAGTGAGCCGGGGGGGTTGCAGAGGGGACTGCACCTATGGGGTGGGTATTTGTTGTCCTGGAGAGGTGCTGGTGTCGTGCTGTGCTTCTTTGGAGGCCACCGGGCAGGGCTTGGCTGGCCCTGGGGAGCTGAAGGGATGTGCATGGGTTGGGATCAGACATCTTGATTCATTGCATCACATCTCCAGCTCCAGTAACACATCGTGTAACCTTGTCAGAGAAGTTACAGAATATCCCGAGCTGGAAGGGACCCATAAAGATCACCAAGCCCAGCTCCTGGCTCCACACACCTCCATCCCAAACCCTATGGGTGAGAGCAGTCCCGATGCTCCCCGAGCTCTGGCAGCTTGGGGTTATGCCCACTGCTCTGGGAGCTGTGTCATGCTCACTGCTCTCTGATGCAGAACCTTTTCCTAACCTTTTCCCAGCTGACACAGCTCTACACCATTTTCATTGGAGCAGCCAATGTGGTGCTTTCTGCACAGGGAGGTCTTACATGTCCCTGGTCTCTTGCAGGGGAGTGCAGCTGTCATGAAGGCTATGCCCCAGACCCCATGCATCGCCACCTGTGTGTGCGCACTGACTGGGGACACAGTGAAGGGTGAGTGGAAGCTGCCTGTGCACAGCAAGCTGGCTTCGTGCTGGGCTCAGCTCCTTTCCTTGTGACCTTCATCATTATCACCAGAGATCTGGCACCTGGTGGTGCTGCTGTCCTTGCCGGGGATGTGACGCAGCTTCTCTCTCCCTCTTGGTCTCCCAGGCCGTGGCCCTATACCACACTTGAGAGAGGATACGACTTGGTCACAGGAGAGCAAGCACCGGAGAAGATACTCAGGTGGGTTGGGTACCATTCGGCTTGTCTGTATTTGAGTTGGAGGTCCACCATTCACTTTGGATTCTGTATTCCTATATGACGTGTTTGTCCCCATTCCAGGTCCACCTACAGTCTGGGACAAGGCCTGTGGCTGCCTGTCAGTAAGAGCTTTGTGGTGCCACCCGTGGAGCTTTCTATCAATCCTCTTGCCAGCTGCAAGACAGATGTTCTGGTAACGGAAGATCCAGCAGATGTCAGGTAGGAAGCAGATTTCTCATTTTATTCGTGCTTGAGTGGCTAGACTGGTCTTTAAATTGCTACTGAGGATTCAGTAATTTATATAACAAGTTTGATCAATTTTCTTCCAATAAGAGATCTGATGTGGTTATTTTCCAGGTGATTTTTGGTTGTTATGGGTCTATGCCAGATAAGTCATGTAACTGAAGCCTGACAGTCCCATCAGGTGAACTGGTCAGACCTGTGACACGGCTGTTTTCAAGTGGCTTAAATCTAATGTTTGTTTGCATAGCTTTAGTTGGTGCATTTATAGGTACAGAGGATGTCATCATTGTTCTGAGATGCTGATGTATATCACATCTACTCAACCACTGATTTTCTGGTTTGGACCTCATGAAGGGCCAAGGTCAGAGCTTGGTGAAAGGTTGTGTTGTTGGTCCAATTAGTAAGCAATTAGAGGGGTTATTTTTCTCCCTTGAGTTCAGCAGATGCAGGGATTTTTCTCTGGCTCTCCCATTCTCGCTTGCTTGTGCTTTAGCCAGACTTCATTTGCCATTTCATTCAGCAGGGTTGAGGGTGGGCAAAGTTTGGGGCATGGAAAGAGAGTCCAGGCAAAACAATTGTCTTCCGTGCCCCAGCTGGAAGGTGATGCTGTTATTGCCCACCTCTGCTTGGTTTGCAGAGGTTTAGCTGTTTGATTTGTAAGGTATTGGTGTGTATTTCCTCTCCTTGCTTAAATCAAGATTAAGTGTGTGATCACAGGGTGCCAGGGATTCCCTAGGAGTCTTCCCTGCCTTCCTGCTTGCTGCCTTCTCTTATTGAATGAAGACAATTTCTTGACGTGCTAATTCTTGTCTGTGCTGTGGATCGTATTCCTGGGAATCCCTATCTCCCCAACCCATTTTCTTTCATTTTCTAAGAGCAGTGGGATATTGGATTTCCACTTCTCTGTCCCACCACTGTGAGTCTTGGCAGGGCTCCTTGTGGAGGAGTGCTGGGGCAGGAGGGCAGTTTCTGGCACAAAGGCTTTTGTCTGCTTTCCTCCAAAATGAAACCCTGAATGAGAATTCCTGATATAAATATCAGGAGTGACCCAGGTAGAATAAAAGAGGTGAGTTCATGGCGCTTGTATCCTACGTGAAGGAGATGCTAAATTATTAAAACTTTAATAAACGTAATAATAAATATTTGATGCTGAATTATGGAGGATTTCGCAGATACAGTGAAAACCCCAAACTGAGGTGTTATTATTCCTGCATTAGAACCTAAATGCTTCTCAAAGGAGGATCAGGCTGGCAGCTCAGGTTCCCGAGCACCTTGTGAAGGATGGGGTGGAGAAGGTGCTGTACAGGGGCTGCTGGAGGTCCTGGTGCAGGGCAGCTGTGCTCGGGATGCTTAGTGTGCAGCCCATGAGGAGGGACATTGCGGTGTTTGGCACCTGTGAGCATTGCCTGTCCTGTCTCCATATTGAGGCTGCTGGGAGCTTTTACAAAATGAGAGCAGTACTATAAAGCTGTTCATCTTTGCTTTGTTCCTTTGGACTGAGACGTACGTTGGTAGCAAGTCAAGGGAGTGGTAATGCAGCAGTTCTGGTGGTCCAGGTGTCTGAATGGTGTCTGGTAATACTGGACCTACGGTCGGAGTCGAACACATACTGTCCAGCACACAGGACTTCAGGAGTCCTCCCTCTGCCCTCATGCAGCCCTGCTTTCTGGAGCCGTGGTGACACTGCTGTCTGCATGCTGGCAGCTCCTGCTTGTGTGCTGTGGTGTTTTAGCTGTGACCCCCTCGTGTCCCCATACCAGCATCAGCCCTGTGCTGTATTACAGCAGTTGGAGCACGGCTGTGTCTCAGCGCTCGCAGTGTGCCGTGCGCTGTCCTGTAACGCCGTGATGGTAATTCAGCCCAGTATTTCTTCTGTACCTTTAGTAACAGGCGTACTGCGTTCCTCCAGACCTTTCATTAGTCTGGCGCCTTTTCACTCTGAGGTCACTTCTTGTGAAGAGTTTAATGGAGGAAAATTGCAGAAAGCCTGGCTTGGAGGAAACAAGTGATGAAGTCTTTACAACTTGGAGGGTTAAAGGTCTGAACACGGCCTCGTGGTTTTATGAAGGCACTGGGGACTGCAGAAAGGCCGGATGGGGCTGTGCCATCAGCAGATCTCCGGAGCAGTGCTGGCTCCCTGCAGCTCACAGGGATGATGTTCTCCGTGTGGTTCCCTGCTGAGCCTTCCTCCAGCCTTCTGCCATGGCTACAGCCCACCCTGCAGGTAGGGGTGGCAGGTGGGATGCTTGCTGCCTGTTGTCTAGTGTGCACTAGACAAGGAAAAGGGACTCTTTTTGGTCCTATTGGAAGTATCACTTGTCCTGTGGGATGGAACATTGCTGTGTTTGTTCAGCTTGGGCTGCTCAGCCTTTGGGCAGCTCTCTATAGATCTCAGGAGGACACAGCTCCTGCTCCCACCCCAGCGCTGAGTTGCAGCAGCAGCCTTTGGTGGCTTTCCAGGTGTGTGGGGTGACCCTGGTGCTGGTGGCACTGGTGCTGAAGGTGTCCCCTGGAGGTGATGCAGGGGCTCCTGCCCTGCTGTCACTGTGCTGGTGGTGTCACCCTGTGCCCCTCTGTGCCACCAGCTCTGCAGAAAAGTTTGTAGTTTCTCCTGAGGAGGTATAAATCGGAGGAGCGAGCCTCAGCTGCTGCCTGACATGACATATAGCTTTATTGTTATGGCAACCATAGAAACAAATAAAAGCTTTGCCTTCGCTTGACAAGCCTTTGAGATGTCCTGATGGAGAGACAAGTGTTCAGTGGCAGAATGAATTCTCTTGAACTCTCTGTCAATTCATCTTCGTTTTGCTCCCAAGCGAGCCCCTTTGCTCTTGGAATTCTTTGCCAAAGTACAATCAGTGAGATTTTTTGTTACTGTTGTTATTATTATTTTATCTTCATTTCTCCCAGTGCTGCACACACGGCATTTGAGCTGGTTATGCTCCCCAGTTTTAAGCCTGTGTGTCCCATGGAGCAGGGGCTGGCCTGTGTTGAGGCTGGGAGCTGCGCTATGCTCCTGACATGTGGCCTGACCTGGCTGAGACCCTCTGTATCAACCAGTAACACCAGTGTGGCACCAGCTTTTGCAGCAATTTGGGTACTTTACACCTTACTGTGAGTCTCCCTGCACTTTCCAGTGGATGGGAAGTGAGAGGAGAAATGGAGGAGAAAGGCAGGGGGAGTGGGCCAGGAGAGGGGAAGCAGTTTTGTTAAGCATCAGCAGATTTCACCTCCTTGGCACCTGGGCCTCACACCTCTCCCCTGGGAGCACAGGGAAATGAGCACTGCTTTGGGCAAACCCAGCCAAAGCTCAAGAGGGTTCTGCTGAGTGCTCTGCTCCAGCACAAGGTGGGTTCTGTGCTTATCTTGAGCATCACCCAATTTGGTGCAAAAGGGCTTCTCTTGGGTTCACTCCTGCTATTTCTTCTGCCTTCATGGTCTGTCTATCCTTGCAGCATCGCCTTTTCCCGAGCCTTGGGATGTGTTTGGGAAGCCCTTTCTGGGGCTGTTTCTCAGCAGGAGCAGTGAACCCAGGCTGCTGCCTTCCAACCTCTTTCCCTGATGATAACAGCAGCCACAAGTGCCAGTGATGCAGCCGTGAGTGGCTGACAGCAGGTGTCTGTGATGAATGGACAGCTTAACGTGATGGAGCAAATTGATCATTCCATCACCAAGCACAACCTACTCATTGCTGGATAGAGGGCAATTCATTACTGCATGCATTGCAGAGACATCAGCATCCCCAGAGATAAGATCCCCTTGGCTCTGGCCTGGGCTTCTTAACATCCCAGTGTGCTACCAGCTCACAAAAGGGTAGAGAAGCAGCTCCTGGTGCTTAACACGGGATAAAGGCAGCCCTCAGCCTCAACTTCCTTGGGGAAAGGGTGGATGCTGCTCAGAAAGGCAGCTGCCAGCCTTTGCTCTGCATGTGTCAACCCCACATCGTCCTGGTGCTTGTGGGATTTTCCTGCTTGCTGCCTCCGGGTTTGATTTCCTCGAGCAGATTGGAGGAGTCAGCTCTGTCTCATTTGGCAAAGGGATGACTAAATGGGGCTGTAACCTTGTGGCAGTCACTGACAGCTGCGAGCACAAGGAGAGAGGAATCACAGGAGTGGTGCATCGGGGAAATGAACAGCAGAGAGGAAATGAGGGAAAAGAATTAAACTCAATCTGGAATCACCCGGGGAGTATCTTGGTTAGGTCAGAACCAAACCCGTGCCTAGCAGCACCTCCATCACTGGGAGGGTGCAGAGACCTGATGTGCTCTGTGCATCTCTGTGATCCACCACCAGCAATGGGATCTGCTCTGCCCAGAGGCAGGGGGATATCTCAGCCCTCCTTCTTTGTGGGCTTTGCAGTAATCCCTGCTACAGTAATGCTGAATTTCCCTTTTTGTGTGATCCTGTGAAATTCCTGAGCTCTTCATACTGCGCTATAAAACTACGCAGAAAATGATCAAACCACTTTGGGGCAATGCCTGTAAATTTGAACTGAGCTCATAGGCAAATCCATTGCAGAGAGCACGCACCAGGAGCAGCCATGAGTTGTGCAGCTGAGTGATTGCTGCTCCTCTCATCAACGGTGCCACAGAGCCCGGGAGGGAAAAGCAAACAAATGCACAAACAGATTTTGTTTATGTATTTATTGAGACAATTAAAACCCCCAACACTTGCCAAATACACACATGCTGTCTCACACCCGGAATGGTTCCCTTTAATGTAGCTGGGATCTCCCATCGCAGAGCATGATTTGGCACCGAGCTCTGCAGCTTCTCCTTACCGCAGATCTTCAGTTGCTGGTAGCTGTGTGTGTGTCTGTCCGTCTGTCTGTCCATCAGAGCGGCTCAGCCCTGGGCAACAGTATCCTGCTGGCATCCAAGTAGAATCTGGACATTGGGGATTTGCAGGGCAGGCAGTGGCTTTGAAACGCAGCACGGGTGTATGTGCTTAAGAGAGATAGAAGGTTGCTAAGTCAGGCATTGGGATTGCTTTAGTGAAAGGAGCTCTCCCATCCCTGTTTGATGGCAGTATTTGTTTTTACATCCCTGCCTTTGTTTCCTATTAAACACTGGCTGGAACATGCTTTGTAGCTGCAAGTTCAAAAGCAGTACAGCCCCATGGCTTCTCATTTTGTCCAGCCTCTCTGTGCTATTTTTCTCTAATTATGTATTTTCCCTGCATCTGAGTTTTCTTAGCTGTCCTTTGTGAGTGTCTGCTGCCTGGGCAGGGCACTGGGAAACAGGAGAAGGACTGGGCGATCTCCTCCTGGCAGCAGCTGCATCCAGCTTTTGCTGGAAGACTCTATTTTCCCCTTTTTCTCCTTTTCCTCCTGCTCTACCCTTGCTGTTTCTTTTGCAGTGAATGATCGAGCTGTGCAGCCTGCCTGAGGTTTCACGAGGATGTGCTCATGTCATCCAGGGCAGCCTGGGGCAGGCAGGAGGCAGCTGGGGACACAGTGCTCCTGGGCTGTTGAGCTGGTGTTGCAGCAAAAGAGAAGGCTTCGTTTTGTTGGCAATTGCACATGAAGGAGAAACGAGTTAAAAACCACGGCATTGCTTGGGGAGGGTGGGATGCTGGGGGTTTGCAACAGGAGTGGCAGGTGCTTGCTGGGGATGGCTGGGCTGTGAGCAGAGCACAGGGCATAGCTGCTGCTGGGAGGGATGCTGTGCTTCTGGAGAACAGTGGATCGCTGGGAATGGACACAGCAGCAGCACAACTAGAGTGGGGCAGGCACTCGAGCCCCAGCAAACACAAAGAATTGGCAGTCAGCTTTGCTATCTATTACCGACCCTGATGACCCAGGTTGACATCACTCATCACAAGCCAAGTTGTGCAGTATGGCACAGGTGGGTTCAGGAGAAGGACAGCTGGGGAATGAGAACAGTGGCAGCAGCATGAGGGCCAGGGCTCCCCGTGTGTCCGGGGAAGGAATTTCTGAGCCTGTGCTCCCTCTCCCAGGGCTGCCAGGAGCAAACTTGGCCTGAAGGCACTGCAGGGCTTTAAAGCAGGAGCAGATGGGATGATGGCCTGTACCCACCTGGCTGTATGCCTCCCCTCCAGTTCAGCTGTGTGAGTGGCATCTACAGTCCTGTGTGGGGCTGTGACATTGGGAAAAGATGAATACATTTTCTTTAGCTATTTTAAAATGCAATTGGAAGGAACTGGCCCCATCAACCGCCCGCTTCTGATGAGATTTCAGGTGCCATAAACTTGCCCGATGTGGTCCATTTCTGCTCCTCCTTTCTGGTTTTTATCTCCCGTGACTGCTGTTGGATCACTTCATTCAGAGGACAAAACTAATAAAATGCATCCGAGCTGAAATGTTCCTGGGAGCATGCCAGCAACCTGCGATGGGCTTCGGAGCTGCCAGAGGATGAGAAACAACCTCACATGAAGGCAGTGGGAACGGAGGTGGACATGAGCCGGGGAGGCTTGTCCTTCTGTTTGAGGGGTGTTTCAGGGAGGACACCATCCCTTGTAGGTCTGGAAAGGACCTTTGGAGAAAATCAACCCCTGGGTTCATTTGATTTCTTGGTAGTTTTTTAATGGGATGGCAGATGCACACATGGCTATGGAGGAATTGTGCTCACCAATAAAACTGGGAAAACCCTCATCCAGCTTCAACCAAAGGGCAACCACAGTTGCAGCTGGTGAACCGAAGAGGCTGCACTATCTCAAGATAAATGAAGATAATTAGTGTTGCCTGAGCTCCTGAGCAGCCAGGAAGATGTTTCCATTGACCCTGATGTGCTGGGCACAGTGCCCTACAGAATCACAGAATGACCCAGATTGGAAGGGACCTCAAGGGTTGTGAAGCTCCAACCCCCCCTGCCACAGGCAGGGCCACCACCCTCCCCATTTAATCCTAGACCAGGCTGCCCAGGGCCCCATCCAACCTGGCTTTGAACACCTCCAGGAACGGGGCATCCACAGCCTCTCTGGGCAGCTGTTCCAGCACCTCACCGCTCTCATAGTAAAGAACTGCAGCCCCGCAGCTGCAGCATTCCCCATAGGCTTTGCTTTGCTCCGGGATGTCTCTGTGGCTCTCGGGGTGCTTTGTCATGGCCTTTGCTCTCGGGATACCCATAGGGAGAGACAGTGCAGCACTTCCCAGATGTAAAGCCCAGAAAGCTTGGTGTGTGTGTTGCATCTGTATCAGTGTCCTGTGTCCAGCATTGCCCATTGGCATGGAAAATCCTTCAGCTCCCTGTGCTGTGCCGCAGCTGCAAACCCTCTGCCCTTTGCCTCCGCTGTGTCCAGATTCTGCATCATTGCCCTTTTTCATCTGCTTATTCACCGTGTATTTGACTTCTCTGTCTATGATGTAGCGGATGGTAAGTCCTACACAGGTTCTGTGGCCTCCCCAGGTCTGGCTGCCAGCTAGAAAGCGAGAATGAAAAGCACCCTCAACTTTTTCTTGCTGCTACGCATGTAAAGCCTGGGGGTCTGGTGGGCGGTGGTGCTTTCCTGAGTGCCACACTGCAGCACATTAGGCAGAATATTGTTTGGAGAGACTAAATCAAAGTGCTGTGAATCTGGAGAGGGTGGGAAGGGGGGCTGGAGAGCGAGCGGGAGGAAAAATAACACCAAGAAAATTAGGTGAAGCTTTGCAAAATAATAATCCCATCCTGGGAATTGCCCTGCTTTTACTGCCTGAAGAATTCCTGTGTGCTAATCAATTCAGCTCCAGACATTTCCTCCAGTGCTTTTGATATAATGAGGTGCTGGCGGCTGAACCAAGAGCCTGTTGTTGTAGCTCAGGGTGCAGGCAGGGACCTGCTGCACCACGGGGCACTGCAGCTTTCGGTGCCCTCCGTGTGTCTCTCAGAGCATGCTTGGTGCCAGCGTCCTGCTGCCTCACCTGCACACTTTGGGATGGGCTGAGCACTGCCCTTCCAGGAGCCGGGGGAACCCTGAGCAACCGACTCAGGCTCTCTGTGCCTATTTCCCTAGTGTAGATGGAGGCTCTGTCTACCTGCGTGCATCTGAGCCGTGTAAATATCATTAGTATGAATGAGAGCCCTTAGTGCCATTGAGGCTGTGCCTTTGGTGATGTTCTCAGGCAACTTCCACCCCAGCCTGGGGCCATGGGATGTCCCACGTCACTGCCTGCCCGTGTCCTTGCTAATCCTAATCGTGCTGCTCCGACCACCTGTGGACAGGGGCTCTCTCCCTGCAGCAGCCCTTAACCCAGAAGCACACAATTAAACACCATCTAATACTTCCCTGCTACTGTGCAGGGCTTAAAATGACACAAATGAAGAAGCTGAGAATTAAGGCAGAATACTGTGTAAATATGCACTGAGATTTTGCAATAAGAAGTCTCTTTATTCAGTTCAGTCCACATTTTCTTTCTTTTCTTCTTAATTAGTGTGCATTAGACACACTTGGGCAGAGCTGAAGGTGCTGGCTCTGAAATGTGGTTGCTCTGGAATTGGACGCAGCTTTGAGCTGTGAAAGAGTAGTTTGTAAAGGGTTAATGGTGAAATGGTGGGTGGTTTAATAAAGAGCTCCTTGACCTGTAGAGTCCGAGAGGCAAATACGTTGCTTATAACCATCTATCGCAGGGCTGATCTGTGTGTAATGGGCCCTGACATCTGCTAGGGCTCAGCTACCTGAGCAAATGCTGTGGAGCAGCTGCTGTGCGCCAGCTCCCCAGAGGGGTGCCCTGAAAACCCTGTGGAAAGGGATGGAGTTAACCTGCAGCGAGGCTCTTGAACCCAGCCCCTGTTTATTCAGTGCGTGCCCATGCTGACAGCCTGTCATCTGCTATTAACTCTCATTGGAAGTGTCACTGCAGGCTCTTAGCACCAGAGCTGAGTTTCCCGGTGGCAGAGGCTGGTGCACGAGGTCCCCGTGTGGTTGGGTGTTGGTACCCAGGGGTGTTCCTCCTCTTGATGTGTACTGATGCTCTCCTTTGGGGACGCAGTGGGTTCCTGCTCGCCAGCTGCCCCGTGGTGATGGTCTACCCAGGATCTGATAGTTGGATTCTGCTGGCTCTGAATCTCCCTGCTGAAGGACTTTGTTGTTTTGGCAGCAGTGGAAAGGAGCTCTCATAGACTTGCTCCAAGTGGTTGGAGTGGACACCTTGAGCTGACCCTGTTTGTTATGGGTAGGCTGTTCCAGGGTATCCATTTCCTCTGTTTTTCTGTGCACTCTCTGAAGAGGTGGCTCGTGTTCCGTGTTCCTGCAGGGAGGTGTGGAGGCAGGATGTGGTGATGTGCTGATGTGAGTCCAGAAGGCAGGGCAAGGTGTGCTTTGGAACCTGGCTTCTTGGCTCTCTTCAACCAGCTGCTCTAAAGAATGCAGACCCGGAGAGCAGCCTGGGGGGTCTCGGTTGTGGGCCTTTTGGATTTGTCAGCCATAGCTTTGCAGAGGTTGAAGGAATTAGGAGATTTGCCATCCAACATCTGGCTCTCTGGCCTTTTTGCTGCTCTGGAGAGCACTAGGTAGGTGTGGGGCCCTGTTCCTCCATGCCATTCCTGCAGGGCTGTGCAGCTGCATGGGATGGAGTCTGCAGGGTATCTGGGGGCATCCCAGAGTGCTTCCAGGAGCTCCACACCTTTGCTGCTCTACCTGCAGCACCTGGTCAGGCAGACATAGGACCATCCCACATCAGCCCCATAAAATGTTGGGGTAGTGTGTGGGTCAGGCTGTGTGGGCTGTAGCAGATAAGCAGAGGAGTATCCCTGAGCTCCGGCCTCTCGGAGGCATCTGTGCCATCTGTGTATGCTGGCACATTGCCTGCAGTCACCAGGGTTTTCTGACCTTTGTGAGGTTTCTGTCACCTTGCCTGGCTTTTCCTGGCAGGAGTAGGGCTGGGGGGGGCTGAAGCAGGCTGAAGGGAGAGGAGCAATCTGTGAAGCTGTTTGCAGTCTCGTGGATTCTGCCCATTCCTGGGTCGGGCGCCCACACAACCACTTCCTCAGAGCTCATCCACAGAAATCAAAGCGAGTGCGGAACGCTGTGCGACCTATTTAGGGAAGGCACGTTTCTGCTCTGCCTTGTGCTGTGCAGTCCTGACAAATCCACTGCTTTGTCCTCTGCCCACAGCTGAAATCACAATCCGTTTAGGCTCATCTGCCTTTGGAAATCGGTCACCTTTGGTCTGCAGTTGTCTTTTTTGTCTCTTATCCCACAAATGGGGCACAGGCATTGCTGTGTCTACTCCACTGGTGTGCTAGGTAAGACTGTGCCCTATGTGTCTCTTGGTTAACCTCACCCGTGCTGGGAAATATCTCCAGTTACGATGTTTGAGCTCAGTGAGCTGCCCTGCAGAGCCCCACACGCACCCCTAGAAATGCTCTGTGCTGGCAAGGGTTGCTCCCTTTACCTTGCAGGAGTTCAGGTGTCAGCAGATGGTGGAGGAGGACGTGTGGGTGCAGGAGGTTGCACCACAGAGCAGCTTCCCAGCTCTGCATTGGAGCAGTTTCTGTGTCCATGTTTGCTTTTTAGGGGCTGAGGGTCATCATCCTTTCAATTCATCATCCTTTCAATTCAATTTTCAATGCATCATCCTTTCAATTCATGTGTGTGTGTGCAGCTCAGTGGGATTTTGTCCCAGCAGAGCACTGGTTTGTGAACAGTTGTGAGCTTTTGGAAAGTCTCATTGCTTCTGGCTGTCACTGGCAGCACAGGGAGCACATGTATGAGATTATGAAGCCCAGTCCAGGGAAGTCTGCCTGTAGCAGATTTCTCTCCTCTCTCAGTTCCTCTGTTCTAAAGTAAGGATTTCGTCATCAGGGCAGCCTCTGGTGTGGCCAGAGGAGTTTTTGGGATGGGAGTGGCTTTGGCATGGTCCCCTGTGCCCACCAGAGCAGTGCTCTGAACATCGGCAAGGCAATGGGAATCAAGCTGGGAGGTCAAGTCCTACAGACCTGACAGCAGCAGATTTTGCTTCCCAGCTCCTCCTTCTTCCAATGAGAACTACCTGACATTAGTGCTAATCAGTCCCCAAACAGCGTGAGCAGCGTTGCTGAAACCTGCTCTTTCACCATCCAGCACAACTCACAGTTGCTTTATGATCTCTCACTGCCTTGCAGCTGTGAATCCCAACCCGGGGCTGCTTTGCTAATGACTTTTCTGCGTCATCCTATGGAAATACCTGAGAGATTGGTTGTTTCACTTGGCTCAAAGGAGAAAAAAAAGCCCCCTGTTACAGAGAGAGGAATGATCTGATTATGGCAACCCACCCATTGGGTGTACAAGCTGAGCCAGCCAGTTAGCATGCCCAAGATCTTCCTGAGCTCAACCTGCCTTTAAGCCCTGTTGGTCTTCTCCATCACCCATCCAACCTGGCAGTCTCCTCGCCTCCCAGCACCCAGAGCTATCCAAGAAGGGATTTCCTGGTTCCTCCCAGTGACAAAACCAATACCAACGGCTTCCATTAATATTCCAGCAATGGCAGAGAAGATTGACTGCCTCATTAGCAGGCATCGTGTGAAACTCTGACAATAATTAACAACTCAACGGTCTTATTTGCTGGCCTATCACAGAAGTATTCAATCAAAAATGTAATTTGCTCGACGCTCCCATTTACCATAAAGAGAATATTCCTTCAAAGTTTTAAATAGACTAATTAAGAGGGAAGAAATACAGGGAAAAAAAAATTATTAACAGTATAGTTTTAATGGGAAATTACTGGAGCATATTAATAATGCAATAACCATTTTTAACAGCTGTCTGTCAGTTTGTGGGCCGGGGTAATTAAATTAGTCACTAAAGGGTTAGTCAAATTAGGCGTCAGAGAGCAGCGCTGGGGCTAACGAAGGCCGTCAAGCTTAATGCTCCAGCACAGGGAGGAGGAGGAGGGAGATGGGGGGATGGAGGCAGGAAGCACTTTGTGCTGGGGGTCACCCCACCCTGCCAGAGGTTGTGCACAGCTCTGCAAGCCCTACAGGGGACGTTGCCCCTAAAAGCCCCTGGGATGCGGCAGGACGCTGAGTGTGGGGATGGGGCAGCAGAACGCTGGCTGTGGGCTGGCTGCTCTCCAGGAAAATCACAATTTAAGAGTAAAAAAAAAAAACAAAAACAACCAAGACAAAACAACCAAAAAACTCCTCTCTGAGCATGTGCACGGCCTGCGATGGCCTCCTTCAGCCTGATGTTGCTGCAGGTTTTAATCTCTATGCAGAGCCAGAAAGCAGCTGTGCAGGGGCTTTTTGGCAGTTGCTACCAAGGCTTTATGTTCTGCGGGTTTCAGGCTTGTGTTCCCCCTGCCTCCCCCCCCTTCACCCTTTTTGAAATGAATCTCAGTTAATTTGGGATGTTGTTGAGTCTGAAACACATCTTTCTTGCTGCCAGCCTATTAAAAAATGTATTTACAGCTCCATAAAGCAAAGCCAGCTGTCAAGGTAATGTCCTGCTGGCTCCAGTGTGTTCAGGGCACGGGGTAAGGATGTGGGAAGGTGCTTGCATGATTGCAGTGAAGATTTTAAGCTGAACAAAGAATTTTCAGGCTGGGAAAATCATTGCAGTTGCCTGGGGAGGTGTTTGTAGGAGGCCTGGGGTTCCCTGCCAGAGAATGGTTCCTGCTGTGATTCACTTTCCTTCTCTGCTCACTAAATCAGGATGAGGATGTTGGCCTCCGGGTCATTGTGGGGAAGGATGGCTCCTTCCAGTGTGCTCCTCTGAGACTTCAGACGTGTCCTCCATTTTGTACTGATGGAGCGGGACCTTTTCTGTAGTATGTCTGTGTGGGAAAACAAACCAACTCAACGCAATAACTAAAGCACAGATGATTCTTCTGTTCTTCGATAAACCATCACCAGAAGGTACCAAACATGGCTGGGGCTTCTGGAGGGCACAGAGCTTTCTGAAACCGTGGCATAAGTCATGCAGAACAAGAACATGTCTTTCCAAATATTAGCTAGCGCCCGGTCTGTTCTGTACATTCCTCTTGGTCTGATTTTGCAAAGAAGCTCTTGGGTTTTGAAATAGATTGAAATCAGGTCAATCAAGTCCAGGTCTGTGCGTTCCCATGAGAAGTTTCAATTTTCATCAGTCAGTGGGGATTGGTGGCATCTTTTTTTTTTTTCCCCATCACACCCAGGTTAAGCTGACTACAGAGACACCCCTGCCCACCTAAAGTACGTGGGACTCCGTGTTTCTTTTTTTTTTCTCGTATTTTTAGGGTGAATGCAAAGTAAGTAGTTCCTTTAGCTGAATGCTTTGGGGAAAACAGCAATTCTGTAATGCTGTAGAAGATGGTGCCTTGCTGGAAAGGTAGAAGGGACCCACTGGATCTGTGTCATCTGGTAGTAAAACCACCCAATCTCCTGGATAGCCCAGCAACTGCAAGAACACGTTCCCAGCTATTCTGCAGCTTGGGGATGGGCTGGGCAAGGCACTCTGGCAAAGGCAGGCTCGCTCTTTCTCACGTGTTGGAGAGTTACGAGCCGTATAGATTATTTTAATGGCGGTATTACTTCCAACTGTGCCTCTACCATCTGTTCTTCCCCAATTATGGATGCAAAAACCCAGCATGTTTCTCCATTCCAGCAGTAGAGAATGAAATATAAGCTCTATAAAAGGGTGTCTATTCCTTGAACAATGGAGTTGGCACCTGCAGTATTTCGCTCACGCTCGGTGGTCAGCGTGCCCTGCCTGGTCCCAGCACCGTTCCCTGCTGATGCCATGAGCCACACTGACAAAAGAAGAGACTCATGTGCTGTATGATTTGTCCAAGCCGTGCGGGGTGGCAGAATTATTAATACTGACCAGGCGTTGTGATGCTACAAAACTCAACAAGAACCTCTTACCTCCAGCACGGCGATAAACGGGACTGAGGCACAGCAGGAGGGAGGGAATTAAGGCAGGACATCAAAGACTGGCTTCCATCAAGTAAATCATGTCATTGCTTCACTAAAAGAACCCTTAAATGTTTTATTAGGGATTTTCAACAACTACCAAAATTAAGATGGAAGGGATGAATTATTAAAAAATAGATTAACTAAACTAGCCTCTGAATTAAACATGGAAGGTAACTACGAGGAGCAGTGCTGTGCACTGCGGGCAGCCAGTCCTTCAGCTGGGCTCAGTGCAGAGGGGAGCAGTGCAGGTGGGATGGAGGTCATGCAGGGTGTTGGGTGCTGACATTGGCTGGGATGCTGTCTCAAGGGAACAGCTGGGCCTGAGTGGGCTGTGCTGGGGATGCTGGGGGTGCCTGGATCTGCCCAGAGCTCTCTGCTCTCCTATCTCGTGCTGCAGCCCTGTCAAAGCGAGACAACGCTGTCACAAAGCGGCCTGGTGATCTGAGTTTGCTGTTCCAGGCCCTGGAGGTCTGATCTGGCCCGATGTGGTGCACTCAGCCCATGTATATGGAGCACAAAGAGCAGGAGGTGAGGAGATGCTTTTCTCCCTGTTATTTTTGCTGCTCCTGCATCCTGGAGGTGGGCACACTGTCTCTGGGTGCTGAGCACAAGATACGATGGAATTTCTCTCCGTTTATTCTCCCCACTACCTCTCTTTCTTCTTTTCCCCCCGACTCATTCAAAGCTCTTACATGCGAGCCCACAATGCAGCTCCTGTGAATGCCAGCAGTCGTACAGCCGCTAGGAACAATTCACAGTATCTGCCACAGCACTGCTTTAAGGTTCACTCTAATGGAACAAGTGGAAGCTCCATTCATAATAATAATAAAGCACTATTTTGCAGTTATATACCGCTTTTCATCTTCACGACTCAAAGCAGCATTAATTAACTGCACGGCACCGTGGGAGCTAGGTAACTGTTGTTGTCCCCATTTCACAGTCTGGAGCGGTGACATATCTGGAGTTGCTCGCGGTTGTGCAGTAATTCAGCATCAGAGAGGCAGTAAATCCAGAAACGCCAACTCCTGCTCTGTGCTTTATTTCTGGGGAACGTTCCCTCCTCATTCCTCTGGCAGAGCAGCCCCTTAGGAGATTTAAAGTCATCTTCATTTCTTAAGCTGAGCGTCTGGTAGAGAGGGGGATGTTGCAGGAGTTGAACTGAGGCCGAGGGGGGCTCCTGTGATGTGAAGGGAAGCAAGTTCCACACGCCCCCAGGCTGGCGGTCGGCGGTCGTTTCAGCTTTGCTGGGCTCCTTCCTCCTTCCGTCAAGACAAAAACATTGGAGAGGCAAGTTCTCTTTGGTCTGTTCTTTCACAAATATCCATCCATAAGCCTGTTTGGGTAAAATGGTAACAAAGAAAAAAAAACTCAAATTCAGGCTGTTTTCTTGCTTGTAAAAGCTCGGGTTTGCCTCTCTGGTGAGCCAAAATCTCTTAGTTAACTCCTTTTCCAAGGGTCACATTAACAGCCATTCCTAGGGATGCTCCCCATAGACTGCAGATCAGTTTTGTCCCTAAGCCACCAAAATCTTGGTCAGTATTTTGAAAGGGCATTTGTTTGGGAGACATTGGGTCAGCAGCACTGCGTGTGCAGAATGCACAGGGCATTGCCATGACCATAACATCGCCCACGACCAGGGATGGAATGCATATCACCAAATGCCACACATCCCCAGCTAGCTCCCCAGGCTCTGTGTGCTGCAGGGACCTCACGTCCCATGGCTGCTGATGGGCTCCCGGCATCCCATCACCTGCAGGGCTGCGCATTTCCCACCGCCCTGGCATGGCAGGGATGGTTCCCTCTCTGGATGCATTTCCCAGCACACCCCAGCCGTGCTGCAGCCCCACAGCTGCCCCTGCCTAGAGCTGCTCGCCGAGCGCCTGCCGTCTCACTGCTCACAGCCTCCTTTGTATTCTCTCCTCACCCTGCTGACCTTAGCTGGTGTTTTGTGCTGTACAAACACCCGTTTTGTACTGAGCAGGTTCCCGCTGCTGCCTCCTCAGCACTGGATTTAAATTTCTCTCTCTCATATCTGGCGAAGGAAGCAGCCTGTATTCCCTGTAGTCCCCTCACGTCCCTGTAAGCAGGCTTCAGATTAGCGTGGAAAAATTTCCATTTAGTCCCTTTCATTAAAACAGACGTGAAAATAAAGGTGGTGGGTGGAACGTGATGGGCAGGGAGAGGGTGGTGTTGCAGCACGCAAAGGTTTTTCTTTTCCTTTCTTTTCTCCCCTTCTCCTCTTCCTCTGTGATCAGTCTCCAGTTGCAAAATGTGCATCCAGAGAGCAGATTCCCCAGCAAGTTTCTCCTGATGTGCTTTGACAGATCCATCCGGGCAGGAGTGCTGATGGCCACATCCCATGTGTCAGCATCTCCTCATGTAGCTGTGGTTCACACTGAACATCCCTGCTCCCGTTGGCTGCTGGCAGAGCTGATGGCTGAGATCAGGATGGCTCCAGGGGAGGGATGCTCCCATCCCATGCACCACTGCCATTCGCTGCTCAGCCCCTTGCATCCTGTGCAAAGCTCTGCTGTAGCGGGGCTCTTTGAAACACATTTGGTGTGGGATGCTTTCAGTCATTGACCTGGGTAAGGAATCTGCCAGCAGGCACAGGGCATTCTGCCTTTAATAAATGCGTGCATTCTTCATGTTGCACTTTGTAATGAGATCTCGTGGAGATGTACAGACAAAGGCAGGATGTCTCCAGGTGTTTTGGTACATGGGTGCATCCAGAGGAGCTCCAAGGAAACCCAGACATGGTGTGTGAGCACAGTGCTGCCTGTTGAGTGGGGCTTCGGGATGCTCAGTCATGTGTATGTGATCCCCTGTGTACCTATCCAGGGATGTGTTCAAGGCCAGGTTGGATGGGGCTCTGGTTGGTGCTGATTTAGTGGTTGGCAACCCTGCCCACAGAAGGGGCTGGAACTGGGTGGTCTTTGAGGTCCCTTGCAACCCACAGCATTCTAGGATTCCATGATTCTGTGTGGGGTTGGGGTGCCCTGTTCTAAAGGCACCACAGCTGAGTCCTGCCTGAGTCCTCTGCTACTCAGCAGAGTCCTGAGTCCTGGGCCCAAGAAATCCCAATCTCCAGTGCTGGGTTCCCATGGGAAACAGGACAGCTGGTCCCCACCTGAGGTATGGGCTTGGCTGCTCCAGTTCCTTGCCTTTAACCCTCTCCCCTCCTCAGGTGAATGATGATGTTCCTTTTTCCAACACTCAATTCAATTTATCTTGTGTATTGACCCAAGCAGAAAGTCAATGTTTTCTTCATCTGCCATTTGCTCTGATGGCAGCCAATTTGGGTCGGCTGGAGCAAAAATGGTTGCATCAGAATTCAGTGCCAGCTTACGTCTTATTTTTTTAAATGCTGATTATCCTTTTTCCAGTACACACCTGGCCCTGGACACAGCATTTGCTACAGGATATAGCTGCAGGCAAGGCTAAAAATGTGCAGCCATCACCCCTGGGGCTGCAGAGCTGGGAGGATGCCTGCAGGGCTGCTCATTGTGGGCACTGGGGGCTGCCCACTGCCTGACAGTGTATGCAGTTTGGTTATGAAGTGGTCACGTCTGTGGGCTTCATGCACATCTTAAGCTCTTCATCTTCCTCTGAAGTCTGGAGGCCACACTCTTCAGCTATTCCTCAGGTTAGAGGGGTGCAGGCACTGCACTGCAGGCTGTCCAGGTCTGTTTTGTGTCTGATGTCAGAAAGCTTGCTTGCTGTCCATAGAGAGCTTGCTTCTCTGCTTGGGTATTCATAAGAGTGCAAGTCAGCAGAGGCTCAGAACTAATAAATGAGCAGAGCTGTCCCATGCACTGGCCTAAACACAGCTTTTGACCCAAAAAGCTTCCAAGCTGGGTACAGCTGCTTTTAAGCAGCAGGGATGTGACGACAGTGCTCACTTTTGCAGTGGTCAGAGGATTAAGGAGCTTGTGGTGCATCCATGGGGAAGAGGCAAACGAGGTGAACCTTCTGGCAGGGTGAGGACAGCTTTGGGGTACAGCCATGGTGGTCTGATGGGGCATGGGGGCTGCACAGGGGAGGTCTTGGTGCTTCCCAGCCACTGGTGTCAATTGTTTCCCCATACCAGTGATGGCATCTCCAATCCTGTGCTGCACTTCTTCAAGGAATGAAACCAGCAGAAAGCCCTTTCCTTGCTGCACGGGAGGAAGGATTTGCTCTTTGGGTGCCCTCACCCAGTCAGCAGCGGGATGGATCCTTACTAAAGGCAGTGACAGATTGGAGTGCTCCAAGGACCAGACCCAGAGAGGTGGAGTCTCTGGAAGGGTTGGGTGACCAGCCAGCTTCCCAGTGTGTGCTGCGCCTTGTGACAAGCCCAGCTGTGCTCCCAGGAGCTGCTAATGAATACTGGGCACCTTGCATTACACAGTGTGCATTGAGTGCCTTAGATAAGAGCCAGGGCCCTTTGAAAAAATCCATCCATATGGACAGAAAATCCCTATGCAAATCTCTCCCCAGGTATAAAATTAATTGGATTCCAACTTCAAAGGCTGCTTCGGGAAACAAGCTCTAAATAACCTAGTTGTGCCTCAGTTCCTCTGTCTGCGGACACTCACCTGGCTTTTTCAGAATCATTGAGTGTTGCTGATAGAAGGTGCTATATATAGCAGCAAAGCTATGCATATATGTATACTTATGCACAGAGACACCCCCAGTAAGTGACCCAGTGGTTTTGTTAAGTGCAGCTTGCTGGTCTGGCTCTTCAAACAGCTTTGGTTTTGCATCTCGTGGGTGCTGGGCAGCACCACAGCCAGCTGCAGCAGGACCAGGGAACCCGACGGGGCCTGGGTCTGTGCTGGGTTTAGGAGGAGATGCAAGGGAATGTTCCTGTTTGCCAAGGGCTCAACCCCATCACTTCCCAAGAGATCAATAGGAGCAGCAGGTGCTCAGCAACTGCGAAATAGCAGGGGATAAGCGTTTGGTCTAGCAACCCTGGCCATTTCCTATTTATCTAATCTAATTCTATTGGCATTTCTAAACTGTTTTTCGCCACTGCATCTAAGCACTTTATGTGTATCTTGGAAAAACCCACAGCTGCTATGTAATTAGGGCATCTGAGCCTGGGATGTGGGCTTGTCCTGGTGCCTGTGTGCAAGTGAACAAATGGGATCCTGCTCACAACGCCCAGCTTCCCCTACTACCCTCACCAATCACTGCAATATCAGATCCAGAAGAACCTGCTAGACCACACAGCTTACCCCAAATACCCCTGAAGACTGTAGAATGGAAGGGAAAAAAACAATGGGTTTGTGCCTAAGCAAACACTGAAGGCTCAGGCTGAGACTGGCAGACTTGCTGCTGTCGCTGTACTTGGGCCGGGAGTTGGAGGGGCTGACCCATCTCGTGTGTTCAGCCTTCAATAATTTGGATGAGATCTCATGCCTTCTGTCCGGGGTTTTGCTCGATTGCTTGCTTTTCTAAGATTTCTTTTGCTCCTCCAGGCAAAACTGCTGTAGAGGATGGAGGCAGATGTTTGTATGACATGTGGAGCTCTTACAAGCAAAAACAAAAACAAAACCCTCATTAATTTGGCCAGCTTAAAGGCTTTCCCGAATAACTCCAATTGCTACACATGGAGTGAGATCTTGTGTAATTTTAGCAGCAGTGGGCAGTGCTCTCCCTGCCTGAGCACAGCCTGTGTCCCTGCCCCACAGCAGCTCCCAGAAGTGCCAGACTGGGGTCTGGGGAGGGAATGGGATGTGCTAAGATGAGAGGGGAGAGGAGTGGTGAATGGAGCAGGGAGGTCCCTGCTCCTGCAGGCTGAGAAGGGCTGAACAACGCTGCATCCAGCAGCTGTGGGTGATGAATTCCCTCTTTTCCTACCTGAACTAACCTGCAACACCTTCCCTTTCCTCCCTGCCCAGAGTAAAACTGTGCGTGACCTCTCCTTTAAAAATGCTATTAAGGTTGCAGAGCTCCAAAGCGAATAGTTGCCAGGGTCAGCTTGCTGTGCAGCCTCCAGGCAGCCCCTCGGTGTGGATGCATTATGAAGACTGCTTTAATGGCATGGCCATGTACTAGCTTTTCACCTTTGCCTCGTTCAGCACAGGCAATGAACCTGCTCTGGGAATAATCTGCATTAATGTGGAGCAGTAAAAACTTCCACCTAAGTCAGTGAAAGCTACTCTGCGAGTAGAGGAAGTGTCATTTAATGCTAAGTACTCTGAAAAAATCAAGTCTAAATGTCACAAATTTGGTGCATGTAATGTAGTGGATATTTTCTTGCATTACTGTTCCTGGGTCTTGGCTCCCCATCTGTAAAATGGGGATGATAACGCTGAGATTGGGAGCTTAATCACTTTTTTGGTTGTGAAATACTGCTGCTTTCTGGTGTTGAGCAAAGAATAAGCACTCGTAAGGAGCTGAGTAATTGCCATGGAGAGGACAGTAAGGTAGGAGCTGTGTGCTCTCCAGTGAGGAGGAATGAAGGCACTGGGGAGCTGCCAAAGGAGCTGTTTGTAGGGCACTGAGAATCCAGCAGGCGTTCATCGGGACCTGGGGTGCATTTTTGGGATGCCCCAGTGCTGAGCTCTGGGCTGCTGCAGACACCCCAGCGCTGCTCAGCACCGTCCCTTTTGGCAGCAGGGCAGGATCCCTTTGCTGGAGGAAGTCCCACCATGCAGCCATATGGGTTTGGGTTTGGGACCAGTGTCCCTCCGGGGCTCAGTTGGAAATACAGCCTGAAATGTATTTACAAGTTGACAAGTTTGAAACGAGTCTGTGGAGGGATGGGATGGGAGGAATTGCTAAGCAAACGGAGCTAATAAAAATATTAATTAGCATAGAGAAATCATTTGATAATTTTCATTTATGTATTTTTTAATTATGCATTGCTTCCATGACTGATAACCCCACACCATTAGTGTGATCCATTTTGCTAGATAAACATTTTACTTTGTGAGTTAATTAGTGTTCAATTGCTATCAATTACCACATATTCTACTACCAATTCCATGTTAAACAGGCAGATTCCACCACTGCTAATTGTTTCATTTATCAACACTTGGAGCTGTTTGGAACCCTATTGCATGGGGTAGGGGGGG
>JAPSGF010000020.1:8758983-8795549 GCA_035772895.1 Perdix hodgsoniae | reverse complement strand
GGTGAGAGGGGGACCGGATCTGCAGCCCATGGTGCGTTGCAGCAATCTGTTAACATATACAGTGTGCTTTGAAGATGAAAAATACCTTGGAGATGCTCAAAGCTCTCAATAAGCATCTGCATTCCCTTGCCGGAACCCAGCAGAAAGAAGTGGCGGAGTGTTTTGTCACAGACAAAATCTGCTGCGTGCGCAGCGCGGAGAGGCAGGGCTGGGAGCTCCTCAAGTCTTTAAGCGGTCATTGAATTCGTTGATGTTTGTGCTTCGTGCTGAAGGAAGAGCACAGCTGTGCCTGGGGTGTGCAGCCCACAGCCCTGGGACAGAGCCTGGGTCCCTGGCCCCACTGCCACGAGTGTCCCCAGCCACATCCCAGGAAACACTAAGCTGAGTTTGCATGGCTTTAATTCCTAAGGGGCATCTCCATGTGCTGGGTGAGGAGTGGGGCTTGGGAGGCTTGGCTCAGGTGTAGCACAGCCAGGAGTTTCTCTGTTGTGGATTTACTGTTGGTTAGTATGGTGTTGGTGTTGGATTCACACCAGTGATGCTAATAAGGCCTCTCATGAAAATGGTGTAGGTGCTTTGCGCACTCAGAGCAGCTTGGTTTTGGTCAAGGATGTCAAAGTTACACAGCAAATGATGTACACATACAGCAAGACCATAAACTCCTCATTGTCTTGGCAAACTTCCTCTAGGTGGGTCTCCGTCACGACAACACCATGATTTCACCTGTATGGACGATGTATGGCAGTGCCACGCTGCGTGCTGCTGCTCCCTGCCCCTCTGTCTCTCCCTGCTGCCTCTAACGGTGCCTTTTCTCTCCAAGGGAAGAAGCGATGCTGTCCACCTACTTTGAAACCATCAATGATTTGCTCTCCTCTTTCGGGCCGGTCCGGGATTGCTCCCGCAACAACGGCGGCTGCACCCGCAACTTCAAGTGCGTTTCGGATCGCCAGGTGGATTCGACGGGCTGCGTGGTACGTACAGCTGGGTGGGCTGGGGGCACGCACTGCTTGCTGTCTGCACAAATGCCCCCGGAGGGGTGGATGTGTGCGGCGCTCGCTGCCCCGTCTCCTCTTGGTGGCGAATCCCAGGTGGGAAGTTTGCCTTAGGGACTTTGGGGATGGGGATTTGGGGCTTGGGTTTGGAGAAGCCAAAGGGATAAGGTGGAATTTGTGCCTGTTGGGGAGGTGTCTGAGGGGCTGCCCGCCGTAAGGAACATCACCGGCTGTCCCAGCCCTGGCTCTGCAGGCTCAGCCCCCCCCCCGCCGAGGCAGGAGTTAAGTGTCTCTTTATTTATTGAAGATGTTTATACACGGCAGCAGCCTGGAAAGGTCAGACTGGAGTGGTGCCGTCTCCGGGGCGGCATTTTCATTATCCCCTTCTCCAATTGCTTGTTAAGGCCATTTAGCACGACAGCCTGATGTGTCACTGCAGCACCCGGCCGCAGCACCCGCTGTCTCCTCCTTCCTATTCCTCTCCCTTTTCTGCTTTCTTTTCCCATTGTTGTTTTCTTTTGTTCTCACCCTTACCCCCTACCAGGGAGGGGCTCAGTTTCTGGCATATCTTTCTATTTTTTCTTCCCCCCCCCCCCCCCCCCTTTTTTTTTTCCACCGTCATTTTGTTCTGCAAACTAATGTGCCTCGCAGACACTGTCAGAAACAATCGGGGCTCTGATTGCCCTGTGCCTCTGGGAAGAGACGCCTCTTTTTAAAAGTCAGGATATATTAAGATAGAAATTGTCAATAAATTACAGGCCCAGCGCTCACCACGGCGGCACATGGAGAGGCAGAAATTGAAAACCACGTCACTCAGGGAAAATAGCCCCCCTGGCTTTTGTAATGGTTCAGTGGAGCTGGTTTGAAAGGGAACAAAACACATCCAGCAGGAAGGAGGGGAAATCACCTCAAGGTCCATCCTGCTCCCCAGGAGCCCAGGAATAGCAGCACTGCGAGGAAACGTAGATATTTCCTGGGGGGAAAAAAAAGCATAAACCAATGTTTCCTCCATCCAGGCTCCCCGTGGGCTGTGCTGATGGCACGGGATGAGGTTGCAGGTGATGGGAGCTGGGTTGGTAACCCAGCTGCACCCTCGTGTCCCCTCGGCCACAGTCACTTGGTGACAGCATCTCCCCCGGTGCAGGTTTGGATGGGCTCATTTGCTGTACATTTGCAGGAATGTCAGTTAGTTTTAAAGCTGAACTGCCGTGAACTCAATTTGCCAATTTGGTGAGTGCTATGGGCAATATCGGGATGTAATTTAATTAAACTATCCCCTTTTTATAGAGTTCAGGGAGCACTCGCCTGCTAATTTTAGCACTAGGTTTTCTTCAGCTTTACTCTGGACACTGTTTCTCAAATCATGACGTGTTGTTAATCTTTACCAGTCAACAGTTTATTAATTTGCTGAGGACCACAGAAGTATATAATCAGTGGTTCATCAATCAAGGCCAAATCCAACAAATGTTCCAGGCAGGTACCGAGCATAAAATATACATGTGGGCTTGTAAGCAATTAATACACAGCAGAGCTGGAGCCTCGCAGCTCGACCAGGGAACAGCACAAATCTCAAAGATTTCTTACTCCTTTTATTTATAATCATCATCTGTTACCAGATCCTTCGTGCCCTTAGCACAGCTTCCAGTAATTCTGCAAGGATGGAGAATGCATTTATCTTGGGGCTTTTAGCAGCACGCTCCCTGCCATTCCCCAATTACTTGGCCTTCAGAGGACATGGGTAACTGTTGGGGCAGTTGCCTGCAGGTGTTGGTTGAGGCTCTTTGGGTTTCTGAGTGAGACCCAAGCACATTATTCCATTAAAGCCCCAGTGCACGGACCCGAGGTTCTGAGCCCACTTCCCACAGGGCTCATTTCACCTTTCTCCGTTTTTTTTTCTGTTGTTTTTCCTTGTACCCAGTAGGTGGCATTCGTGCATAATGCTTTTCTGCAGTTCTTTACTTATCGGAGGCTTTTTATTGCTTGGTTAATTATAAGAAGCATGGGTTGCCACCTTGCTCTGACCTTTGTTTGGAACTGTTAACTGGTGCCTTGGCTCTGAGCCCCACCTTGCAAAATAACAGAGCAACCCCCAAACGCTGTGTCTGTTTACATCCCACTTCTCCTTGCTGTACCCAGAGCTGCTGTCAGTCAGGGGAAGCCACAAGCACTTCCCAGGAAAACAAAACCCCAGTGAGCATCTCTAGACCCAGTGGGTCTTGAGTGCAGCTGCGCAGGCTTCCAGGATCACAGCAAACCAGGAGGAACCGGAGGGGAGGAACAAGGCAGGTTATTTATTGCTGATAGAGAAATGTATCACTGAGCCCTCCTTCCAGCACGTGGGCAGCTGCTCAGCCAGGAGGGAAAGGATGCAGGAGGAGGGAAAGGGCTTGACCCCTTGCATGTTGCTCGTTTATAATTTAAGTTGAAAAGCTGTGAATTGGACCTGAGGGAACGAAGGGAACACCTGCAATGTGGCTAAAACTCCAGGTTTCCCCACCTGTCACTTGGCTGGGGTTTGCTCACAGATGCCAGTGCTCCCATCGCTCATCTCTGCCACCCCAGCAAGGTGATCGTGTTGGTGTGCGTGGCTCCTGCACCATGCTTCATCAAGCATCATTTCAGGCTGAAGTCCTGCTAGCGGAAAAGTGTTTCTAATATAAGCAGTTTGGCTACAAGCATAATATAAACTACTCTTCTTCATGGTTATGGGGTCAACCCATCAGCTAGGAGAACGTTTGGCTCTACAGCGTGCAGAAGGGAGATGGTTTTGTAATTGCATTGTGGCCCACACTGTGACACCTGTGCTGCGCTTGTCCTGGCCTTTTCAGACACAGAAAGAAGAGAATTTGGCATGGTCCACACAAGCGAATAAGCCTGAGCTCAGCCTGTCTGGATCTAATCCTCCCCTTTTGCTCCCTTCCACACCAAAATGAAGGGCTGGTCCTCAGCTGCTGCAAAGCACTGCAGAGAAATGGTTTAATTTAAGAGGGTAACCAATTCACAGAGAAGTGGGATTAGAAGTGAGAGAAGACCAGTGGCCTCTCTAGTCTCCTGCTGCCAGCCCAAGTCATCCCGGGGCTTTTTGGGGCCAAAGAGAGCATGGGAGCATTTGGAAATGAAGTGAGTGGGGTTGAGAACTGATGTTCCTTGGAAACATTGGGTGTTGGGAGTTCCAGCTCCAAAAAACTGTGCAGAAATGCCCCACGCCTGCAAATTCCAGACTGTGTTGGTTCAACACATCTCTGTCATATGCCAGAGGGGTAAATGTTCCATTCCAGCATTATCATCTGGAGTTTTATGTCATACGTTATATTATCCCAGTGTTCAACCTGAAATAAAAACAAAATAAAGCAGTGGAAACCAAAACATTTCAATCTTGTCAAAATTAAACGCTTTCCTAATTTCCCAGTGAATTTTGAGATGTAATTGATGGAATCCCATAAAGCACTTAAGCTTCATCAAATCTGCGTTTTCTGACAGACAATTGTTCATTGAAAAATAAAAACTCATCCGTCCCTGCCTTAAGAGGCACCTAGCTAATTATGTGGAGATGCACAACACGCAGGGAAGGGAGATGAGGAGGAAACCATTCTCTTCTAATCCCCTTTAAGTTTAGCTGGCTCCTTGAAGCAGAAGATTGCTACTTATGCGTATTATGGGTGGGAGCAGAAACCCCTGGTGGTACTGAGATGGAGGCACTGAGGTGAGCTGGAGGTCTCGGTGATGAAAGGAAGTGACTGAGATGATAAAATCCCATATTTTGTGACAGCTTTTGCAAAGGCATTCCATAGAGGTCACCAGTTGGCACCTCTTCCTTCTGTAACACAGCAGACCGGGCTGCTGTGTGTTCTGGTCACATCACACTTGGTTTGGGTCCTTGGCTTTGTCTTGGATCCTAGGCTTTGGTTTGGATGCTGGGTTTCGGTTTGGGTCCTTGCCTTTGGTTTCAGTCCTTGATTTTGGCATGTAGCTTTGGGCTTAGGCTGTTTCTTGAGGTCTTGAGAAGGGGGCACACAGAGCCCCACAGCGCCTTCAGATCCAGAGAGGCAGAAGCAGTGCAAGCCAAAGCTGTCTAAATATCTATATGGACACAAAGGAATTTAATGTGTTTGTATCATTTCTGAGCTCCAACAAGCAAATAAAGTACATGCCAGCGCATAGTTCAGAGCTCATTAAAACACTGGCACTTGCTGGTGCCTCAGCAGTACCTTGGATTAATGGTATTGTTTCCCACTGGAGAGGTTCTTCAGTGCTGAGGAAGAATGTGTCTAACGAAGGTGAGTTCATTAGTGCCGTTGGACTCTTTCACACCCAGTGCTGGAGCCCCACGCTGCTCTGGGGGGTGGGAGGGAAAGCTGTGACCTCAGGATAATGGTTTGGTGCACCACCTGTCTGTCTGTCCATCCAGCATAGAGGATCTGTTCCCTTGGTTCTCTGACTATCTGAGCGTGTTGTGGTTGGGTTTGGCATGGCAAATTAAACTCCCAGTGACCCCACCACCCCCCTGGGTGCAGGACTGGGTCTTCACCTCCATGCCTTGGGTACGGGGTCCCCAGCTCGTGTCAAGTCAGGCAGAAGCAGGAGCCTGTGTGGGAGAAGTGCCTGACAGGAAGGCTGCTAATATTGGGAAAACAGAGCAGAATAATAAAAAGCACACTTTACTCTCTACCAAAACACTTTATTAAATATTCTTTTTTTAAATAACAGCGAAGAGGAGTGGAGCTGTGAGCAGGCAGTGCTGGGCAGAGCTGGCTCCTCTCGGGAGGAATCACGTCGGTAATGAGACATGCGTTTTGTTTCCAGTGACCCCTTCGCCTGTCTCGCTGCTAATGATCTTTGTAAAAGAGAAAGAAAAAGGGCCTTTGCTCACTAACACAAACAATCCAGATAGATGTTTTCCTAAGCAACAGTCTTGTACGGATTGCGGCGGATGCTGGCTGCCTTTATGCTGGGAAGGGGCTGCCTCGCAGTGCGTCTGCCCTGGCTTTGCTGAGGATGGGGGCTCTGGTTGGCAGGAGGTGGCTCCGTGGTGTCAGACAGTGATGTCCTGTCACACAGTGAGGTCGTGATGGGGTGAAGGTGTGGGTCAGGGGGGATCCCCCTTGGTTTGGGCCAGCAGTACAGCGGCTTGGGGTCTCCAGAAGCACACATTCCTGCACCCGCTGCCGCTCCATGGCACCCTGGTGACATCATTTTAAAGGGAACAAAGCACACTGCTCTGAAAACCAGGTAAAAATAGAGTGTTCTTATTCAGCATCTGTGCTCGCTGTGTGTGCTTGGAGTCCGTTTTGCTGACAGCAGCGATGAAGAGCAGGACCTCAGGCTCTGCCTGTGCAAACAAGGACAATGGGCTGATGTCCATCCATGCCGTCAGCAGAGCACACACCGAGCTGACCTTGGATCTGCCTTCCCAAATTCACTGGCAGGAGTTGGGCTGTGGCTTTGTGGGTTTGTCACATTCTGTCTGCAGGATCTGTGTTATCCGTTTGAGAATGCAGAAGGAAACAAAACGCTCAGCTTTCCTTCCATTCCCTGGAGCAATTTTGAGGGTGAACCACCATCACAGAGAAACCAGCGCATTCATGCATGTGTATCTTAAAGATGTGTATCTTAAAGATCCTAAAGATCATAGAGCTGCTGAGATCTTTTCTGATCTCAGCAGCTGTATGATTCCTGTAGTGACCCACGTGGATCCGCAGGACACTGGCATTGCATTGGCACAGTGATGTCTTTGTGGCTTCCCAAGGCAATGGCAAGCTGGAGTCTCTCCCCACCTCCTCTTTCCTCTCTGCAGCCTGCACCAAGCACCACTGCGAGGTTTCTGCTGCTCGTATCCCCATGAAGCATGGGCTGACAGGCTGGAGTGAGATCCCTTGGTTCCATCATAATCATAGAATCATTTGAGTTGGAAGAGGCCTTAAAAAAGCCATCTGGTCCAACTCCTTGAAATGAACAGGGACACAGCTAGATCAGGGTGCTCAGCCCCTGTGTCATGAGCCATGCTGATGTAACAAGGGAATCCCTGGAGCTGGTGGGTGCTGGGATCCCTTTGACTCCCTGGATCCAACAGAAAATTTGATTTCCATGCTGGCTTCCCCATGGAACGAGGTGAGACGTGTCATCTCTGAGCGCACAGACAGAATTATTGGCTGAGTTACTTATTGATTTTCTAATCATTTTCAGACACAGCCCCCCATCCTGTGTCACTGCCAAGGCAGATCACAAATTGAACTGCAGCTGAATTGATGTGGGATTGATTAAAACTCTCAGTAATTATTGGTTCTGTGCTGCCCAAGCCAGACAAATCAATGTCAGCAATAATAGATATGGTCCTTTATAAAAGCCCAGAACACACAGAGCAGGTGCTGTTTTTGTAAGGAGCACAGGGAGGCCAGGTTGGTGCACACAGTGTTTTTCTGGGTAGTTCTGACTCTCAGCCTGTGGGCAGGAGCAGAGAGGCACCCAAATGGGCTCCGGAGTTCTCTGTTGTGACAGCAGGGTACCCTGACTGCAAATCCTTTGCTTGGTGGACAGGCAGACCTGCAGGAAGTTTCCTTGTGCCGGCTGCTCTCCAGCACTGCTCCATCCACTGTTTTCTGCTGGAGCTGCTGATATCCTGCAGGACAAAACTCCCAGCCCTGGGGCTGGTTCACACCCCCTGCATTGTGCCTGCTTGATTTGCTTGCTGCCCCCATTTCCTCGTCCCCAGAGAGGAGCTCAGCTTTCTGTCCCCAGGGAGCCACGTTAGCAGCTGCTGGATGGCCAAGATGGGGACGGATGCAGGGATGCTTTCGTTTGCACATTTCATGCTGAGCCATTAGCATGCCATAATTAATGCATATTAGGATGCACAGTTACAAACAGTAGCCAAGCATGATTGCTGGTGATTAAAAGCCAAACAGGGATATCCCAAGGGGTCTCCTTGAGCAGAGCAGGGTGAGGTGGGGAGGGCCCTGTGTGACCTGCTAACCCAGTCCCAGGGAAAGAGCCATCGCTTTGCCCTGTGGGCTGGGCAGGGTGCAGAGCTCAGCCTGCTGACTTCAGCTCCTGGCAGCTCCCACCAGCATCCCTGAGGGCACCCCAGGAAGTGCCGGGTCACACACCTGGCTTGGGAGCAGGAACACTGCCATGGTACCACGTGTCCTGGTGGAGATGCATCGCTGCCAGTTTGCACAGCTCTCGTTGTACCCCGGGGCCGCAGATGCAGGGCAGACTGCAGTAGATAAGTATGATGTACACGGAGTCACAACCACACTTATCTCGATCTTGCTTCCCAGGCAGCTCAGCAGCAAAAAGCACAGATTGTTCTGAGTATCCTCTCCTCCTTCATATTTATTCCGTATATGCAGCCAGACAGCTTCCTGCTCCCAGCTCTTTGGGAGCGATGCGGGTGTTCAGGGGGACAGGAGCTGCCTGCTTCTCCCCAGAGCACTTCCCCCACACCCCGTGCCAGCAGATGGCTACCATTGGCCCCTTCCCACGACAGCAAACACAGGGTGCAGGGGCTCCTGAACTTTTATTAATATGTACAGCGTTTTGCTCACACGGAAAATTGATTTTCTTTTTTAAGCACGAAGCATAGTGGTTTTATAACCTTTCTTCTGCTTGACAGAGGCCATTTATAACCTGCCTTCATCACTACCTGTACAAGCTCCAGTCTAACTCGTCTTCAAGAAATTCCATAATGCATTTTTAATTGCGAGCTGTTCCTTGGCAAGATTTATGTATTTTCTCAAGGACTGGCCTTTTTGTTGTTGTTTGTGCGCCCGCACGCTTGGTGAGAAGGGATAAATAACGGGAGAGGAACAGAAGAGTGCTTTAATCTGGGTGACAATTTATTGATAGCATTTGCTGCCTGCTGGCTTTTATCTTCTGGGACAAGGAAAGCCAGCTGGGGAGCTGAAATTAAAACCCAGAGCCAGGTTCCTGCTTGTGTGAATCGGCACCCTTCCTGCCCTCCTGAGTCACTGGGCCTGCTGTCCTGCCCTCCCCGCTCCTCCACCCCAGAGCAGTTATGGCCACATCACACAAACACGGGAACCTGGGGGTAACATCGCCGTGTCCCCTCTGCCCACAGTGCCCTGAGGACCTCCGGCCCATGAAGGATGGCACCGGCTGCTACGATTACTCCAAAGGCATCGATTGCTCCGACGGCTTCAACGGTGGCTGTGAGCAGCTCTGCCTGCAGCAGACCCTCCCCCTGCCCCACGACCCCTCCTCCAGCACCATCTTCATGTTCTGCGGGTGAGTCCCCCCCCCCCCACGCTCCCGTTTCTCATGCGGGCGCTCTCAGGAGATGGATGCCCAGCAGGAGGGCTCCTTGCAGAGCTCTCTTCCAGCGGGCACCTGCTCTGCCTGTGGGGAAAAGCAAAGGCAGGCGATGGCAGCGTGGCGAGCAGATGCACCCCGCTCTGCTGATGGTACAGTTGGATCTGTGACTCACTGCAAACGTACTCAGAAATCGTACACTGCGTGTTGCGCGGGGGGGAAGGAGGAGGACTCGTTTTCTTTCTTCTTCCTCCCCCCCCCCCCCCCGCTCTTGTGACTGTCTTAAAATAGAGCTTCATCCCTGATTTTGGCCGCGATCCTATAATCCTACACAATGTAGCGTTTGCTCTCTGGAAAATCTCCCCTGCTGCAGGATGCTCTGAAGGCAGCGTGGTGCTTAGCAGCCTTCCCTCCGCACGGCCGCAGCAGCCGCCATCCGTCAGCCACAGCATCTCGCCCCACTTGGGGCTGTGCATCCATCCCTGTGCCAACACCTGGCAGCGGCCTCCTCCCTGGCTTCGTGGGAGGGATTGGGGTGAAGGAGGGCGAAAAGGGTCTCGTGGAAAGGAGTTTCCCAGGGGAGAGTGGGACAGAAGCACAGAGAGGAAAGTGATGGTGACCTGTGGGTGCAGCACAGCTCCCCAAGGAGGAGCTGGCCGTCTCAGAAAGCTGCTGTTTGGCTGGTTTTTTTTTCTTTCCCCTTTTATTTTTTTCTCTTTTATTATTATTGTTTAGCATCACGCAGCAGCTGAGTCACCAACAGAAAGCGCATTGCCTCTGTCATGCCTGAGAGGGGGCTGGAAAGCCATATGGGACCACCTCTGCAGGGTTAGGGAGCCTGAGTGCAGGACAGGGCCTCTGTCTGAGTCCACAGTGGGCACTGGGGCAGAGCTGGCACTTCAGACATCTGTTCCCAAGGACAGAGAGCTTTTCCTTTGGTTTTGCACAATCCCTGCTCAAGGCAAGGGGTCTGTAGTTGAATCACATCTCTTCTGCCCCTCAGTTTCCCTCGCTGTGCCTGGGAGGTGAGTGTCTGCCTTACCCACATGGTGCTTGACAGCAGGAGCGAGGAACGAGGGAGCAGCCACGCTAGAGCTGCATCCTTGCAGGAGGGCACTGATGTAAGGAAAAAGGGGAAGCAGCTTCAGATTTGGCTTTGCTGTTGGCTGGGGAGGATCAGTGCATCAGAGGGCACCGGGGGCTGTGGGAAGGAGTGGTGTGCTCAGTTCTGCTCAGCAGCATGGAGGGATTCCCAGGGGCTGAGGCTGAGATCCAGGTCAGGGTCAGGGATCCAGGGTTGGGGTCTGGATGAGGTCAGGGTCCTTCTGATACAGCTCGTGGTGTTGCAGGTGTGTGGAGGAGTACAAGCTGGCCCCTGATGGCAAGTCCTGCCTCATGCTGTCCGACATCTGCGAGGGCCCCAAGTGCCTGAAGTCGGATGCCAAGTTCAACGACACACTCTTTGGGGAGATGCTTCATGGCTACAACAACAGGAGTCAACACGTCAACCAGGGCCAGGTGTTCCAGATGACTTTCAGGTACGGCCCCACTCTGCTTCTCATCCAGGGGAACATCAAGGTGGGCAGATGGGACCAAGGTCTGGTGGTGCAGAGGCAGCAGCTCTGACACGCTGGCCAGCAGATGTCTGGGGAAGAGAGCATGAGGGCAGCAGCCTTGCATGGTTTTCCTGTTTGTTCATCCTTCCTGCATAGGGTTTCCCTGTGCTGGTGGATGTCCCTTTGGCCAAGTTCTCTGCCTTGTTGTCCCGTGAGTGTTGATATATTCCATCTCCACCACATCTTGCAATGACTTCTGCCATGTAATCACACGTGCTGTGAAAAAGAATTGCCTTTTGCATGTTTTCAGCCTTATGGGAGTAAATTCTGGGAGAAGATGTGGCAGTGGCAAGTAACAAGAAACAACGCTGACAAGGTGAAGTGAGATGAGTGTCATGTATCACAGGGTGTCCTCAGGCAGCATCTTTCACTGTCCCTGGGGGACTTCAAGAATGGTGGAGATGTGGCACTGAGGAACACGGTCAGTGCCATGGTGGGGTGGGTTGGGGTTGGACTTGGGGATCTCAAAGGTTTTTTTGAACCTTTGTGGCTCTGTATCCTGGGTGTCAGCATGCAGAGAAAGGCTGCTGTGTGGTTTTTTTTCCACTTCTACTGAAAGTAGCCACATTTTGAGTGGGTGCAAACCTAAGTGGACCTATGAATTTCACAGCACTTGTGCTGAGCAGTGTCAGGAGAGCACTCAGCTGGGTGTGCTCAGCCCATATTCTGCCCAGACCCCACGCTTGTGCAGCATCTGCAGCACACCAAGGTTTTTGTCTTTATTCAGGCACCGAGACCTCGTTGCTGCCTGTGATTTCAGCTGAGCTGTGGGTGCTTACTGCCTCTGGCCTTGCTGCTTTGCTGGGCCCTTCTTTCCCTGCTGAGTGTGAAAGTCTTCCTAGCTACGAATTCACACTGAACTCTGCCCTTTTGCTCCAGGGATGGCAGATGAATTACAGGCTCCACCAGCAGCAAGGCGTGCAGAAAGCGGCAGCCAGCAGAGTGCTAGGAGCCAACAGAGCTGCAGCCTTTGCTGGAAGTGAGAATTGACAGCACGCGAAGGCAATTTTCCCTGCAGGCTCCTCTCTCTCTTTCTCTCCCTCTCTCGTGCTGCAGGTCTGTGGGTCCTTCAGAGCAAAGATCTGTGGAGCTGAAATGTTTCATGAGCTCAAAGGCTGAGCGGGTGTGAGGGCTCCGTAAGCTTCCCAACTCAGGAAGCTGCCCAGCTTAGATGGGGCACTCCAACCCCAGCCATGTGGCTCTAGCATACAGGTTTCCTGGTCAGAAAGGGCTCTTGGAGGCTCATCCTCATTTCTCAGGCCGCAAGTCTTTCTTCCAAAGGACTTCCAGCACTCTGGGGACAATGAGAAGGGCTCGCCTCCCTGCACGTCTGCATCCCTCCACAGCCTGATGTGACAGAGGGCTCTGCGGTAGGAGCACCATTACATCATCTCCTAACAAGGGAAGAGAAGGAGGTTAATGGAGAAGAAATTATTAACTAAAAGATGTAATTTGCCTCTGATTTTCATAGATATTCAAGAACCTCTCTGAGCATTAAGACACCAGCTGTTAGAGAAGCCCTTAATTTGGTGCATTTGAAACATAGCAGGAAGCTGCCTAATACCAGGGATTAAAAGCCTGTTTCTGCAAAGTAGGAGCAAGAACCTGCTATCAGAACAAGGGGCTGAGTATTTTAGAGGGATTTATAACCGCCGGGATCCTTTAGCTATGCAGATGTGACAGTCCTCTGAATGGTGTCTGCTTCCCATGTTGCTCCATCTTCAGTGTCTTTAATAAATAGGATATTCTGGATCCGCCCGGCGTGTCAGCGTGGTGCTGGGAGGGAGCCTTTGTGCCGGAGGCAGCAGTGCCTCTTGCAGAGCGTCCTGAGCAATGCCTCTCGAGGCATTACAGCAGCACTTCCATCCCATCAGGGCTGGGTGGTCCCTCGGCCACCCAGCAGCCTGCAGAGATCATAGAAGCACAGAATGGCTTGGGTTGGATGGGACTGTACAGATCACTGTGGTTCAGACCCCAAGCTGGGGGAGCGCCGCTGGCTGTTATTTAGTCTGTAGTGGTTGAGTTGCTCAGCAGACTTGTTGGAGAAGCAAGAGTAGAGGTTTCTGCTTGGAGGAGTTCTCCACATCGCTGCTGCTGTTGCTGTTTTATTGCAGGCACTTCTATTTTCTGGGCACCCCTTTCTATTTTTAGCATTTTCTTCTCTTTGGCCAAGTGCTGTGCGGTGTTCATAACTACACGGGATCGGAGCTGATCTATTCCAGTCACACCTCTGGGTTTAGCCGGGAGCTCAGCACTGGCTCCAACTCACTAAAGATGAGATTAGAGTGATTTTCCCCCCTTTGCCTCCCAGCGGGGCAGAGCCTGAACTCCACACGGTGCCCAAATCACCGGGGGACGATTTTCCAAATGGATTGTTTGTTACTTCCTTATCTGCTTTGTGCCATCTCTTTGCCACAGGGGAATAGAGATTTTTGTTTAAGAGATGTTTGCAGTTTCAGACTGTTGCTTTTATGCCATTAATATGTAGAAAACCTAAATTACTACCCGCGGAGCAAGCTTTGCTTGCCAGCTTATTGCTGCATGGCAAATGGGATGCTGGAGCCCACGCACCTCGCCCTGCTCCCTGCCTGTTGCAGTTCCTGGCTCTTGCCCCAGAGCATCACCCTGCAAAGCAAGGAGCAGCTCCTGTCCACCTCTCGTGCCATGGGGGTCCCCCACTGAGCCCCCCTAAACTTTGATGCATTGAAGTTCCTAGATGATGGGGCAGAGAAGTGACTGAAATAGCTCCAGGGAGGAGGAGGGTACACATTTGGTGGCTGCAGCTGGGAAAGGATTGGTGGTGATGCTCCCTTGCTGCAAAACAAAATCCTAAACACTGAGTGCTTTCACATTTTCATAGCCAGGGAGGGTGGCTGTGGGGGATGCAGGGCTGCTGGGCCAAGCTGTGCCATGCCAAGCAGCTTCCTGCAGCTCCATTCCCTCTGCAGACCCAACCTTGTAGCCTCCAGGAACCCTGCATGGAAAACAGAGCTGCGCTTCCTCACTGCTCTGGAGAAGGGACAGAGAACCACAGCGTGCCCCAAGATGGCAGGGACACGAGGGGCTGGCTGGGGGCTGCGGAGGGCTGGGTGCCCATGTGTGTGTGCTGCCAGCCTGCTGCTGCTGCAGAGCCTCAGTGCTGCTGCCAGGCAGCACGCCGGGTCACTGAACCGATGCAGAGAATCGTCGTAATATTGATGGGAGTTTGGCAAGTTAATTTTAAATCCGTCACTCCTTCCCCTCTCCACTTCTCAGCCTTTAATAAACCAGCAGGGCGTGCTGGCAGCTGCATCAGGAGCTGCGTTTGGAGACATCCCCAACCCAGGGCTCGCCCAGTGCCCACCCATGGGTGCTGTGGGACCATGGCCATGCAGGGACTGTGCTGGCACGGCCCTTGGGGAGCACCTGGCAGCCCCAGCGAGGCCTTCCTGCTGCCCTGCAGCACCACAGACATTAAGTGTATAACTAGTTAAATTAACGCTATTGATTTCTTTTTCTGCTCTTCGAAACCTTGGAGTGCAGCAGTTATAATTGTGCTGTTTATTATTCCCGTGCTGGCAAGCTGTGTGCCAGGCAGTGCCTGAGCGCCGTGTTTACCCATTACCCTTCAGGCCGGGATAACTGATAGATCTCTTTTCCAGTGGCTGCCTCCCATTTCATTCCTCTTTTTATTATTTGTTGCCGCAATTCCATTACCTGTTCACACTCTGAAGCCTGAGACATGCTGGTTGGAAGCAACGATGCCTCTCCCAGGCAGGTTAATGCCTCAGGCCTCGCTCCTGTGGAGCTGAACCCCGCCGTGCCAACCGGAGCGGGCAGCGGGGCTGCAGGGCTTCGGCAGCTTTGCGGGGCTGAGGTGGGATGCAGTGCTCTGCTCTGTGCCCCACTGCCTGCTCCCAGGGTGCAGTGATCAGGATTGGAACAGGGAGCGGTGGGGTCGCTGTCCCTGGGGGTGTTGCAGAACCGTGGAGATGTGGCATTGAGGGATGTGTCAGTGGGCATGGTGGGATGGGGTGGGGTTGGATTTGGGGATCTCAGAGGTCTTTTCCATCCTTACTGGCTCTGTGATTCTGTGCCTGGGACCCACTGCAGGAGCGTCCCCTCCTGTCGGTGTGCTGCCACATGTGGTGGCGTTGCTACCTCTGTTGGGCTTTTTTATTTTCCACCCCTCACCCTACTGGCCAAATCCCAGCTGCTTTCCTGTGCCCGTCAGTCCCTTTTCAGAGCCTGCAATGGTTGCACATAGACACATCTTACGTATTTTGAGTGCGTCTGCACTCAAAAGGATAAGCACTGAGATTTAGTCAAGTTCAAGATATAAATGACTAATGCAATTAGCACAGCACCCCATCAGTTAGCTTACTATTGCATCCTGCCTGCATCAGCCCCACTCCATTTCAAAGTTTGCATCCCACAGAGCAGAAGAACAGATTGTGCTGCTCGGAGCTGGTGTTTCCAGCAGTCTGCAGCCACATGCTTTCACACGGGGTTGTTAGCATTTTTTTATTATTGTAGCAAAACAAAAGCGAGCCTCGTGCAAATGATACCCTATGGACAACGCAGGGGGCTGGGCAGGAGGGAGTACATTGTTTTGAAACAATACTGATTGAGATGTCAGCAATAGGTGTGGCTTGTGTACTGCTGGTTGCCAGACTCATTCTGCACCTGGTGGGAATGGGGGCTTGAGTAGTGGGCTGGATCAACTTTGGGGAGCGTGGGCACGGCTGACGCAGCTCCTGCTGTCACATTGCCTCTCTGGGCATGTCCCCGAGCTGCTCTGCCGTGTCCCACTCCATACCAGTAGCAGCTTAACCCAGCACAGTGTCTGTTTGCTGTTTGGCCATTGCTGGTGGAGGTCGTGCTGCAGCTCGTGCCTGGCTGCCATCAGAGCCGCCGCTCCTGAGGGGTGCCAGGGAGCTGCTGCCATCCCGCTCCCCTCGGCCCCGCAGCACGTCTGTGTCTGTGCAGATGTTTGTATTATCTGCAGCCGATGAAAATATTCATTATCTTGTTAGCTGCTGCGCCGAAGGAAGTTCGGATTTGCATTTTCACAGCCACTCACGCAGCGCAGAGCAGAGCCTGTCACCCACCAGCAGCACTAATTGGGCAGGAGCCCTCCTGCTGGCCCTGCCCACGGGGAGCGTGGCCAGGGCAGCTCCAGGAGAGGGGCTGGAAGAAGGCTGTGTGCTGGGAGGGTGCTCAGTGCGGAGTTCTGGATGAGGAAAGGGTCAGAATGGGAGAGAAGGGGCACAAATGCATATGGGAGGGAAGAGAGCCCAGGGCACCCACCCTCCTGGTGCTGGCACCGCCACCCTGAGCTGCTGCAGATCACACAGGTTGGTGGGGAGCAGCCCTGGAGATGGCCTCGCTGACCTGTTGGCTTTCCCATTGCTGACTTTTATGACTCTAATTATAGCTGGTGTTATTGCATAGTTAATCTGTTTTTTTAAGAGATGGGGTGGAGATTGGTTTTACAATAATAACAGCTCAGATTCATAGTGTGCAGTGCGTCCCAGGGGGTCCTTGCTGGCTTTATAGCCTTACAGCAGTGCAGAGAGGAATCACTCCTCTCTTCCCTGCTCTGACACAGGACACAGCTGCTCCTGGGTCTGGGGCTGCCACACAGCTTTGAGCTGTGATAGCTGAGGCTCCAGCACACTGTGTGCAGCTCTTTGGCAGCCGTGAATGAGGTACATCCCAGAGCAGGCTCCTGCTTGCACCATGGACGCTGCTGCAGCTGCACCTCTACTCTTCATCAGTACCAGCACACCACTGGAGCTTTCCCACCCAGGGACTACATCAGCCCACTGTGACCCCTGGCTGCAGGCAATGCACACGGCAGCACGGGGACATCTGAGTTGAGCCAAGCTGAGCCATGCCTGCTTTCTGCCAGCAGCATAGTGGACCCAGCTCCTCATCCCCAGCCTCCTGTGATGCTTATGTGCGTGCGTGGAGCCTCCCGTGGGCTGCTGAGCTCTATAACCGTTTCCTTGAGACAGGAGCTTGGGGTATTTGTGCCATCTCATTGCCTCTGTGTGGATTGGAGGAGCTGTGGAGGCACCCGTTGCATGCAGAGCAGCACAAAGCCCAGCTCTGTGCATGCACCCCGGTGCTGCAGCATTACCGGAGGGCAGCAGCAAGCAGCTGGCAGGTGTGACAGCACTGCCATTTGTCATTAGGTGTGATGGCACACGGAGGAGCTGGGAGTAGGGAAGAGGTGCTCCCAGAGCTTGGTGCAGGGCTGTGCTGTGTCATCGTGCATTGCTCTGGGAAGATGAGGCACAAAACCTGACCCAAGAAGCACGTTGTTTCATGGCTTCAGTAATTAACTTTGCAGCGCGGTGGCAGCGATGCAACTTTGCAGACGCAGTGGCAAATTTCAGCTCATTAACTGATATGGCCTCAGCTGCCTGGTGGAGCCAGGGAGAAGCTGCTTAGGGCCACATCCTGCACTCAGGGCTGCCCCACAGGGATGGGGCTCCCGTGGGCACCCGGCCTGGCCCCACACATGGATCTGTGCTGGCACACAGCAGGCACTGCATGGAGGGAACACGGGCAACTGAACGGTACTGAAATGCCTTTGTCAGAGTGCCAACATATGCAGTGCATGGTGATATTACAGCCCTGCCGCTGCCTGTGGCTGTTTTTCCTCCGCTTCTAATGACTAATAGAGAGAAGACGAAACAATTTCTATTAGTTTCTCCCACGCTGCAGTGGGTTTCTTATTTTCCAAACCTCATTAGGGTTTGTAATACGGCGGTGGTAGTCAAGAGCAGTCCGAGTCACCCTAGGGCAAAAGAAGAGCTGAAGAGATAGGATGTGCAGCCCGGGCTCAGCACCGCTCCTGGCTCACATCCAGGGGCCCTTCTGATTCCTTTCCAAACACTTACGCCTTATCTCCATCTTAAAGGTTAATGATGAAGCTTAGGAGAAAAAAATGCTTAAGATCAATTGTTATAGAAATGGATGTGTGCACTGGGCAGAGAGCTGGGGCTGCATTCACATTGGAAAGGCAGAGGCTTTTTGGAAGGCGGTGCGTGTGGTTCCTGGCAGGCTGTAGCAGTGTGGGGCTTTGCCTTTCGGGGGCTCTGACCCCAATCCTGCAGGCACTGCATGTGCATTGGGCACCTGCCTCGTGCCGGCTCCTTGGGAAGTCCCAGCGTGCAGTCCTGGCTCCTGTGAAGTCAGTGGGAGTTCTGTTATTTGTTGCCTCGTTACAAATAAGCCTAATGAAAGCAGCAGGCTTGGAGCTGCTTGAGCAACACTCGGGAGATGATTGCAAACAGCGCCCAAACCAAACGGCGGGAGGGGAGCCGTGAGGCATGCAAACCCCAGCTGATGGCACACCGCCTTCCCATGCTGCTGCAGGGTGGCTGTCTGTCCGTCCGTCCGACCGCACGACACCTTCCCACCCAACCCAGTGAGCCACAACTGGCTGAGCTGTGCAGCCAGCAAGGTCAGCCCTGCGGCTGTGAGCCACCGCCGATCCCATGCAGAACACCTGGAGCAGCAGATCCATGGAGCAGAACGTCCTCCTATCAGCCCTCTGCCAACGGGCTCCTTCTTCATCAGCCCCAGCAGCTGTCGGACATCCCCAGGACCTTCCCATCGAGTGAGGGTAGCAATGAGCGTGGCACCAATGGGTCCTCCAGGCCCTGCTGCCGGGCTGCTGTCCACAGGACAGGCACTCTGCTGCTTGTCTCCACGCCGGGGATGTGTCCACTTTTCCTCACTGCCTTCTCACTCAAACACTTTTTTTTTTAATTATTTTTCCCCACTTGAAACCTCTTGCAGGAAATCACCTTCGAGCGAAGGTTAAGCACTGGAAATTTCAAACCCGGTGGGAATCATCTGTATATTTGCAAAGTTGTGAAAAATAGGGCTTTTGCATGGAAACATTCTTCCAGCCCCGGTTCCATCATTAAGGCATAAATCCAGCTTTGTAGACCTTCGCTCTGCCTGCTCTATAGGCACAACGCGTTGCTGTGGGAACCGCAACTTTCCGAATTTGTTTCCACTCCGCGCCGTTTCAGCACGTTCCCAACAGGAGCTCCAGAGGGAGAAAGATCCACAGCCTGCTGCCACAGCTCACCCCCAGGAGATGCATTGTAGGGAATAAAGAAAGAGCTGTGTAATGGGGAGCAAGGGGGAGAGTGGGCGGAGGGGGGGGGGGGTAATAGGAGGCGATAAACAGGTGGTGCTGGGTGTGAGGATGTGGGTGCTGGTGGTGGGGTCTGGGGGTTGTGCACGGGGGATTTGCAGTTTTAGAAGTGGGCAGCAGGGGGCTGTGCAGTGTGCTGCATCTCCATGCCTGGCAGTGGGATGGTGGTGGGCGCTGCTGCTGGTTTGTGGTGTCACCCATCGTGGGGTCCCTAGGCCCGAGCAGGGGACAGTTGGGTGTTCAGACAGTTTGGGGCCACCAGGACGAGGATGGGGTTCAGGTGGCTGCAGTGCAGGAGAGATGTGGTGCTGCTTGGCGTGGGCAGCGTGGGGAATCCGTGCCATGGCCCAACAGCAGCACTAATGCACCCAGCGGGGCTTGGCTTACCATGAAGTGACATCAGTGTTCTCGTCTTCCTCAAGCCCCACATCTGGACATCATTTGCTGCTTGCTATGCCTAGGTGCCCACACACTGAGCACAGCACTGTGCCCGAGGACGAGGAGCACCACGTTTGCCTACCAGCATCCAGGAGCGTGCTGCATTCCCAGTGCTTCCTGATTTACCTCCTTGCAGCACCTCAATTTAAATGCTAATTCTCCCCGTGCTGAGAGGCGAAGCAGCTGGTGTGTGGTGTTGGGTGGTTACTGTGCGCGCTGTGCGGCCAGGAGGGGTGGCAGTGTGAGGGCAGTAGTCTGCACTCCCCCAGCCCCACCTGGAGCTGGGGGAAACCCCTGGGTCTGGCAAAGTCTGCTTGGTCTCCACTGTGTCCCATCTCATTAATGGGAGTGGGGGTTCACTGGCGTAATGAGCTGCGTTTGGAGTAAGGACAGCACTGTGCGTGGTTTATAAATCACTGGTGCCTGAGGTCAGGGAGAAATGTGGGGAGATTGATGGCGTGCTTACCTTCCCCAGAGTGGCTGTGGAAACACGGCACCCTCGTGTCTGTCTCGTAGCAACTCCATGGATCATACTTTGTGCAATTACAAGGAGCCCTTTCCGACCATCCCTGGATCAAACTGGGTTCTGGTGAACTCACGGCTGCTCCAGCAGAACTCCTCTCTGAAGGGACATTGGCTCAAAAACTGGCATCAAGCAGCCTCGGATCCACTGCAGCCCCCCTGTGCCACTGCAGGCCAGAAGGAAGCAAGATGAACAAATTCTCGTTGCAGGGGAAGGCGTCCAACCCAGCTTCCATAGCAGAGCTGTGCAAAAAGCACAGTCCTCGCACCGCCGCTGTGCTGAACATAGCCACCCTGGATGATAATGTGATTAACATTTGTAGCTGTGCTGGCTTAGATAAGGGTAATTAAATCTCACGCTTCAGGGCATCAGCTAATCACTCGCAGGGTCATTTTAATTTATAACTTTTTCCTTTTTTTTTTTTTTTTTGCCCCGTACTGAATTTATTTGCCCATCCACCACGAAGTGCTGCGCTGTGTGCATCCTCTGTCAGCTCCTCAGCGTGTGGCTGCTGTGGGACCTGGGGGCCGTGGCCACATCTAAGACAGGCAGAGTGACCTGGCTGCCCCCAGGGACGCTGCAGATCTGTGGGACCCTGTGGGATGCCCTTGGTCCCTCTGTTGGCTTCCCGTTGGCTGTGTGATACGGTGCTGTAGGGCTCTACACTGCACTGTATCACAGATTTATGGCATGATCTTGGGGCTGTTGCTTAAGGTCAGGTTCCCCCCAAAATTGTATGCAGTATGTATGTGTGCAGTTTCAGAAGGGCAGGAGGACACAGATGCAGCAGGGAAGCACGCTGGGCTGCATGCTTGGGGAACTGGGGCAGCGAGGGAGAAACATTTCTCTCTGCAATGACCCAGGATCTGTCAGTTGCCCCAGTGCATCTCCCTTGCAGGAGTGCTGTGAGCTGATGCGTTGGGTCAGTGTGCATTCCTGAGCAGTGAGGTGCTGGAGGCAGGACGAGAGGCAGGAGGATGCTGCAGGGACCTGGGAGCAGATCAGTGTGCTGCTTCTTCCCCTGATCCCACCGGAATACACAGGGCTTGGTGGGCATCTGCAGGCCCACAGGGCGCAAGCATGGGGCTGCTGCATCCCTCCCACCGCACCTCCAGCCCTCCCCTGTGGTTCTGACAGAGCCAAGAGCATCGTGGCTCTGCTCGGTGCTTCCAGTGGGTGCAGAAACTCTCGGTTTGTGCATGGAGGGCGACGGTAACCGCAGGGTTATTAATAAAGAAGAGAGGAAGAGGAGCTGCAGCCCTCTGCCGGCTGCTGGCCCTCAGCACACTGCCCAGCTTGCTGCGGCCAGAGAGTGCTTTTGGCTGTTGCCCCTTCAGCCCTTCCCAGCACGGTGGGTGAGGTGGCAGCACGGTGGCTCCGCGGTGCCTGCGGTCACCCAGCGTGGTCACAGCGGTGGCACACAGCAGGATGTGTGCAGGGGTGCTAAGCTGCACCCCGGGAGAGAAGCAGCTTTGGGTCAGGGAGGGAGGAGACGCAGAGAAGTGCCATTGCACTGCTGAAATGTGGGCTTTGAACAGGGCTGTGAGCACGTGCACACCCACGTCTGTATGCGCAGGACCCACTTGCACTTGGCCCTTGTTTCTCCCCAACCTTTCGACTGCAGAGCGGTTAAAGCAAATGGCATTACAGCAAGCAGCACTGCAGAGCACGGCTTTTTGGTAAATACCTTTTTGCAGAGGCGTCAGCGGTGGCCAGCAGCTGTGCATACAGATGGGCCTCGCACTGCCTGCACTGCTGCAGCTGCCTCAGCACAGCCCCTGCCCTCACTGGGACAGTGTCACCGGTGTCCCCTCCTCCCTGTGCCCGCTGGAGGCAGCACGCAGGGCTGGGCACACCTCTGCTGCCTGTCCCTTGCTGTCACTTGCGGTTGACACGCTGTCACACTGCAGGCTGAGCTGTGTCCCACACGTAGCATCTCTTCTCTCAAAGGTGTAGAGAAAGCACTGGGACTGCAGTTCCCCATTTGCATCACTCGGGGCTTAAAACAGCAAATCACTGCTCCACCACTGGGAATCCTGTGTGTGATCAATGGGAGATTTGTGAGCGCACGTGTGAGCAAGAGGTTTTTCCCTGCAGACAAATAAAACACTTTTTCCCTGGCAGTGACTGTAGTGAAGCTCCTGAGATTCCATCTCAGCTTTGAGAGGGTGAGGAGATGCATCCCCTGCTCTCCTCCTGCATCCCTGTGTGCTGTTCTGGCCGCATCCAACCTGAAGCCCCCAGTGGGGGAGGCCCCAGGAGGTGCTGCACCGGTGTCACGCCACACCAGCACCCGTGGAGGTGGACATGTCCCTCCAAGCAGGATTGTCAGAGCATCTCCTGAGTGTGAATGGGTGCAGGAGGGGGGAGATAGGGCTGGTGGGTGCCAAAGCTGGAGCTGATGGGAGGAAATCAGCTCTGAGGGAGGGCAGGCAGTGCCAGCCTGAGGGCTGACCTGGTTCTGCAGGAACCTCCTCGTTTTGTTGCGGCTCCGGGAGGATGCAGAGCCTCCTGGCCTATATTCTGTCTCTAAGATCAATATTGAACATCTTCCCTCCTGCGTTCCCTACGCAAGTGCAGGGTTTGCCAGGAGGGGCTCGTCTCGCAGCCCTGTCTGCTCACCATTTCAAATAATTTCTCTGCTATAGTTGTTCTAGAAACAATTCATTAGGGGCCTATTATACGATGTTACACCTGCCAAGGTTAGAAAAGATCCCACACATGGTGAATTTGCAGCCTGAGCTGCGCTCTTTGGCTTTTTCTGGCATCTGCCTGTACAGTGACTTTTGCGTCCCCATTCTCCCTGGAGCAGAGCCGTGCCTGTGGCACTGCTGGGTGACCAGCACGAAGCTGCACGTGGTGGGATGTGAGCAAATTAGGCTGTTTTCCTCTCAATGCTGCCTGCATCCCTCCCACAGCACACTTTGGGAATCCAGGCCAAAAGCAGCAGGCAGGTCCCCAGCCTGGCGGCAGTTCTGCTGTAAGCAGAGAGCTGCAGCCCTGGGGAGCTCGTTAAGCATCACCTCGCAGCCTGCAGACGGGGCAAAGAGAAAACCCCATCCTTGCTAGGACTGCTCCCAGGAACCCACCTGGAGGTGTCCCTCGGCCGTGTCGCCCGGCCACAGCCTGCATCCTTGCTTTGCAGTTGTCTTTTTCTCTCCGCAGGGAGAACAACTTCATCAAGGACTTCCCGCAGCTGGCTGATGGGCTGCTGGTCATCCCGCTGCCCGTGGAGGAGCAGTGCCGAGGAGTGCTGTCTGAGCCCCTGCCCGACCTCCAGCTCCTCACTGGTAAGAGCCCGCCCTGGTGGCCAAAGAGCGTTCCCCCACAGTTGGCCGTGGGGGCTGAACGCCAGCTGTTCCTTTGCAGGAGACATCAAGTATGACGAGGCGATGGGTTACCCCATGGTGCAGCACTGGCGGGTCAGGAGCAACCTGTACCGCGTGAAGCTCAGCTCCATCACCCTCTCTTCAGGTGAGAGACGCTCAGTGCACGGGAGGTAGAGAATCACAGGACCATTTGGGTTGGAAAGTCCACCATCACCACCATGTCCAGCCATCAGCCTGCCCTGCCGAGTCCCATCAGCAACCCACGTCCCTCTTACATACCTCCAAGGATGAGGATCCCACAACAGCCCTGAGCAGTGACCTGCTTCGTTTCTGCAGAAGGGAAACAGAGACAGGGAGGTGGGCACTTGGTTGCACGCAGGGCTGGAGGCAGAGCCAGCATGACCTGCTGAGCAACTCCACGGGGGGGTTCCTGTGAGCACATGTATGCACACATATATGACAAAAAGCACATCTGTGGTTTTACAGGGACCCAAACTGTTTGTGAATGCAGGTCCTGTCATGCAGGGAGTGGCAGATGAGGAAGGGGCAGGCGGGAGGATCCTGCAGCCGTCAAAACATTTCACTTCCACAGTTTTATAACTACACGTTTTGTTTCAGAAATGCTGAAACGTTTTGTTGTGACCTGAAATGTTTTGCTTTTTCATTGCAAAACAGCATTTTTTATTTAGGAAATCAACCTATTTTTAAATGAAAAAAACAAACCAAAAACCAACAAACAACAACCCAAAAAAAGAGAAGATCTAGCACAGCCACTGCACAGCCCCAGCACGAAGCAGCCTGCTTGGAGCTGAACGAAGGCTTTGGGGTCAGCTCACAATGAATTGTTCCAGCTTTTTCCTTCCACCACCCTTCTCCTTCAATCAACCAGCCAGGCAGATAACCTCGTTTGGGTGACAGATGCAACGTATTTCCTTGCAGTGTGCTTTCAGTTCCACCACTGAAGCACAGCAACAATGGGGGCCCAGCAGTGCCTCTGTGATCTGTGGGCCCTGCAGAGCAGTCAGGGTGGTGTCACTGCCCTGTGACATGTCCCAGCTGTCTGCATGGCTTTGCAGGAGGTATCGCCTTGGTGCAAAGCTGCCACAGCCCACTCCATGGATCCCTGGGCTGTCCCCAGCTTTTCTAACCCTAATGAATGGTCATACCGGGTATTTGAGCTGGAGGTGATCTGCTGTGCTCTCTGTGATAAATCTGTCTTTGCATTAAGACAACATCTGTGGTTATGGTCTGGCAAAGGCCATGCACATCCCCTGGGAAAAGCACTGCCCCGTGTCCCTGCATCCCGCAGGATGGCCTGGGCTCACAGGAGGGTTTGTGTGCACACACACATGCGTGCGTCCTTGGAAATCTGCCTGAGAAATCACTTGGGAAGAGGACTCATTGCAGGATGGCAGAGCCACAGCCCCGTTAAACCACAGGTTGTGCATTGTAGCAGCTGATGCAAACCGCAGCAGAGCAAGGGGAAAGTCTCTGCGCTCCGTGGGGGCTTTGTGCTGCAGTTTCCCTGTTCATCCCATGCTTTGCTCCTGCAGGCTTCGCCAACGTCCTGAAGATCCTGAGCAAGGACAGCAGCCGTGAGGAGCTGCTCTCCTTCATCCAGCAGTTTGGCTCCCACTACATCGCTGAGGCTCTGTACGGCTCCGAGTTCAGCTGCACCATCCACTTCCCCAGCAAGAAGGTGCAGCAGCAGCTGTGGCTCCAGTACCAGAAAGGTGAGGAAGGCAGTGCCCTGAGCGCCGCGTGTTTCCATTGCTCTTTGCCATGGGTCACCCCCAGTCCTGCTGCCGTGCCCTGAGCCGGGGGTGCGGGTGGGTTTATGGAGATGTGACATAATTGAGCTGTCTGAGAATAGCTTCTTTTTATTGCTTGTGACAATGACAGTCTTTAAGGAAGTGTATTAAATCAATAGCAGACTCATTGTGCTACACTATAAATAACGAGACACATCATTAAACAGGGCAATAAACTTCAGGACTTTGAAGTAATACAATTAGGTTATGTTTATAAAAACTCCCTTATCGCTGTAGCCTTCCATTTGCCAATCCATCTCCCTCCTCCAGGGAGCTCGGGATATTCCTGATGTTTTTCTCTTGAAAATGTCTGCAGTGCTCCTCAGGGCACGCTGCGGGGCTCAGGAACTGACATGTGCTTCCATCACTTCCATCTCTTCCATCGCATCCATCCCATCCTGTGTGCTGCTGTGGTCAGTGCAATCCAGCTCCTGCAGTGCGTTCTGGTTCATTTTCCCTCTGTCTTCCCAGCGCAGCACTCCTGTAAGCGTGTTTGTAACATCCTGTACTCATTCGTTTTGTTTTTAAAGAGTGATAAATGGAGTTTGCCAAAGCAATGCCCCCGTTTAGCAGGTGGGAGCATTGTGGAGGTGTGCTGCTGAGGGCTGCTGATGTGGTGATGCGCTCAGACACGCTCAGCCCTCTGCAGATGTATCCATGGGGAGAGGATCCCGAGCAGTTCCTGCTCCAAATCCTGCAAGATGCAGGGGGGGTGGAGGACAGTCCTGTTCTGCATATGAATGTTTAATCTCTGGCTGTGCTGTGTTATTTAGGTACTAGGTGTTAGCACTGATGTTGTTCTTTGTGCACGGCTCTGTCTGTGATGTGGGGCTTTGGCAGTCAGCAGGAATCGTGGGGTTCATCTCTGGGGCCTTTGCTACAGTGGAAGGAACAAGTTCTGTAATTGGCTGCTTGAGGATGCTCAGGGCTCTTGCAGAGGTACCAGGGATGCTGCTCCACAGGCAGAGCATCACAAGGAGCCCAGGGCTCTCTCCTGAAGAAATCCCAGAGAAGAGACAGAGCTCGCCAGTGATGGTAGATGGATTTTACCCCCAGCTTCTCCCCTGATTTACCCTCATTTTAGCAGTGTTGTAGGGACAATCTGGAAAAATAGCCCCAGCTAGACGGCTCTGGATGCATTTTCAGCTCAGAAACAGCTCTGTCCTGCCATTCTCCACTGCTCCTTCCTGCACTGCTCCAAGTGTGCGTGCATATCATCTCCCATAGATACAACAGCAAGGCCAGGGTGAGGGCAGTTTGTTAGCGAGCAAAGCAGGGGAAAAGGAGAGGCCTGAGCTAATTGAAACGGCACCAAATATGATCAGAATGCATGCTGTGGCATGCTCACAGCGTCGTACTGAATTATTTTAATATTGTAATCAACTTCATAAATCAACTCGTGAGCCTTGGGAAGAAGCTGCCGCCAGGAAAGAACATAATCAGTGTGGAGACCTCATGGAAAACACGGCCAGTGACATGGCTTAGCATCTGGGCATCCACTTCTGCAGCTGTGCAGAGGAGAAAGGGATGCAGTTCTTGTGGGGCTGGCAGAGGCTTTGTGCCCTTGGGACGAGCGAGCTGCAGGTGCTGCCAGCATTTGTGGGCTGCTCCACCTGTGGAAATGGGGACAGTATTCAAGCAGCCTGGGAGGACACTTCCTCCTGGGGCAGTGAGAGCAGCCGGGGGACAGGGATGGGGACTGGGATGGGGAGGGTGGCACCACACTGCCCTACTTGGGGTGATTTGTGGGGATTCCTGGATGGCAGAGCCCTGCTCTGCAGTGGAGCTGCCTGCCTCGTCCCAAAGGCGTGCAGGAGTGAATCCTGCAAACATGAGAGGTGGGGAGGCCGGGGCTGCTGCCCACGCAGCCTCTGCTCAGACAAATGCAGACACTTCCCCAGGCTCTCCTCTAGGAACTGTGTGAGCAAAGCAAACCAAACCCAAATGTTATTTCACGCTGAGCAATTAAAATCCTGTTTTCAGGGCCTGTTTGCTTGGGCTCTGTGCAGTCAAGCAGTGCTTTGGCTCAGCAGAGGGGCTTCCAAGCAGGGACCTGCAGATCGACCTGGCCATCGATCTGTGCCACGGAAGCCTGCATCCGTTTTTCCTGTCACTGAAGGCAGTGCTTAGTGCTGATGGTACCTCATTAAGTTCTCACCAGTTGTGAGAACATCTTCATTTGGCAGCTGAGGCCAATGTGACAACCCAGGCCATCCCCTGTTGTGTTTAAGATTGGGCCAGGTCTGCCTGGGATGGGGCAAACCAGCTTCATAGAAGCCCCATAGTGCTGTGCCTGGGGTCTGGCTAATGTGGGGTGCTGGCAGTGCAGACAGTGCTCTGGCTGGGGCTGAGCAGTGCTTGCATAGTGTCGGGGCTTTCCTGTTTCCTGTGAGCAGTCTGGGGCTGGGCAAGAGGCTGGGAGGGGAGATTTTGGTTAGATTTCAGAGGAAATGCCTTACTCAGAGGGCACTGAGGCCCTGGCACTGCTGCCCAGAGCTGTGGGTGCCATCCCTGGAGGTGCCCAAGGCTGTGGATGGGCCCTGGGCAGCCTGGGCTGGGGGCAGGCAGCCCATGGCAGGGGTGGTGCAGGGAGCTGTAAGGTCCTTTCCAACCCAACCGTTCTATGGTTCTGTAGTTCTCTGAGGGCACAGCCAAGCCCAGTAATGTCACACTCAGCAATAAAGCTGGAGGTAGAGCAGTCAGAGACACCATCCCAAAGTGCACAGAAGAAAAGAGAGGGGTTCCTCCACCCACCCGTGGGGCTGCTTTGTTCACCAGCACACACGTGCCACAGAACTGCTTGCTCCCTGGCTGAATGAGGAGCAGAGCTTGGCAAGGAAAAGGACATAGCTGCTCCAGCAGCACCATCTGACAGCCCCAGTGGGATTTCCTGAGCATCATTCTCCTTGCTCGCTCGCTCCTACTGCGATACACAAAATGCAGAACAAATGTCTGTAAGTGCTCTGGCACTTAGAGAAAATGGAGACGTTATCAGCTGTAATGCAGAGGGTCTTGTCTTGTCAGGCATTTGAATGACAACTCTTTTCCTTCTCACCTGGCAGACGAGCTGAGCCTCAGCATGGGAGATGTGTGTTCTCCAGCTGGGGAGAGCTCACCTCTCCCATGCCACAGGGATCTGGGAGCGGGGCTGATGTGCCTGGGGTGTGCATGGGTAGAGATAAAGAGGTTTTCAGTACCAAAGTGTTACACTGTTGTGTAAGGTCTGAGAGGTGCTCGCTCTCGGCAGCTGATGGCTCACTAAAGCAGGAGGGGCTGTGCTGACAGCTGCTGTCACTTTCAGTAAGGCCTCCTGACCATCCATCACCCTCTGCTCGCTTATCTCCCTCGGATCATGTGTCTCTGGTTGTGTTTCCCTGTACGAGGTTACAGATTTCATGCTTTCTTGTGAACTGAGCAGTTTAGACAGGGATCTTCATGAAACATAAGTATAGGATGCAGCCTAAGGGTCTGCTGGAATAGCAGTCGTACCCTTCAGAGCAGGGTCTGTGGGTCCCTCCTGTCCCTGCATGGTCTGAATCCTCTCCCTTCAGGTCTGGTACTACCATGTTCCATGGGAACCTTTAGCTTTTAATTCCTACACACAATCAGGTGCATGAAGAAAGGTGAGTTTTGCACCTATTAAAGGTGGTAATGGCCTTCCCTTATGCTGCTTGGTCAGAGGTAATGCACGTTGAATTTCCCTATCCTTGAGATAAGCTCCTACAAACCACCACTCTGTTACCTTTATAACACTCTCCCAGCTTGTGGTTTAGATCATTACGTTTATTTCAAACCCTCAGATTTTGACATTTTGCACAGAAGAGGAAAAAACAATCTAGCTGGTTGCCATGAAATGTAGTTTAGACTCAAGTCTGTGCTGTGACTCAGTCTGCTAAGCGACCTTCTGCACTGCTCATTGTAATCCAAAATTACCAGGCGAGTAATTAGTTGTGCAAAATGAAATAACTTAAAATCCTCACATGGAGTAATGACCCAGAAAAATCACTTAAGCTATACAATGGAAACAACTCAAAGCATCTGGCTGGAGTTTTAGTTCTGTAGCTCTGCCCCCATTGATTAAGAAGCATTCTTCCACTCGTCCCCGTTCAAAACCGTGGCTGTCGGCTGCTGCCCTGAATGTTACAGCATACACAAGCTGTAACGGATAAACTGGCAGCCCGTCGCCGTTTAAAGAGCTGCTCCGTATCATCTGAGATGAACACGGGTAATAACAGCCTTCCCCCAGATCAGCAGCTGTGCTGCGTGGCAGGGGAGAGCCTGCATGTGCTGCTGACACATGGAGGGTCTTTTTGAAAGCTGAGTGCAGCACTGCTTTGCTCCCCTTTGGCTCCATGTAAACGCAGACGTGTTGCAGTGTTTATCAGAGTCAGGGTGAGTTCTCCTCCTGGCCCCTGTGAACGTGCTGCCTCTATAGCCATGCAGTGCTGAGGCGGAAAGTGCAGGAGCACCACTGGCAATGGATGGAAGAAACTCCAGGCTTTGTTTAGGGGGTGGGTGGAGAAGCGTTAGATGGAGTTCCATTAGAGCTGCCCAGGAGATCAGATCTGTCCTCCCCACTGTGACAGCGCAGAAGGGGTCGTGCAGCCACTGTGTGTTAGCGAGGCTCATTCCCACCAGCCATAAAACACAATCTGCCACCAAAGGGAGAAGACAAAGTGTTTTTAATAAGAAAATGAGCTGTCTGCAATGCACTGTTAATTGGATCAATTTTTCCTTTATTACACGATCTCTAAAAACCGAACACATACGTACAACCAGACAAGTTCTTTCTCCAGGTAGAGAGCAGAAGCAAAACTATTTCATCACAAACCTTAATTGCCCCGTTTCATCTCATCTGGCAAACGATCACAGCGTCACACTGGGGGCAGCACAGCAAGAAATACAGCTCTGCACCATCACCTCACAGTCAGTCGGGTTGTGGCAGGGAAAGGGCTGAGGACAACAGATGTCCTTTTTCCCTTCCTGAAACCCCAGCCCAGAAGAGCTGCAGACAAAACCCAGGCAGGCAGCCCTCGCCCTGCCTCGTCCCACCATTGCATGGCACAGCAGTGTTATTTTTCCCAAGCCTCTGAGCGAGCAGCAGATGACAGATGCTTTGTTTGAGCTGCGTATCCAGTAACAGACCGGGATAAACAACAGCTCAGCCCATTTGCTGGACAAGCTTTTATGTCCCTTTAAGCACACCAGGAAACGTTCTTGCTGGTAGTGCGATGTTTATTGCCAAAAAAATTCCATTGGAACAGAAAATGACAGAGGTACATATTATCATAGATAATATTGCTTCAATTATTCAGGTCCACAGTAGCTTCCTGCTTGGAGCAGTTCTTAGAAACAGGAGAGATGCTTAAAAGAGATCAGTAGGAGAGGAACTGACATTACCATAATACTGGAAAAAACGCCTTGAGTTACAGTGTAATTAACTGCAGAAGGTGCCAGTAATAGTAGTCATCTCCCAAAAACATACATGCAAGATGAGATCAGCTCCCCAAATTGCTGTTAGGTACCTCAGGCAACTGCCCCCTCCCACCCAGAAAGAGAAGCAGGGAATGTAAATAGTTGTGTGCATATCGATAGCCTCAGCAAATACACAGAGCAGTGCAGGAGGGGGGGGGGGGTTCAATTCCCCTGGGCTCCTTCAGTGTCTTCCATCATCTGCCCTGCTAATCATCCCCCCTCAGCTCCTACACTCTTCTAAGATCTTTCTACGGTGTGTAACAGTGAGAGGAACAGGATGTTGTCCTCCTCGTTGGGCAGCTCCATCACACAGCTGGGCTCCTGCTCTGTGCTGTGGCTGAGCACAGCAGGGAGAGGGAAAAAACAAATTCTGCCAAAGGCTTCTCCTCCCAGAGCTGCTTCTGAAAACCCCATCGCTGCCCTACAACAGGCTGGAGCAGCAGCTGCTCTGAAGGTTGTTTTCCTTTCCTGCTTCACCACGGAAAAGTATATGAGAGCGTAAAAAAATCACCTGTTGCATACATGTTGTAGGACAAGCAGCAAACAATTTGCTGTCGCATGGCAGCCACCATAAAATCAGCTTTTATATTGTCTGCCATGCCCCCAAATTTGCAACTATGTTGTTGATAGCAACAAATAAATGCACTGCAGCGTAACTATTATCTGTGGCAGATTAACATGCTACCACTGCGCCCTATTTGAATGCGTCCTTCCTTCAATAAACTATTCCAGGCAAGCAGCACCACACTGAGGTACGCATTTATCAGTGAGGAAAGAAGCACTGTGGGGGCTTGGTTCACACAGCTGCAGTTTTGTGCTTCATTTGGCCCAAAGCCGTGATGAACACGAACTCTGGTGCCTGCTGGTGCCACAAAATAGCCGACGAATGTCGCGATTTGCTGTGCAAGGAGAAAAAAGCAATGCACCAATGGATGTGCTTTCAAGTGCTAAAAAATGAAAATGAAGCAATCCCCCCCACCCTCACGGTGGGATACAAAGTGCAGACACGAGGAAACCTGTTTGCAAAGGTGACGATCCAGAATGCAGGTAGTGAGGTGCAGGTGAACATACAGTTGTCTGTGATCCCATTTACTCCCACCTCCCGGTCTTCTTCCCCCAGCCTTTCCCTCCCCCCAGATGAAAGTAGCAGACACACCTCCCAAAGACAGTTCCCAAGATACATTTAATAACAGCACACTTCTGAATATCAACAGATTTCCCCTGATTTTTTCCTCCAACCCCCGCCCTTCTTCCCCTCCCTCCTCCCCGGCGGAATTCTTAGCAGTAATAATAACCCTGTTGCCATCAGAGGGCCGTTTTCTGGCCCAGCTCGGTCTCCCATGATTGCACTGTACTCACTTCACATTGAACAGACACGGTTCACAAATGGCACGACAGGGGCGATCTCCTGAATACCAGAAAAGCGGAGAGAGAAAACCCTCGCTCCTCAGTTTGAAAGTAAAGCTCCATCTCCGTGCAGTTTAAGAGGGCTATTTTGTTTTATGCAGTGCTGCAATCAGAAATTGCTTTCTGTAGTAGTTGCCCAGACAACTGCTACTGAGTTCCTCGCGAGTACCATGGCGAGAGAGGATTGCCTCTCCAGTCCCCTAAAGGAAGGTGATTTAGGGCAGTCAGTGTTTATGGCACAGAGAAAGGTACAGCAGTTGAAGACGTAGTCAATGCAGAATAAGGAGGCGAGAAGGGTTAAAGAGCGACTGGTCATTTAGCAAAAAACCAGTATTCCAGAAGGATCTCTTCCTTCGTGCTCTTCTTTTCTACTGTACAGATTCAAAAAGAGAAAATGCAGACCACCACCACGTTAGTTATTTTGTTCCTAAAGAAAAAACTGGTCTCCGCGCCAAACCCTGTTGGGCTGTGGTGCAGTTTTCTCAGTGCTGGACGCTGGTTCCTGTCAGACTGCAATGAGGCTGGAAGAACTGCTGCTAGTGACAGGGGCTTTCCCCAGAGAAATGCCTTTAAGGGGTGGAATATCTTCTCAGATGGTAACTGTAGATCTTAATGCAATGATCCCAACAGTCCAGCACCAACAGCTGCCCTTTGGGAGTAATGGCAATGCCAACCGGGCAGGTGAGTCCTTCCCGGATTAAGATATTATAGCCACCTCCTTTAGGAAAATGTAGGATTTCTTTACGGCTGCTGTCAGCAACGATGAGGTCTCCCCTGGCATCTACACACATCCCAGCAATGCACCTGAAATCCTCGTTCTCAGAGAAGAAATGGCTAATCTGGCGTCCCAGCTGCCCGTCTGGGCCAACAGAGCCAATTGAAAAGCCTCCCTCTAAGTGGTGCTCGTACTGACGGTTCTCCAAGTTGAGCCCCAGCCCCTGAGTGAAGTATATGGTCCCTTCAGCATCACAAGTGACAAACTTGGGGCGCACTGCACTACACAGGCAGGTGTACTTCACCACCCCCACGCCGCGGTCCACAGTGAAGCACCACAGCTTCCCCCCTTCCACATCAGTCACCACAAACTGCCCAGAGGGCAGAGCTGCGATGCCCCAAGGCTTGCTTAGCTGGCTCCTGTGACATGCCACGCAGTGGCCATCCATGGTGTACACCTTGACAGAGTTATCGTAGCTGTCGGTCACACCTATCAGGCCGTGGCAATTCATGGTGACAGAAAGGGGAGTCAAGTTGGGCAAGTCTGCTCCAAGGAAGCTCAGTACAAAGCTATCGATTCCACTAGGGCTCCGGCGGATCTCCTTCAGGAAACCCTTGCGGGTGAAAACCTGGATTCGAAAATTGCCTCGGTCTGCCACAAGCACCTCTCCCTGCAGAGTGACATACAGGCTGACGGGCAGATTGAACATCCCTGGCAGGCTTCCCTTGGAGCCCATCTTCTTGATGAAGTAACACTGCTGGATGCTTGCAGCTGCTTCGGGCACCCTCGGTTTGGCTGGGGAGGAATTTGGCGTGCAGCTGGCTGCTTCTTGCACCAAGTCAGGCTCTCTAAATGATGCCGATGAGGATGCTGCCGTTTCCATAAGCGATTCTTCCAAGTTAACAGTCCGGGGTTTCTTCACCACCTGCCCAATCTGCAGTGGTCCCACATGGCTCACTTTAAGGAGTTCAACCTCGTGAAGTATCAGCTCTCCTGGGAGATTGTTTGTCAATTCTGGTTCTTCCTCGTCTGCTGCATCCTCCAAGAGAGCTATATCTCCTTGCTTTATTTTGGCAAGGAAATAATCACAGCGAGACAATATCTGCACTTCTGCTAAGTTCAGCAGATAAGCTTGTTCTTCCATTACCTGATTATTTACCTTCTCCACTTCAGACAAAGAAGTGGTGAAGAACTTGCGTGACCTGTCCAGTTCTTCCTGGATCTTGCGCTCTTCTTTGCTGTAATCTTGAAGAACTGCTCTGTATCTAGATTGCAGGTCACTAGAAACACCTTCCAGAGAAGCTTTTCTTTTCTGCAGATCATCCATGAGCTCTCGAAGTCTGGCAAGCCTTGTCCCAAATTCCCTCCTACGCTCTTCAGCAGCTTCTTTGATAGCAATGACATTATGCCCTTGGGGAATGTGCGATGTCTCCTTGCACGGCTCACATAAAACCAAGCCACAACTCTTGCAAAAGTGTCTTGGCAACCTTCTCCCACAGACTTTGCACATGAGGAGACCAACCACTTCCCCCAGCCCTGCGGTGTCTATGATCTTCAGTACAGTAAGATTGTCAGTCAGCTGAGCTAAGGTTTTGATCCGAGTGATTTTGCTGCAAAAAGGGCAGCGTATCCCATTAATGCTGGTTGCTAGGAGCTTCTCCAAGCACTGTTTGCAGAGGGTGTGCCCACAGTGTAAGAGCTTGGGTCTCAGGTGCTCCTCAGTAAAGGACTCCATGCAGATGGGGCACTCCAGGACCTCTCGGAGTGCATCCGAGTTGAGCTGAGGGGCAGAAGCCATGGCTTTCCACAGGCAGCTTTAGCCAGTGCAGAATCTGGTACTTGCATGTATTCCAAGGTGCTCCAATTCTGTCCAGAAAGAAAAAAGAAAATGTGATTTATGTCATCAACAGCAGTTACATATACATGCAGTTTATTTCTGATTTATCTCCCAGATCTGGAAAACAGAAACCCAGTTGGCTTTTCCACATGTGGAAAGGGTAGATTTATCATCGCTAATATCAGAGTGGGCAAATCCTAAAACTAACTTGCAGCTTCCAGTGCAATGAATTATTCACTTGCAAAATTTATAAGTAGAACTGAAAGAAGTGTAATGGCAGCAATAAGGAAGCCCAATATATATTGATGACTGAATCATCTCCTCATGGTGCCCATCTCCTGCTGCCAAGCCTGTGAGTTTACATAATTTACTCTGAAATCCAGGGAGATTAAACCAAGCGTTCAAATGTTGCGCATCAAAAGAGGAACCAGATGGTACAATGCTTTAGGACATTAATATATCACCTCTGGAGACCTGCATTCAGATAAGACATCAGACATGAACAAAATAAATGTGGTTGGTTTAAACTGTTTTTCTAGAAAGCCAAAATAAATTTTCAAGGTTTCATACGTTTGCCAGGAGGTAATCCTAGAAGGAATGATTTGTCAGCTTCCACTCGGTCTGTGATTGACTGTTTATAGTGGAAACATGCGCTGATGTCTTTAAACCAGTGTACTTCATTAACCTCTGCCATGCTGCATCATGCAAATAAATACAGCTTGATGCAGCAGCGTACTATCAGGCATTAGCAGAAATGGAGCTACCAGACAACTCCAAATGCTTGATAATACAGGCTGCGCGTGTTCACTCTTAGGTCTTGAACTTAGCTTAATTGCATATAATTTCTCTGTATCCCATAATCTTGAAGCACTGACTTCATTCTTGTATTTTGGTTCAGTTTTGTACCACCCTGGTTGCCATTCAACTTCAGTCCAGGTGTCATCATCCCCACATCCCACACAGCAGGGAACAGATCCCAGCAGAAACCTCGCTGAAGCAGCCATCCATTCAAAAGGAACAGAACAGGGTTCACATCATTAAGTTATTATTCAGCAGACTGAGTTTCAATGCCTCTGCTACTGCATTGCTTAGCTGTTAAAAGAAATGGGGAGAAAAACATTTCTTCTAGGGGGAGAGGAGGGGAAGGAAGTAGTTAGTCTTTAAAATGAAGAGCTGGTCACAGAGGGAAGCGAGCAGAAAGCTTTCTTCCCAGTAATGGCTGCATGCACGCAGCACTCTTGCTTCCCCGCTGCGTTTCCCTGCTTCGCCCTCAGGAGCATTTCAGACAGAAAGGTTCAGTGTATTTCAGTTTAGCGTTTGCTCAAGTGGAAGGAGACAGCTGTAACGGAGAGAAGTTCTTTATGTTCATACAGAGAAAAAAAAAAAAGATCTGCATTTATCAGCCATGTGGTCTTTTTAGCCCACATTGCAGGGATGGGCGCTGCAGGATCTCCACCGGCGGGGTCCCAGGCTGGGAGCTGACCCCAAATGGGGGCACAGCCACCGTCTGGCTCTCAGGTGGCACCACTGGAGCTCCACGGCACTGCACAGCCTTCCCTTTCCTGCTGAGCAGCGCCTCAGCTGCAGAGAAAGGAGCCTGGGCTCTGCTGTGCAGATCAGACACGTTGCTGTGAGGGGTGGAGAGCGGTGTTTTAGAACAAGGTCTACAAATGAAGCATAGGGTGCAGGATTCGTTACTGTTGTTTTGCTTGGCAGCGCAGGAGGAGCTGCTGGGAAAGGCTCGGCACCAGGGGAGGGGTTGCACACAGAGCTGCCGTCAGATCGCGTGTTTTCATCGATGTAAAACGCAGCACGGGGTTTTCTTTGGTTTTAAGTCAGGCTCGGTTAGAAGGACGATTTGTGTGACGTTCTTTTTAATACGCACAACTCTTCTATCGCTTCTATCGCGTGCACAGCCCTCCTATCGCGTGCACAGCCCTCCTATCGCGTGCACAGCCCTCCTATCGCACGCCAGCGCGCGTCTCAGCGCCGCG